>OY998145.1:13878551-13924168 GCA_963921925.1 Sphagnum tenellum
CAAATGACAACATGTGCACCAAGAAACAAAACTTTTTTGTTTCACATGATATTGGGTTAATACATTAATGTGTATACATTTGTGTATAAGACACTAATGTTATTTGTGGTGGAGGTGCTTTCAAAGGAGAATTTTAAGAGCTTGCCACCAATACCATTTACCTATTACAAATATTGTTTGTATTTTAAAACATTTTTTAGAACTTCAAATTAGGTATATCATCCATGATTGATGTTTGTTGTATAACTCCATTGTTTCAACTTTCCCCCATTGCTACACTCAAACTTTCACAAAAAGTGTTTCATCTAAATCCCAATTGGTGTCCAAAAATAATAATGAAAAATAAATATTTTCATTTTTTTGAAACTTAAATTGGACTTAAATTTTTTGAATTCACTTCTTGTGTTATAGGTGTAGCAAATTAAAACCATTAAGTAAATAATATTTAATATTTGAAAACAAGTGCTTTAAAAAACCACATGATATTTGGCAAGGTGGGAATTTAATGGTCCTAGGTTGGAATGTAATGGTCAAAGTAATATGATCTTTCTAATATAAAAAAATATTTACCTTTTTTCTAGAAAGAAATAGAATTTAGAACCCCGTTATGTTGCATAAATAGTATAATTTCATTCATGTTGTTTGCAAATCTAAGATTACCCAATTCAAATTTGTAGAGTTTTTCTTAATCAAACAACATTTGATGATAGATTGTTGGCCACTTTTAGTATCTATGGATCCCCTTCCCCATGCTTTTCATGAGGGGACAATAACATAAATTAGTGTTGAGTGAATCCATTCTCTATTTTATTGGAAAAGGCAATGTGGCATCAATGTTCTTATTTGGTGCAAAATTTCACCGAAAGGCTAAAACAAAATTGGGGTTGCAAAATGTAATAAGGGAAAATCAAAATAAAAAATGAGGCTATATGATAGATCCATTTAAACCATTGATGAAAATTTTTCATAAATGTTCCATCATAGATTTCATGGCACCAATTCAATTATATATGGCTTAGGATGAAGAGGCCAAATCTTACATTCAAAAACTAAAGGTTTCCATAATTGTGGCATCCTTTTGCTTCTTCCATTTGTAGCAATGTTTTGTTGTTCATAAAAGAATTCACGTCTTGTATTCACAAATCACAATCCATTGTCACCACCTCCATTACTTTGATTTTTGTAAAGTTCACCAACATCATCATGTTGTGCTCAAGGCACTATGTTGCTCAATGTTCATTAGGAATAAGATTTGCAAATCATTTAATAAATTGAGTTGGAGGTGCGTGGTTTCACCATCGTGTGATTTCTATTTTGGAACAACAAGCTTGGAGTCTTGAACTTTGAAGGGGTGAAAGCATGGTATTTTGTACATACTTGTTACCTTGTCAAGGCTAGATGAAAGTAAACATAAAATAACAATAAAACCTATGGAAAATTGGTTTACATTGAATTTATATATACATATATATTTATAAACATAGTTATTCATTGTTGTGCATTGATTTTCAACTTTCAAATTGTTTCAATTAGTTTTTTGTCTACTTGTTTGAAATGCAAGTAGTTTCAAATTCTATTTTGTGTAGTGAAGGACTCCTATAAAATATGTGGTAAGTATGGTTTTATAGATAGATTTTTACTTTCTATTATGGTCACAACTCAAAACTATAATGATATCTATATTCTCAAAAGTAATAGAACAATTAAATTTTAAAAGTAGACTAAAAGTATGCCCATTTACAAATTTACCACCTAGCAAATGGGGATACTTTTGGTCTACTTTAAAAAATAAATTGGTCCTAATTTTCTTGGAAGTGAATATTTATAAAAATAATAGAAGTGTGGGATGGTTTAAATTACATTTCCATTTATTTTTATGCCACTTGTTTGGTTTTATATGCATGATATAAAGTAAATATAACGACACCCACTTTTTTTGATCTACTTTACCATGCTTTTACCTAAAGATTTACAATGGTGATGTTGAATTGCAAACGTCGAAAAGCCATGGTCAACCATCAATTCCAAAAAATAAATTGAAAAGTAAATATTTATAATGTTACATGTTTTGTCTTTGTGTTTGAATTGTGCATGGCTTGCATTAGGGTTGTCACAACATTTGGGATTTTGTTTGGACATTAACATTGCCTAACATCACATCAAAATAAGGTCAACTTAAGTGAAATTGTAATTCAAGTTGCCCAAAATAAGTTGAAGGCAATTGATATTTGTGTCATTTTATTGCCCTAAACCTTATAGTGATTGAAACGACTTTTAATCATCGTAATCTTATGATGACTAAAAAACAACCCAAATTCGGTACTAGATCAATGGTGGAGATTGAACCATTACTAATCATATGATTAAAAAAATTCAAACTATGACCAAATTTGTTTTGGGCAACGGTAAAAAAGAATTTAAATTAACAATCAATTTTTTTTGGTCATCGGATCAACGATGGAAAGTGAACCATTGTCAAAAACATTTAAGCTACAATATAAAAAAATTGGTTGCTTGGTTTGGTGATTGAAAAGTTAGCCAATTGAATAAATTAATCATTGAAACCCATTCAATTGAAAAAAAATCTATAACCAAAAAAATGTTGACTGAATAATTAGCAATCAAAGTTTAATCTTAAATTCTCACATTGTCAATTAATCATAACTCATTGGTGACTAATTGACTTGATTGGAGATAGACTAGTCACTACTCATTGATCAATTGTTTGGTGTCTATGAGTTTTGATTTTTGAATTTTAATCCAATACACATGCTTTAATCTTAGAACAACATATTGAGAATGTTGTGTAGTGAAATCAATCCTAAGTGGGATCAATAATGACTGATAGATCATTCATGAGTCACATATCAATTGTTTTCAAATTTTAAATTTCCATAGTTGCTCACTAATTGATCCTAATCCCATAAATCAAAAGTGTCATCACACTTTCAAAAGTTTAAAATTTAAACTTGAAACTTGGGTTGATTTAGTAAAGTTTGGTTTTTGTTTCCATTTTAGGTCTAATTTTTGGTTTGTGGTGTTATAACCTATGAGCATGGAGACTCAATTGTGAGGCATTCGTTAATAATTTGTGGTGGTGGTAATTTGTGTTCACGATTTTGTGACCATCAACTCCTAAATTTTAATTTCTAAGCTATGTTGCAACTCCTCAAGGGGGACACTTAGTGTAAAGTTTTGAAATCTACATGCATCAAACAACCATTTTTAGGGGGGGTATTAGATGATTGTCCAACCTTATTTTTTATCACCCTATTATTATTTAATTATTTAATATATATAAGCCACCCTATATTAATTATAATCCATCATTTCATATTATTACGTACCTTATATAATAATTAAATTGATCATTGAATAAAATGTACCCTATTTTCTAACTAACTAACTTATATTTTTTAACCAACAACCGATACATTGCACTCTATATTTTTACTCACAAATTTAATACTTTTTTTTACTAGTGTCCCCATTGTGTGCAACTCATAAGGGTTCAAGTCAGTTCAAGTATCAAAAGGTTATTCTTTCTTGTAACTAATATTGATCATCAATTGTGGAGGAAGTAAGACCAATCATCTTCAAAGCCCTTAATGCATTTCACATTGTGTGTGTGTTTATTTGACCATTGAACCCTAAGTTGTTTTCACATTATGTATGCCTAAATTTTTTTCACATACACAAAGATACATGTGCTTGTGTGATTGTTATGGGGTCAATAAGTTTTTTTTGAAACTGTGTCCATTTTCTTTGAGTTTTTGCTACTTGATTACTAATTTTATGTCTATCCATATTTTTATGACCAGTAACCAATGTTAGGTCCTAAACCTTGGACTATTGGGATCACGTTAAAACTTAAGCCCTTAAAAACATTAAATTAAAAAAAATTATTCGGGGACAAAATCCCCCAATTTGATGTTTCTTTCAATACAATTGTCCCCATGGATGTTGCTTTTGATATTGCTTCTTTTAATGCAAGTTGATTGCATAATCTTGCACCCTAAGGTGGGAGAAGAAAACATTGACATACAAAAAAATAAAACCTATGAGTTGAATAAGCCTTTTTGGGATACATGGGTAATAGAACTACCTTGGGAAAAATATGTCCTTGGTTTTGATGACAAAGTCATTCAAATCGAATCCAAGGCATCCATTTAGATTTGAAGGCAAAAATAAGTTCCTTGCTCCCAAATTATGTTTTTTATGAACGGATGCAAGTTGACACAAGGCTTGGGTAGCCATGTTAGGGGTGAATTTTTTTTAATTTTAAAAACAACATTCATGTTACTAATGAGAAGTTGTATTTTACCAAAGGTCTTGAAACAATGTTGTAGCAAGTCATTCATGGTGTAATTGAGATTGACAAGAAAGAAAAACTTGTGTAATTTGCTTTGATATTTCATTTGTTTAATCATGGTCACCTCATGACAAAATATATGTGGAGAAGTTGTTTATGTAATTAAATGCTCCTAATAATCCCATGAAACATTAATTGAATGGGGCATATGGGAGATTGGTATGTGTGAGCAAGTTTTGGAAAAAACTTACTGTTGTGGTTGGAGGTAGGTTTGTTTTTTAAAGTGTAAATGGAGTGATTACTATTGAGAACCGGTCTTAGATATCAATCCATGTATATTTTATATATTAAAACAACCGTGGTGTCTGTTTGTGTGGGTAGTGCCTGGAAGATTCTTCTAGTCACTGCCCGTTCCCTGTGGAGCTGGTGATAAACAGGGCAGGGGCAGGGGCAGGGCAAGGCAGGGCAGGGCCAGGGCAAGGGCAGGGCAGGGCAAGGCATGGGCAAGGCAGGGGCAAGGTAGGGCGGCCAGGGCAGCCGCTGCAGGGGGCCGCGCGAGGTGCCATTTCTATTAAAGAAATCCTTGGGGAAAACCGGGGGACCTACATCTAATCAAACAAAAATACAGTTTTTAAAAAAATTATTTTCATTATAGAACATATTAAAAAATTAAAATCTTTTTGAAAAAAAAATAAACTAAAAAAATAAATAAATACATACATAAAAATAGAAAAAAAATGAAGATAGACAAAATAAAAATAGAAAAAATAAAAACATGAAACAAACATAAACCAAAAACAAATAAAAACACAAAAACTATAAAAAAAGAATGGAAACAAATGAAACAAGGAAAGGGAAATACAGTGAAATAATTTTAAAAGAAAAAAATTTCCAAAAATGAAGAAACCAAATAAAGAGTAAAAAAAAAAAAAAACTTAAAAATATTGAAGAAAAACTCTACTTGAAAAAGAATGAGGTGTGTCTTCTTTCTCCAAACTTCAAACTTGCATCCAAATAAAAAATATATATAAAAGTGAAAAAGAAACACTTTATTTTTATTATACAAAATAATAATAAAAATAAAAAACACATAAAAATAAAAAAATAAAAAACTTAAAAGTTTCTAAAAAAAACTAAAACATGAACCAAGTTAAAAGAAAGTGGGGGACTTCACAGTGGCCAAAGGTCACGGGCACCCACTAGTGTGATATAAAACATGGAGAAAAGTGCTTATCCTCTTCACTTTTCAATGTGTTGTTGAAGGTGATAATGTGAATAACCTAACCCTTATCATTGCCCAATTTCTTTTATGTAGCAAAGAAGGCTGATTAGAGAGGAGCTAGGTGAGAGGCTCATTTGTTTTCATGTAGATGGAAGTTTTTTTTTCTTTCTTTCTTTGAGTTGTTGCATTGGAGTGACATCATAATTGAAGGAAAAATATGTTCAATAGGTGATGGGGTAGCATTGTATGGCCCATGGCACAAATCTTGTTGTGCAATATTTTTTTAACTTGCCAATGGTGGCCAAGGTAGAGGATTGTTTCTAATAATTATACTTTTACTTATTAAGCTCCCCTAAACAACATTTGGAATTCTATAAGCTTGTTGAAATTGTGGAAAGAGCAAGATTTAAGATCTTGAAAAATGTCAATACTCAATGCATTTTAGGGGGTTGGAGCTTTTGAAACAAGTTGTGGTAGAATACAAGACTTTGATTGTGCAAATGTCCTAGGACAACCTTCTAATTGCTCAAGCAAGGTTGAATCTTATCCTTTTTTATGATATTCCCACATTCTTGGCCTTGTTTTGTTTACTACCATTGTTGGAGGCAATCAATGCTTTGATCAAATTTGCTTGAAAGAAGGATGTCTTCATTTGTGATTTTGTGGCAATTGTAAAACTCTATCAAGTTGATATTTTCATGGTGTATTTTGGTATTATGATTAGTTACCAATGTTAACATTTTCAAGTCTTTTGTAATGTGGACAATAGTTTTGCCATTATCACCCAAGATTGGGTTATTAATTTCAACATTGGTGCAAAAACCATGGCTAATCATTCACATTAGGCTCACATTTTCAATGTAACTATTGAGGTTAATAAGCTAGTGTGTAAGGATGTTTTCTTGGCATTCATTGCACAAATGAAAGCCCGATGTTCTGTTGGTGTTAACATGTTTATGACAAAATTGGATAGACGTTCTATGGATTCTACATTCATGAATGCCTTCAACATTTATATTCATAATTTTGGAATCAATTTAATGTTGATTTCTCTTTCATGTTGCATATTATTTTCATCGGAAGACATTATTATTAATTGAGGAAGGTGAAACCCTCAGTAGATTAGGTTATGGAATCTTTGAAAGTTGTTTTCTTGGACTTGCATATTTGAAGACAAAAAACACCCAAGGCCATGGTTGAGCCTTTCAATACCAGTTGAATGATAAAATTGTGAATGACAATTAACAACAATGGTTTGTTGATTTAATGATTAAGTGACTTTATGAATTTGGTTGTAATAGTCATTGTTTTAGTGGATCTATGAAAAACAAACACATTTTTTCCACTCTTGCATTCATGAAAAAAAAACAACGTAATTGGTTGGGGTAATGCTTGCACATAATTGTTCACATGTTTGCACATTAGTTCTTTCTTCAAGAGGATTTCCCTTATTATGAGGTCATTACAAATTGAAAAAGTCACAAAGTGCAAATTAATGCTACCACTTTAAAAATGTTCATTGGATTTTTGTGGCTTTGTCTTTTTGTTTCCATGATCTAAACAAGCACAGTGATCATGTTTACTTCATTTTGTGTTTTATTAAGATTTGGGTGTGGTGGATGGGACTTTGAGTAGCATTGGACAAAGTTTGATATTAGACTAGAGTTCAACTCCCCTCTAAATATTAATGTTCCTGAGCTATGCTATTTTATGTGTTTCACTTTTTCCAAATTACTCCTTTAATATGAGCAATGTAACCACATTCCTTGCACTGATTTTTTTGGTGGTTGCTAGTTGAACTTTTTTAAAAAATAAAATGAATTACCACTTGAACTTATTTTGAAAAAGTCATGTATGCCAAAAACTAAGTCAAGAAGTGACCTAGAAATGACCTATTCCTATGCCAAAAACACAATAGGAGCCACTTAGGCATGGAGGAAGGCAAAATGGTTGCCAATCACACACACTTAAAAATTTATTAAAAAAAACCCATGTGCAGCATGCCCCCCATTTGGGCATAAAAAGTAACAGCCATGATGACATGAATATCCAACTCTGCCTCACAGATGAGCAATTGGGTGATAGCCCATGCTTGCTCATGACATTCTTATAGTCAAGGTTTTGAGAAAGTTTGTTGACATGATGGCATCTCATGAGTCTGGGAGCCTGTTTGATCATATCAACTTCATCAAGTATGTAAGTCAGTGACAACTTCAACTGAAGTATAATGATATTCATCACCAATGGCTTGATATGATATAAGGTTACATACCATGTCATCCAAAACCTAACTTTTGTTAAATATGTTTTTCTCCTTGTGCACTTCTTCTTTCTTGACGTAGTGTCCTCTTGTGATGAAAGTTTTCCTAGATTTACACCATTTACATCATTTAGGATGACCCCAAAACAACCAGAGTTTGTTAAAGATGGAAAAAGAAAACCATTTTGGATCCATGGAGGTTGTTGCAAGCTTGGGTGTGTTCCCAAACCTTAGGTCACTTTGATTTTTCTGGGGTACATCCCTCCCTTATTCGTGTATGTCATGTACACATAACCAAATATGATTCTTTTTGTTTCAAAACATCTATATATATATAATAATAATAATAATACTAATAATAATGGGAACCAATAGTAATATAAGACTTAAGTTCCCATGCCTTAGGTTTTATTATTGGGTTCATTTCCTACGTATATTTTAAGACCTTGTGCACACAAGGTCTTGAATGTGTATATCACAATGTGCATTATTATGCATCTACTACACTTTTACACATAGTGTGCATATATATTGTCATTTATGCAATGTGCCCTCACTCAATATACACATAATAATAATAATAATAATAATATGCACCAATACATAACATTGCATATTTGGATTCTTGCTCACAACAAGCTGAAGTGGGATACTAGCACTTAAGCTTACCCCCAAGGAGATAGGCAAGGTTATAGAAATATTTCAAATTTGTGTGAAGTTCTCACTCTTGTCAACTACTAGGGTTTAGGGTTTAGGTAGTTGACAAGAGTGATATAGCCTTACTACTATCATTGGAGAGGGCTTGGAGAGAATCCTTTAGCTCAACTTGACTATCATCATCCATCCTCTTGAATAAGATTCACTACTACTACTGTGAATGAATAATCTTGAACAATGATGAAACACCATTGTGTGAATAGAGAGGTGAAGTTTAGTTTTGATCATTGGTAGCTACTAGATAAGTGTGAACACCACGTGTAATAAGTCTGATCATTATGATAGGTTCTTACTCTCAGGTTCACTAACCCTAGGTGTGAACTGACCTTTAAATTATTTATCTTCTTTTCTTATTAAATAGAATAATATCAATAAACCAATCAGTGTTTTTTCCTGTAAATTTTTTCTTCAAATTTTGACCTAAAATTTGGGATTTTTGTTTTGTTTTTCCAGTGTAAATTCTACTAAATTTTCCTTTTTTTTTGTTTGTGAGGGGAAAAATCACCGAATGCTTTTTATATCACAAATTTGAAAAAGAAGAAGATGATATTGATATTATGAAAACACTTTATTATTACAGAAAATATGCACCATAAATTTATATTAGAAAAGATGTGAGTACATAGTGCACAAATTATTGTGAGTATGTATGTATACACACAAAATGTTGCCAGCTGACTTGCCGAGGCTATCATGGGGATTGAAAATGGCATTCATAGGAAGAGGAACAATGTCTCACTTTAATGTTATTGTCCCTTGCATGTGAGTTTTTTTCTTCTCCTAGAAGCAACTCAAAAAACCAAAGAGTATTTTTCACACAATTGGAAGAAAATAGTTGATATTGCACAATTGGTAAGTCTATATTGCATTATTGAAACATTAAGTTTACCTCACCCAACTCATGGGGTGGGCGGCGGGAACTCATGATAGCCTTCATGACCACGTTGCAAGTGGTTGTGAGTTGCTAGATGTTTGTTTCATACTTGCAATAAGATACTAGGTGGGAGCATTTTGAAAAGCAAAATGCCCACTAGAGCAAGCGTTTTGTTTTTCGAAATGCTCCATCATTTTGTAGAGGATAGATTTTGCTTGTTAACATGCCGTTTAGATGTCATGCCTTTAAAAAAAAAGAAAAGATATTGGCACTAAAAATTCTTCTTCAAGTGAGCTTTCCCTCACCACAAACCATGTGGGTCGCCCATTATTTGATTGTTAAATATTGGGGAGGGTGGTGGTGGTGGTGGTGGTGGTCACCATGGTTTTCTTAACAATTTTGTGTGATAAAGCTAAGGTGGCTATCACACATAAAAAATGGTTCAACCAAATTGGATACAAATGAATTATTTAAAATTTTAAAAGAAAAATCTGAGCATCCTTCTTTATTGTTGGCTACCTACTGCAAAATGATGTAAATCTCAAGTGTTTTTCTGGAATTTTATTTTCAAAATCTGGCTACAGAAAACCCCTGGAAAATTTCACTTTTCTTTGGAATAAAAATAAAATAAAATAAAGTAAAATATTTATATTAAAAAACTCATGACACTTTGCTCAAGATTTTGCCCATGGAAAAAATGATCCCTTGAGCAACTAGAAAGTAAGCACATTCAAAATGGAGGCAATAGTTATTATGGAGGAGGAAAATGTACCCTTCTTCCTTGATCAAATTTGATTGGTAAATTTACTATATCATTTGCTTTCTCTAATAAAATGCTACCCATTGTATTTTTGCACTTGATCTCAATCTTTAAACCTTTTGTAAATCCACCAAAAATACACCCAATTTTTCTCCCATGGCATTTTTCACCTCCAATTCAACCCCTTAGTTTCTGAAGTCTAAATGGGTTGTTTGGACTCCTAAAGACTTTTAACCTTAGTGGATGATGGATCCCTAAATATTTTTTGAAAATCTGAAAATGTCTGATTAATTAATTATTTATTTTTGGGAATTATTATTTTTTAATCTTGATATGGAGATGCCAAATATGCCTTCTTGAATGTGCACCTTTTTGCCTCTGTGCTTAACAACGGGTCCCATGTGATACCCGTTGGTTATGACGAGAAAAACAATTATTATTATTTTGTTGGTCGGGTAACAGCCTTGATGCAAGGAGTTCCCAAAATAAGTGACCCCTTGGCTCTGCCTCACGTAGGCCCTATTTTTTCAGATTTGTTTTAGGGTTTAGGGTTTATTTTGGGAGCACCGCACTCTTCGGGTGTTACCTTACACATTAGCTCATGTTGCACCATCCTTTCTCTTCAGAACTTGGGGCCTAGGCTCTTACCATCATAACTCTAGCTGAAATTGTGACCCTCATATTGCGGACAAGGAAGGAACTAAGATGAAGAAAGACTTTTTCTTGGCTCATGGGAATTAGACCTACTTATAACTAAATATTACGAATATAATGACTAATGACCACGTGGTTAAGGCGTTCCATTTTCCTAAACACCCCCATGCTAGGAGAGCTCGTATGTATGGCCATAGAGCCTCCTTTTTTTCGAATTTTTTCCACCATGATACTCCACAGCTACCACGATATGTTATCAAGGAAAATAATAATAATAATAATAATAATAATAATGTCCTGGAGTTGCACTATGCAGTGTAATGCCCTTCGAGTGGGTCGTTAGGCATAATGGTACCCTATGAATTACATTATATCATAACGAATAAGGCATATATTATTAAGGGCTGAAACACTAGTACAACTGGGCTATTATGTACTAGGGGCACATTCTACCTCGTAGTAGTGAGTTACTAAGGAGAGGCTTGTAAGCCTAGCCCTAGGGATGTACTAGGTGGTAGAATGCACCCTATAGGAATGTTCCCCCGGTGTGAAGGACTCTTTGTAGGTAGGAAAATGATGGAATTAGCCACCACAAAGCAATTGTTCTTGTGGCTCTTATAAATATAGGTACCAGTTCCAATTGGTAGAACTTTTATAGTATTTGAAATGTTTTGAAGGCAAATAGTGTTGTTGCAATTCCTATTAAGTGTTTGGTGTATGATGATTGGTATGAAACCCAATACACACAAATGCTTACCTTTCCCAACTAGGGAAAACAAAAAAATTCCAAGTCCATTGACATGGGTGTCCATCATTGCTTGCAATAAGGAAAAGGTGTAGACGTGCCTACTAAGGCTCTTAATTACTTAGTAGAACTCCCTGCCCCAAGTGTGCAATGGAAGCCAAGGGAAGTTCTTTGATTTCCCAACTAGGCTAGGTTTGATTATTGAGTGGCGGTGGTCACTTTTTAAGTGTTAGAGTACATGGATTTGACTCCAAGGTTCCCAAATGGTTTGTTGGTGACTAGTAGTTCATTTTGGTAGCCAGATCCTTCATTTTGCTAGGTGAGCTCTTCATTTAAAAATATTGGACACAATGGCCTAATCATCATTTGAATGTGTGACAATTTTTCAATCCAACCATATGGCCCATTGCACTTGGGCTAGTTGCTTGATGCTTGTGATCACAAAAGGGCAAAAGGCCATCTTTAGGGGAGTCCATGCAAGATGCTATGCTTTGCTTTTAGAGATACCTATACTTGGCTTTGATATTAGCCTCTCTCAATTTCTTTACTACCTAGTAGTCCCTGCCTTACTACACAGCTGGGTAATCAAATTATCACACCTTGGGGCAGGTAAAGAGGCACGAAAGGATTTTGATCTGCCTAGGGTAGAACCGCCCATCACCAAACACATGCCTATCATTGAACATTTTTCAATATTTTACTCATTCCTTAACCAAATTAAGCAATCTTTGTGTCATTGGATGCTGAAATTGAAGGGCTACAAATGTTCTTTGAGTGTCAAAAGTAAAGGAGCAACACAGAGGACACAGGAAGAGGATGAGTGATAGTTTAGATTCCAAATTTTTTGAAAAATTTAGCTCTAGACCCCCTCTTTAGTTCCAGTCTCATATTTTCCTCATTTTTAGTCCATTTTGAGTGATTTAAAACTTGAAAGGTGCACCAACTATGGCTTTACAAAAAGAAAATTTGTATTTCAGGGACAAAGGTGCAATGATGAAAGATTTTAAGCTTGAAATCATAATCTCTTTTAATACACCCATCACCTAACATTATGCCCCATCACCTTAGCATTCTTTTATTGAATTAAAAAAAAAATTGTAACATTGAAAGCACTTAGCTAAGTGGAGTGCTACAAATGTTCTTTGAGTTTCAAAACAGAGGAAAAATTTGTAATGATTCGACTTTTTTTTGAGTTATTAAGTGTTTGCTCACCGACCAATCTATTAAACCCTAATCAAGAACAGTTGTTAAAAACTATGCAGTTTTTAGAAGCATAGCATTAGAGCATCTCCACCAACGCTGAGTATATGACCTCTACTGGATAAAGTAGATGAGGTTCATGAGTCAAATCCAGTGAGTCGGCTGCTGCAAGACTACTGGGACCCTGACAAAATGCACAGATTCTTGGAGCCCTGGAGGAGAAGCTTTGGAAGAGTTCAATAACTGTGACTGGCTAGATGGTTTGATTGATCCAACTGGGTTGGTTGTTATCAGCAGTCTCCCACCATGTACATACTTGCAGTCCCAATTTCAGTTTTATGGAGTGGGGTTGGAAAGAAAAAAGTGAGTAACTAAAACTTGGATGTGAGAAACATTTTGGTGGAGATGCTCTTATTATGTGCATTAATATCACAGCCCAAAACCATTTTGCTGTCCCAAATCATCAGCGTAAACTTTTGTTCTCATCAAAGTTTTTTTGTTTTCCAAAACTAAGAAAAATTAGTGGAAATTACACTAGTAAAACCCAAGAAAATTCATTTTCTTCCATTTTTTTTTAATTTTTAAATTTTTGAAAAACAACAAAATAATCCGCCCCCCCCCCCCCCCCCCCCCCCCCCAAAAAAAAACCACAGCTTCCAATGGTGTAAATTTTCACCACATTGACTATATTTCATTCAGAGCAAGCGTCAAGTGCACTAGACTGAAAGTGTACCCCACAGAAACAGAACCAAGATGCATATCATATTCAACAACAACAACAATACCATGGTGGTGATTCAAGCCTCTTGTCCATTATCAATCAAAGCACTACTATAGGGTACCTAGAGAAGCTGACAAGTGAGGTGAAGAAGCTGAGCACACCTTCTAAACCCCCCCCCTCCCCCCAAACTCCCCTCACTTATACTCACCTACCAACCTCCAATTTTTTATTTTTTTTGTTACTTGCAATTGGGGTTACATGACATGAGTAGGTACCCTAGTGCGGCTCATAGAGGAATCCCTTATGTTGCACCCAATGGGTGGTGGGGGAAGGGGAAGGGGGGAGAAGGGAGAGGGGGAGGTTTTGACTTTTGGCTATTTAGTGTTTGTCTGGATGCTATTTCATTTGCCAATAACATCCATCCATTTGACAATTCTGCCTTGGATGTCAGAAGGTTTCATCATCATAGTTTGCAAAGCTTTCATGCTATTTGTTTCTTTTTTCAAAAGGTTTTCATCAATAATAGTTTTGGAGAGTTTTTCCGTCATGGTTTTGTCACTATATAAATAGTGGGTTGTAGCATTTATCTTTTTACTAGGGAAATTAAAATCTTAGAAATGTTACATTATCGTGTGAATTTCGACGTTTTTCAATCACCAAGACATGAAAAAAGAAAAAGAGGAAAATCACCATATTTCTCTCTATACATGAATTGGAAGTAGGTAGCCGAAATATAGAAGGATGTTCTTATATATATAGATCACTTATTATAGCCAAATTTGGCTAACATCTTCCTATGGATGATGATTTATTTATCGCCACTTTGGCCCAAACAAAAAACACTAGTTGCATGTTGTTGTTGGAACTTGGGATGAAGTGGGAAAATGGATGAAACTAATTGGGTTGTGTTAATTAATTACAAAGTATGGCACTTGTGTGTGTGTGTGTGTGTGTGTGTGTGTGTTGGGGGGTAGTTTTGAATCCCCACTTTTGTTGCAAAAAAAATTCTTCTCTTCTCTTCTCTTCTCTTCTTCTGTCTTTTCTTCCTTTCCTTTGTTGCAAGCAAAGTTTCTTCCATTTAGAAAACTCTCCACAACAGCAGCAGCAACTCATGCTTTGTTTGCTTGCTTGGTGCCCACATTGCTTCCCTAGTTTGCTGTTTTCTTAGTACCTGGATGGGTTCTCTCATTCCTTGTTTGCTTGCTTGCTTGTGTGTTGTTGTTGCCTCTAATTTTCCAGCTTGCTTCAATAGATAGAACTGTTGTAGTACCATGTAGGGGTGAAATCATGTTCTCAGAGCTTCTTCTTCTTCTTCTTCTTTCTTTTGGGTCTTGAGAATTTTGATGATGAGCTTTGACGCTTGGATTCCATAAATGACAGATTTTTTTTTATGGAAACCTTCAAGGCAAAATGGAAGGAAATTTTGAAGGAAATTTTAAGGAGTTTTAGCTTTGTTGTTGTTTCGGATCCCAGAAGCAAGCAAGCAAGCAAGCAAGCTAGCTAGCTAGCTTACTGCTTCTTCTTCTAATAGGCAAGAACTAAATTCAGAATCCCTGAGCCCGGCTGCTGTGATGTCGGTAGTCTTGACTGTTGTGGGTAACTTGCTGTTTTGTAATTGCAAAGATTTTGCGCTCTCATGACGGACCCCACTCGCATTCGTTTTCTTTTCCTCTCTCTGTGAATCACTCCTGAGCTTCATCATCATCTTCTTATTCTTATTCTTAATAGTACCATGATGCTGGAGCCGGATGTTCTTCAAGAGAATTGGTGACACTTGCTCTAGACAGTAGAAAGAAGAATTAGCGATGATTGCCACACAAGTGAAAGGGATTCCAGGAGGAGGTCGAGCTGCGGCAGCTGAGCGCCACGGTGAAAAAAACTGGACAAAATACGCTGTTCCGCCTCCTCCCATGAAGCAGCTGCCGGCGAAAGAAAATAATTTGCGGAAGCAGCAGCAGCAGCAGCAAAAAAGCACAGTATTGATTTCCAACTCAATGCAGGAGTCGTCGTCGTCGTCGTCGTCGTCGGAGCTCCAAAGCACACCTGGATCCGAATGTTGCCGTTCAGTCGATGTCGTCGTCTCGAATTCCTCCTCCTCCTCCTCCTCTCTCAAGGTATGTATGTATGTATGTATGTGTAGGAGATCCTCATGAGTCTTGCTCATCGGCTGCAATAATATTGCATCGATCAGAAGTCTTCTTGTGTCCACAAACGGCTCGTAATCACGACACAATGTGGTTGTGTGTGTGTGTGGGTGGGTTTATTGTTCAACTACTCATGTGGAGCAATTGTCAGACTGGGAAGGATTATGCAATCGGTGCAAGAGTTTCATCAAGCTATCTAGTGACCAAAAACAAGAAGAAGAAGAAAAGTTCACACTTTAAGCCTGGTGGTGGTGGTCGCGAATCTTCTTCTTCTTCTACAGTAGCTGTGGCAAAGCTTTATTCCATTGCCAACTCCTTTTCCTTCCAACCTCCATCACCAATCCCAGAGGTACAACAACAAAAACAACAACCCCCTCCCCAGAAAAAACCCACCTGGAAAACCTCCCTGGGAGCTCCAAAACTTAGACTTTTGACACTGGAGTCCAATCAGATCAAAAAGCAGAAGTTAGACTTTCCAGTTTGATTGTGAGCCCAACTTTGATGATTGAAAAAATTCCAAGATGAATTTGATCAATTTGAACTGCAAAACAAAAGCTCCAAAAGCTTCAGGCTACCTATGGTTTTAGACTCTGCTTGAACCCACTGGTGAATATGTTGTTGTTTCTGAGCTCAATGTTTTTGACAGAGATCTATTGTCTTGTATTTTTCATGACGAGTTTTGTGACCTTTTGGGTGGTGGCAGGAACAAGTTGTTGATTCAGAGGAGGGTTTGGTGATTCATGAAGCCACAAGAAACAGTAGCAACTCCCTTCAGCAATTGTTGGTTCGCACCGAACTGGAAGACGAAGTCAGTCAGTCAGACTTTCTTCCTCTTTCTTCCATTTAACAACTCAGAATGTCACCATAAATGTGATTCATTTTTCAAGTGTCTGAAAAAAAAAATGCATTTGTAGTTTGCACTTGCCCCTGGTGAGTGAGGTAGTACTATGCTGCTGCTGCCAAGTTTGCTCATTTTTTGCTGGAAATCTTTTCTTGATTGTGCTTGCTCTCTCCAATGCAGGTCTTGGCGCTGTGTAAACAGTTGGAGCAGGAGCAGGAGTTGCATACAGCCATGGAGAAAACTCTGAAGCTCCATGATGGTCATCCTCCTGGCAGCATGCCACCATTGAACAATGTTCCATCACATCTTCCTGCAGCTGTAAAAGTTCTCATCTTCTTCTTCTCATGAGAACTCATCATAAGTTTTTCTTTACTTTGATCAAATGATGTGTCATTGGAATCACACAATTTCTAGAATTTCTGTTTGACTCATGCTGCTGTCCAGAAGCCCAAGTCCATGATAACAGAGTAACCCATTCATCTAAGAATTGTGAATTTCTTTTGAACCATCATGATGCAGGAACAGAAGCTTTTGTTGGATATTGCAATATTGGAATTGGAGGTGTTAAAACTTGAGATGCAGATGGGTGAATTGCAGTGGCAACTTGCACATGAGAGATCATGTGAGCATGAATCTGCTGTAGTTGTCAATGAGCTCCACAGTAAAGCTCAAGTACCTTCATTCCAGCTGCCAAGCATTGAACTTCAGCAAGAAGAAGATCACCTGTATCCAACAATCAGGCCAGTAGTAGCTCACCCATCGTCTTCTCCAGTGATTCCATATATTAACCAGTTGCAGTCACCTCAGCAATCAGGAGGAGGACAAATATCACGACATCGTGTTACTTTGAAGGAGCTTCTGCATATTCCATGTGCTGTTGCAGAAGAAGATGATCACATGGGCCCTCAATTACCACTGAGCTCACCACCTCCTCCTCATGACCCAAGTTTCTCCTCCTCGGCATACAACAACAGGAACTGTTGTAGCCTTGAAGAAATGTTGCTCTGCCACCAATCCACTGCTATTTCCAGCAATTCTCCAAGACTAGTCCCAGTAACACTTTCTCTCAATGCCACCCAAGGAACCACCCAATATACTACTGCTCCATTACCAGCAACATCAGAGAAGATGAGGCAAATTGGCCCACAATTATGTGTTGTATCCTCACAGAATACTCCTGACTATTGGCCAGAACTTTTGCCATCACCAAAGTACCATTCAATTTGGAACATTTTGCCACATGATGACTGCAGTTGTTGTTCTTCTTCATCTTCTTCACAAAGGAGATGTACATCCACCAACATCACAAATGCTGCTGAACAAACCTCTTGTTCAGAGCCAGCTGACTCTCCTTCTGAAGTTGAGGTACAAAGTCTTACTTGCAAACTGCATGAGAATGGGTGTATGTGGAAATTCCCTCTGATCCTTCCACTGAAGTAAATATGTTAAGGAGACAGAGACATAAATACTAGTAGTACTCTTTGCTGATTCACCTGTTGAATGGATTTCAGAAAAGGAGAATGTATCGATCTGGCATTATGAGGATAAGGGAGCTTCGGAGTCAGGGATTAACAGGAGATTCATCTGGAAAATCTAGTGTTACTACTACAACCAGGAGCACAACTGAAAACCTCTCGGTGTGTTGTTTTTTTTTTTTTTTTCCTCTCTCTCTTGGAATCTCCTGAGAACTTCACAGTTAAATTGTGCATAATTTTACAAAATTTGCAAGTCACTGCACATAATCTGTGAATCTTCTCTTTGAAAAATACAACATGATCACATGGGATTATCTTTGTCTTGCCTCTTACCATCACATGGAATTCTTATAATTTCAGTGATCTAAATGTGAGTACCATGGCACGAATGTTCAGAATAGCAGAATGCTTTTCTAAATTGGAGCCTTTCCTTTTTTTTCTTTTTGGGTCTTCTGCCTGATTCTCCAGAGAGGCACCAAAGAAGATGCTTCATCAAGATCAGAGTCACAGATGGCAGCTGATGAAGATTTTGGGTTTAGATGGACGTCTGAGCCAATCAATCCAAACAAGCTCTCAGAGGAGATGGTGCGGTGCATGGCAAAGATATTCTGCCACTTGGGTATGCCAAGTAATAATGCAAGAATGTTGCTGCAAGGTGATCAGTCTCCAACTTCACACTTGGGAAACCAAGTCATAGAATCATCATCACTTTCATCAGTGTCAGATTCTTCATCTCTGTCACCACCAGCATTTGTTCACAGCCCAATTCTGGGTCTTCACAAACAGGAGAATAACATCATGGCAACCAGTGCTGCAGCAACCACCTCTTCAGACCTGTACAAATCCCGGGGGAAGCTCTCATGTGCAGATGTTGGTCCCTATAACCATGTCCTTGAGGTTCGATGGCTTTCTGTAAACAGGGAGCAGCTTAAGTATGCTGCTCAGGTTCTTGCCAAATATAGGTTAGCTTTTTTTTTTTTCCCTTGCTGCATTGATTTCTCCTGAGAGCACTCCTCTGACTTTCACAGCTCACTGGTCTCTATTTCCTTTGTAAACTAAATTTATTTTTTTCGGTGTTTTGGGGTGGCAGATTGTTGGTGGAGAGACTGCAAAAGGTGGATCCACCGAGGATGTCTCATAAGCAAAAGTTGGCTTTTTGGATTAATATTTACAATACTCTTTTGATGCATGTAAGCTGGAGTTTAAGTCCCCCTTGGGTTGTGTTGGTCCCTAAGATAAATTTGTTGTGTGAAAGAAGAAAAAAAATCTATGGGCGGGGATATTGCAACATCATCTGATAATAATTTTGGTGTTAATTTTGGACCAAATGATTTTCCAGGCCTTTCTTGCATATGGCATTCCAGGAAGTGAGCTAAAACTCTTCAGTCTAATGCGGAAGGTGCACCCTCTAACCCAATCACAAGTGGATTTCAGTACCTCTCTTGTGACAGTTTGGGACTATTTTGCCTCCAATCCACTAAGTAGTTTTTCTCACTTCTTATTCATGACCTGAATGATAGAAAGCTTCAAATTATTCCCGTGTATTTAATATCATGCAGGCTGCATATTGTGTGGGAGGGCATTGGTTTAATGCTTCTGTGATTGAGAGCTGTATACTTAAAGGAAAGGCTATGGCACATCGACCACAATTTGTAAGCCTTACACCAAATTTTGTTTTGGGTCTGATTGTTTCTGTATGCACCTTCACATACCATGATGCAGGAATCCATTTCCAATCATCGTAATGGATGTCTGTAGGGTTTAGCCTTTTTGCAATGGTTGACTATAGGGTTTAGGGTTTAAGGTTTTTGCAATGGGTGTCTACAGGGTTTAGGGTTTAGGGTTTTTTTTGTAATGGATGGATTTTGGATCTTAAGTTCGTGGCTAAATCTAGCTTTCAAGCATAGTGATGAGAATACAGGAGCAATGGGGGTTGAAGGACAGGGGTTAATGATGGCACTTCAAAAGAACAAGTTGAAAGAAGAGCTCATCAAATATGGTATTAACCATTTGGAGCCGCTAGTCAACTTTGCACTTTGTTGTGGTGCCCAATTCTCACCAATGGTAAGTACATCTCCTCTTCAGATCATCATGTTTTTAGTGTTTGGTTTCAGATCAATTTTTATTTGTCTTTTTTCTTTCAGTTCACTAAAATTTCAGTGGAATGGTTTTTATTTCTTTCATAACTGAATTGAGTAGAGTTGTGCCACTGCTACTCCAGGTACGTGTATACAGTGCAGAGCATGTGCATGAGGAGCTCCGATATGCAGTTCATAGTTATGCAAGGGCTGCAGTCGGGATTTCAGAGAAGGGAAAACTTTTGGTTCCAAAGCTGCTTTATTGCTATGCCCATGAGATTGTGGAAGATCGTGTGCTGTTGGATTGGGTGTGCAACTTTCTGCCCTCTACCCAAGTTGCATTTATATTCGAGTGCATCCAACAGCACTCCCATGGCCATCATGTGCAATCCAACAATTTTGCAGTTGTTCCATTTGACTTCAGTTTCCGGTATCTCTTTCCTTCAGACATTTGCAGAAGTTTAAGGTGAATGAATAAAACCTTTGGGTACAGAAACCAACCAACCAACCAACAAACGAGCAAACAAACAAACAAGCAAACAACTGCGCACTATTTTATCACCCATAAGATACTCCCCTTCACCCACACTTGTAAATTCACAACCTCTATTTTTACAGAAACGCAAGTGGGCCCATTGCTAGTCTCATGGTCATTGCCCTTGTTGTGATCACTTTGTTCTGTGAAGATCCTTGTTGGAAACATTCCATAGAATCAATTTTTTTAAACTTGATGTTTTAGTGTATCAAATCATGGAAATATTGCAAAAAGCAATTATCTTCCACATCTAGGAATTTAAACTTGAAACTTGGAGAGTTTCATCATGTCAAATTATTAATGTCTTGTTTAAGAAAAGTTGTATACCACAAATGTGAGTTTGATCATATTGTGTTTAATGGGCTTACCTTTGTATACATAGTTTTCTAGAAGTGTTATCCTTATACGTCACCTTTCTTTTAATTGTATTTAAGTGAGTTGTCACGATATTCCATCATAATACGCATGCCTTACCAGTGACTCTTACATCTTCAGCATGCTAAAATCAATTTCTATTCTGACAATTGAGGCAAAATGCATAATTGAGAATGCAAATTACAATGTGCCTATGGGTGCATATCATTAGTCAATGCCACATTAAAGAGGCTATTGTGATGATCATGCATTTGTCTCCTTGAGTGGGATGGTAAATTATTCTCATTAGTGTAAACTAATCTCTTTGAGTGCAAATTGAGATAGACGGATGCAACTTTTGTATGCAAGTGAATGTAAAACTTAGGCATGAAACTTAAGCTTCGGGCATTAAGACATCTTTCCATTAGGATGTTGTGATCACATCAGTTTTCCATAAGGTTTCTCTAGCTAGTTGTGTTCATGATCATCTCGCAACTCTACTAGTCAAGCATTGAGCAATTGTAGGAGCTATGAGAGCTGCTAGTCAAATTGTGACTCATCATGAAGTGGCATTTGAGTTTTTATGAGAAAATGCAGTTTTCCCAAAGTTCCTAGGCTAACATGATTATCCACATATTTTTAACACACTCACAGCTCTCCAATGGAAAGCTGACTATCCTTACAGCAAGAAACAAGGCCCTATGTTAGGGCCTTTACCAATTTTTAGTGCATCCAACATTATTGTGCAAGTTATTTCCCCACCAGCACCCAAACATGAAGTTCTGAACCACATATGGAGAGAATAATTAAATGCAACCACATGCCAATCACGGTGACTGACCAATCAAAGTGAACCGTATTTTTTATTGGCAAATAATTACTTTGGTTCTCTTATTTACCCATTTTATTAGGTGAAACTTTTGTTATTGCCCGCAACCAGGTAAACTAATGTGAGTCAAGTTAAATCCAATCTATGGTGCGGTTTGTTCTTTTTGGATTTTTTTGAATGTGAACATTGAAATGACATCTACAGGGATGAAAAATATTCAACATACTAAATTGGAAACACATGGCGGTTAGCATGATGAAGCCCCAAGTGTATCCTTGGGATCATGCAGGAATTGTTTATAGTGAACTTCAGATGACCCTAGAACGTAGGCATACCAAATTTTGGCCCCTTTCTGGGTGCATCCCAATGTCTTCACCCTCAAGGGCAGAGCCAATAAAGGCAACAAATGGATTTTAGCAACATGTTAGGATGCTTCTATTCTCCAACCATCATCAATGTCTTTTATATTGACAAAATTTCGCCAAAATATGAAATTTTAAAATTTTAAAATTGAAATTTAAAGCGTCTTTGCAGGTTTTAAAGGGTTGTGAGGGTTTTAAAGGGATTTGAGGGTTTTGAAAATTTTAAAAACTCACTTACACACCAGATATCATGTAACTGAATTTTTTAAAGATTTGTGGTACTCACCTGGTATCAATTTTTCTGAAATGACCATCAAATAAAATTATCAGTTTTTTTCCTAGTGGCCAAAGAACCGCCTGGTATGCATAAGGGGTGATTTTGCAGCATCTTCCTGAGAACCAGCCAGTTTAGTATCTAGACCAGTTATCAAGCAGAAAATCATTTTTTTTAAAAATTAGAGCAACATTTTTTTGACCATTCTTGCTGCATTTGGTTAGACAATAATGTCCAGTGAGAAGAAAATGTTTTTATCTCCTACTACAGCAAGCTACAATCATCAACCATCCCCAATTATCTCTAAAAGCCTACCTTCAACTAAGATCATGAATTCATCAATGGGCTGAAATGTAGGCCCCTCCAAAAAGCTCCAATGTATACTATGCAAAATTTCGTGTAAAAAATTCCAATGAAAAGCTCGTTAGATGTAGAATACTAGCCACCATGCTTGGCTTGTCTTGTTGCTTTGGTACACTAATTGCAATCCTTGAATCCAGATGCAACAAAAATTTAGTCCTCGTGTGCGAATGGACTTGAACAAAATCATCTTTATTACAACAAGTATGATAACTGGATTCTTTGGGTCCTACCTAGACGCCCTAAGATATGATTTACATATAGTGACACGGTAGTCTCAAGAACTCTTAAAGCAGGGCTGAAATGTGGCCCCCTCCAAAAGCTCCAATCTATAATTTGTACAAATTTCTAGCATAAAATCCAATGCAAATCTCATTTATTAGATGTAGAATACTGACCACTAAGCTTGACTTCTGTTTCTTGCTTTGATTCACTAATCACAATCTTTAAATCCAAATGCAACAAAAATTCATTCCTCATACACACTCTTCAACTTGAACAAAATCATCTTTATTATAAGTATGATAACTACATTTTTGGGTCATACTTGGAGGGCCCAACATGTGATTTACATATAATGACATTGTAGTGTCAAGAATTATCAAAGCAAGACTCAAAATTACTTGAGGTGGTAAGATTTGCAAGATCTTTTGAATTGTTAATGTTATTGAAATCCTCATTTACCTTTTTTTCATATGGAAAATGCTTCTAGTTATTGATTTAAAAATTCATTTCCTTGAAGGAATAGATATGTTTTCTACATGAAATGTTAGTGAGACACAAAACCTCAATGAATTGGCATATTGGAAGTTACTTCCAAGGCTAAAAAAAAAACCACATTGATAACATGTGTCATCATTGGTGGCACTGCTAAAATATAACACCCTAGTTGATCTCCTACAATTGTGTGTCATTTCCTCGATCATCTGCGATTCATCATGTGTAATTAGAAGTTCAACATCTAGATGGAATAAATGCCCATCTATATTATGCACCTTCAACATAAACTCCACATAAAAATCATTTCAAATAATACTTCCACAATGTTTCAAATATAACATCCACAATTATGTTCATTTTATATCACAAACTTGTGTCAAAGAGCTTAAGCAATAGAAGAATATGGATGCAACACCAAAGAGTTTGAGAAATGAGATTCAAACCAAATGTGTTAAAAGGAAAGGGTTGTATATCTCTATCACAATTTCATGGCTGGAGATCTGAAATGTGTTATAAGTTGTACTTTTGTAAAAATTCATGATGAAAGTCCAACAATTTTACATAGTTGATTCGACCATTATATGATCTCACAATCTTGCATTATGAGATTTACCACAACAATGGGTAAAGAAGGATTGAAGCTTGAGCACAAACATAATAAAAATTGTGATGGATTTTTTATAATTGTTGCCATGCAAACCCACCAATCCCATAATCTTGCATTATTAAATTTGCCATAACAACATGGGCCAAGTATTATTGAATCTTCAGTTCAAACATCATTTTTTAATCGATACCTTGCAAACACCCCAAAATAACATAATTTAATCACTTCAACATTTGAATCCATCCCAAACCCAAGATTACAACAACCTAAATTATATTGATACAAATATATGCCACAACAATGTTTATGTTTCTTAAGAGAAGACCTAGTTTAATTGTCACTTGGACCAATGTTGATTTACAAATAGCCATATTACAAACATCAAAAAAATTCCAAAAGGGCTTTGAGTTTGTTGCTTCCCATAACAACTTGATTGATGGTATCTTGTGTCATATTGCACACATACACACCACCTTGTTGAACACTAATGAACATCAATGGTACTAAAAAATCATCATTGTAAAACAAAATGTGAACAACCATTGGACCTCCACAACAACCACAATGGTTATTCCTAATTTTTGTAGCTTTGCAATGCATACACAAGATTTTTCAACACTTGCATTCAACAACATTAGAAATTATGAGGTTTTGATCTACAAAGTGGTTTCCATTTTGTGTGTGTAGAAAACTATGATCTTAGAACTCAAAACTAGGATGCAAAAATAATCATGGTTAAAACAAATGCACATCAACATTGGACCAAGTCATTGAGGATCAAGAAAAGGAAACACATGCATCATTAGAATTAACCAAGTTAGCTTACCATTACATCCAACCATTGAAGTTGTAGACACTTTAAGAATCCTACTAATGGCAAATCTATTCCTCTTCCAAAAAATAGGACAAATGTTGTTGAACATTCAAATCTCATGACCAACATTGATATAGACAACTAAATCCATCATTGTATCATTTTCATCAATGATAATTGATTCTTCTTTCAAGAATTCATCAATGAATTGTGGTTATCATGGGCAATATATTTTTTATGCGAGCTAACAAGTTTTTCATAATCATCATGGGTTTGTCCAAATTGTCAATTCCTAGCCTACAACACCTTAGGCTTATCAACATTCTAGCCATATTGAAGATCCATTTTGTTCAATATGGGACCCAAGAATCTTGAGATTTATCAAACAATAATATAAATGCTTGCAAATTGTGTTTCATGGGACTTCCACCAAATTAGGTGCAATATGCAATCTTCTAGCTTCACATGCAAATGGTGGAACAAAAATAGTTCATTTTTCAACAATCCTTGCAAAATAACCTCATCTATTGCCCCCAAAACGGAATCTTCAAAATTAGGAACTAATATTCCAATTCATTAAGGCCACAAATGTTGAGATTTTGGAATTGAAAAGCAACCACCAATAGTGGTGTCAAGGTCTTATTATCATACTTTGCCACTAGATTTATATCATTGTTGCCCTTCCTACAAATGTTTTACCACCTCAAGGGATTTAAAACATGGGTCCAACATTAATGCCAACATGTTTCAAGCCTTAGTAACACTATAGGTATATGTAAATGACAAAATGGAACTAGAATTGCCATTAGTTCCACAATTATATGCACTTGCAATTCCCCCAATTTAGATTCAAAACCCCCCCTCACAAAATTCATGGAAATAATTTTAAATTAATCAATTTCATTTTTCTTAAACATAATAATTAAAAGTGTAGCATTTAGGGCATTAAAAAAAAAAACCAATAACCTTGGGTTTAATTGAAAATACATTGTTCCACAACCAAAAAAACATAATTTCAATAATCACAAGTTGCACAATGTCCATGCATGTGCATCTCATACACAACCTTAAAACTCTTGAATTTCTTGCCTCACATAACAAAGATTGAATGACATCTTGATATTCCAAGGTTTTGTGGAACAAAATCACCTTACTAGCAAACCTAGTTTTCTCTAATGTTTTGAGTTTTCAATGGGAGAGCCCAACATCCAAACACACCTTCTACCATTCATTGTGTCCTTTGCTGGATTTATTTGTCCATGTAATTATTTTCTATAGGATACATTGTGTGCCCTTCAAATTGACCTCACAAGAATCAACATAAACATTAATAACATTTAAAGCATATTGGCATGTTTTGTTAAAAACATGGCCAAAACATGATCCTTGCCAATGAATTATAAGCATTAGGGGAGCACATTTGACCATTGAAACCAAAGCTCCTGCAAAGGTGGATAGACTACCACCCTCATCCTTCACATAGGCAATTAATTTGTCCAACAAATTATAATGTGACAACAAATCCTTGACCTACACTACCATTGCAATTCCAACCATAATATTAATTGTTTCAAAACATTCCATTGTCACATGACAAGGTACCCATTGTGCATTTATGAAATTAATCACAAGTGCAAATGTGTCCAAGTCTCGACCTAGATATTCACAAATCAAAAGAAATTGTTAATGTAACACAAGAATCCAAAGTTGGCATCACATATTGTTCCATGGTTTTGGCCACGAATATTGAAGGGATGGCATATGGTTGTTATTCTAAATCATGTAGGGAAAAAATTGGTAGAAGATATGTTGCTTGATGGGGGATCCATATTCAATTTTATTACCAAAGATCTTTTAAAAAATTAGGTTTGCCTACACCTAGACCTACCCCTTACACCCTTAGAATGACAGATCATACTCTTACCAAACATGTAAGGTTAATTTGAAACTTAAAAATCCACATACATGGCATACCTTATGTTGTTACTTATATAGTCATGCACAACAACATTTTGGACCCCAACTATTCCATGTTGCTCGAACACCCCTGGTTGCATAATGCCAAGGTTATCCATGATTAGGGTAACAACCTAATCACCATTGAAAGAAACAACATGGTTTAGACTATTGGAGTCATGCACTTGGATGGAAACATTAAGTGACCTAAGGTACTTTTCTATTATGATTTCATGAATGGTGTCATAAACAAGGAGGAGGAGGTACTTTTGCAAGCTAAACTAAATATATTTATAATTGGTACCATTACCTTACTAAAACTAAATATAGGTACTTCAGTTTTGACCACTAAAGCATTTGGTATGGATTTTGGTATGAAAGATTTAACTTTTGATTTCCCACACACTTCGAATGAAATTGAGGTGGATGCCACTCCAGTGTGCATTAAGGTCCAGGACATGAAGATCGCATGTTGGAACTTATCAGAGGATGTGTAGGTATGAGATCCAAACTGAAGTTTTGAAGAAGAACCAAAAATGGTGAAACTCGATGTTGATTTGGATGATGCAATAGTTAATGAAATTGAGGCACTATTGCAAGAATACAAGGATGTGTTTGCATGGTCTTATAAAGAATTGACCTAAATTCCCCCTCACAAAATTATTCAACATCGAATTGAATTGGACACCACAATCCCACTAATTCATCAAACCATGTATCAAATGAATCCTAATTATGCTACAATGGTTAAACAATATTTGGATAAATTACTTGTAGCTCGATTTATTGCACCAATGGAGGAAGCTACTTAGTTATCACTAATTGTGGTGGTATCGAAAAAGAATGGTAAGCTTTGGATTTGTGTGGATTTTTGCAAACTAAATGTTGATACAAAGAAGGATCCATATCCCTTGCCTTTCATTGAAGAGGTCCTTGACATGGTTGCAAGTCATGAAATGTATTATTTCTTTGATGGCTCTTCAGGCTACCATCAAATTATGATAATTCTAGATAATCAATACAAAATGGCATTCATTATTAATTGGGGGGCTTTCATTTGGATTGTCATGCCATTCAATTTGAAAAAAGCCCCACCCACTTACCAAATAGCAATAAGTATGGCTTCTCTTGTTCCTTGAATACGACTTTTCTATGGTGTACAAACTAAGTAAGTCCCATTCTGTTGTAATGTTTTGTCGTGATTTCCAAATTCCACCGAAAAGAAGGGAATACCTGACCAAATTTTGAATGCTACCCTTTTCACATTACAACCTCCCTAGTTGCAAGATGTGCATGAATACCTTTCAACTAGGGCCTTTTAGATTCATTTCTCGTTGAAGCAAAAAAGGAAATTAGTTCAAAAAACTTTCCTTTCACATTACAAGTTGGTGTTATCTATCGACAAGGTCATGACCAAGTGCTAAGGTGTTACCTACACCTAGGAGAAATTTCGGTAATCATTAAGGAGATGCATAATAGTGTGGGTGGTGGCCATTTCTTAGTAGACATTACCAACCGAAAAATTTTGGATGCTAAATATTGGTGTCTTACATTACATAAAGATGTTTGAATGTATTGTCAATCTTGTGATGCCTACTAGCATATAAAAAATCTATTATTGGTAAGTATGGCATGTTTAGTCATCACTCTACTAACTGAGCCTTTCATGAAGTGGGGCATTAACTTCATAGAACCCATCAAACCAGTTAATCGAACAATAGGAAATCGATACATATTAGTGCATGGTAATTGATTATGCCACCAAATGGGTGGAAGTTAAGCCGTTACACATCAATACAATTATGGTGATTACGAAGTTCCTATATGGGAACATCCTCACCAAATTTGGATGTCACCTCACTCTGGTCAGCAATCAAGGTGTGCATTTCATCAATGTAATAATTGAAGTGCTAACCACATAATTTTTTATGAAACACACTGGCTCAACAACCTACTACCTCAAAACAACGACAAAGTAAAATCAACCAATAAGATGATTGGCAGTTTTTTGACCAAGTTGGTAAATGAAAAGCAGTCGGATTGGGACAAACATATGCACACATTTCTGTATGCATAATTGCATTCAAGGTGACCATTGGACATACTCTGTATGAGTTGGTCTATGGTTTTCATCCTTTAATGTCGATAAAATATTTGTTTCTAACAAACCCCTAGACAAACAAGGTCTTGGGCTAGGTCTTGGCCATTAAACTATTTCTATTGGAATGATTGGATGAGGTTAGGGACATAATTGCAGCCACTTCAAGGCAATAACAATGGAATTGAACTTAGTGGGCACAAATTCATTACAAAGAAAAATAAATGCCATTGGGGATTTCGTGTTTTGGTTCCCTAAAACATGAAAAATTCACATTCGTAAATTCAAATGCCAATGGTTTGGACATGATCAAGTTTAATATTATCCCCCCAACAACATTGCATTATTGGTCTCAATCAAGAAATTTGACCCAAACCCTATTTTAATCAACATCAACAAATTAAAAATTTATAGAACTAAGGATGTTGCTTCCCAAAGAGTGGAATCAACAACCAAAGGGGCGAGAAATAACTTAATGGCAATACCCCATCAAAATTTGGTTTTGGAGTACATCTCCAATGATCATCACAAGATTAACATTGTTGAGAAATTTGACAAAATGGCAATGGAATTCCTCAACGACATATGATTCAAAACATCAACTAAACTAGAGTTTTAGCAAGAAAAAAATAATGTGTTGGAGGTAGCACTAACAAATCAAATTGTACCCATGGAACTAAATTTGAAATTAGAACCGAATGGGGAGTCAATATAGGAGGAACTGAATTGGGAGTCGAAACCAAAAGAACCAAAGGAACCAAATTGGGATCCAGTATAGGAGGAATTAGATTGGTAATTGGTATTAGAGGAATTGAATAAATAGAAAATTCCCTTCCACCTAAACTCAATTTTGGTATTGCAATTAAGGAACATCAACCAATATAGGTTGGTACAAAAAAATGCACCAAATTCTGACATTCTGGAATTTGCATATGATTCTAGCCAAGTGGAATCCACCACTGAAGACAACAATGATATTTGTCCCGTGGATGAAAAATCCTACTCTCATCCTAAGTGTCTTTTCATTTAGGCTTGTTGACTTGAATCGTTTTGACCAAGAACCAATGTGATGATTCCAATTCCCAACCATCACCTTTTTCATCCATAAGCTTTCCCCACTAAAACATTACGTTCATCCCTTCTAACACCTATAAAAGGACTTCAAACTTTCATTTCCATTATTGTTGTTGATTTTTTTCCACTTTAGATTTTAGCATTATAGCATTTGACACCAAGATGAGAAGAGTGATTAGCAAAGAGGAAGTGGAGAACAACTTATGTTACAAAGAAGCTCATGCTTCTTGTGACAATGGTAGAACAAGGGCTGCATATTGATTAGTATGTTGTCCTCTTCTACAACTTTTACAATTGCATCTGGGATTTTTTGGCACCCTCAAAATAGAAGGAAATTGCAAGAAAGAAACCAAACTTTGGTCCTACAAAAGTAGTAAACATCTTATTACAAAAATGGTTCCTTTGGCATCGAAAACCAAACTACCAAAATTCGACGTGATGATGAAGATGATGATGTGGTATTTTTTAATTTGGATTTTGAAATGAAGCCGACATCACTAGAAATGCATGCCCAAGGCACACTGATCGATCTAGACTCCATGCCAAATGTCCAAGTAAAAGGGCCACAATAACCATTGAAGGTGCAATCCAACACTATATCAAAAGCTTTTGGTATCGATATTGAAAAATTACTAGTACCAGAATTGAAACTGTCTAGCGCATCGAACTTGTTTTCAATGCTCAAAAATTGGAACACCTCTTAGCCATTTGAGGCCTCATTTGGCTTGTGCATCAAATCAGTCAACTATGAAGAAAAGTTTGATCGAAAAGCCTTTAAGTTTGAATGAAAAGATCCAAAGCCACAAGTCTAATGAGGAATTTATTTTTCAATATGCCAAATGCCCCTTTTGAAATCTAACCTACATCTCCCTTTTGGCTTTTATTGCAATAGTTGCATGACCAATTGCAATGAGGACCAATTCCTTTGAATCAAGTACCAAATGTTGACACACCACTGGGAAAAATTTCCAATGGAAGCCAAACAAAAACCCCTAATGGGGCTTAGAATGTAACTATGGCCTCTTCAAGGGCATTGTAAATTTCTTTGGTATGCCTTTGGCTTCTCGACATTCCTAGTTCTAGTATGTTTGTTGTTGCCACTTTTGGGAGAGTGTAGGAGCATTTGCGACTTTCAATAGCTTTGGCATGATTGGTAGGAAAGGTTTCAGTGGCATTCCATGTTACCACAACTAACAAAACAATTATAGCCGAGGGGAAAATGAGGGTCAAAGAGGAGGTTATCGATTTTTGTAGATGGTACCAACAATTAAAGGACACCCAACAACATGATGTTCTCATGATGGAAGGGCTTCGGAAGGAAATTCAAAGTATGCAGGAGGTTTAGGTGAAATTTATCGAAATTCAAACAAAAAATTTGGCCTACCAAAATCAACTATTGGAAATGAAGGACCAAATTTTGACAATTTCCTTGGCTTATGATTGATTGTAGGTGAACCATATATGAGGCTATTTGGGCCAAGCTCTAAAGGGAGGAGGAAAAGTGACGTTTGGTCAACTTTGTTGCCATATCGTGTAAAACAAGCTCAAGGTCAATGAATTACAAATTATTCGGTTAGAAACCAAAAATTCCACATTATAAAACAAGAATGAGTAGTAGGAAGAGGAACTTCGGTGCACTTTCGAAATGATTGCTAGTCTACAAAGGATTGTCCAAGACCTCAAGGATGATATCCCTACCATTGAAAAAGATTTTGAAACCTTGGTTACCAAAAATGACAAGTTGAAGGGCAAGGCAGAGTTAATAGACCTTTGGCATCACCGAATTGAAGAGTTTGAAACCTTCAAGATGGAGCATGCTTTCATGAACGTTGAACTGTTCATCTACCAACAAAAGGCCTGTTGAGTTCAGTTGGACCAGTCGGAAGATTACAAACCTTGAGTTATCGAATTCATTTAGGACTTTTTTGAGTCATTTTAGAGGGATGAACAACACCTATGTAATCATTTCAAGCCCTATCAATGTGTGTTCCCACATTTTATAGCACCCTCTTTTGGTATAGAGATGATGGTGAACATGATAAAATTAGGATTTATGAGCAAGAGCCAAAAACGTGACCAAGACATTGAAACTCAAATGGAAGTCAACTTAGGTGAACCCTTTATAGTAAGGAAGATTAATACCAGAATTAATTTTGTGACTATAACCAAAACTAACCTTGTCATCAAAATTGGAAGCAATATGATTGAAGTTGAGGAAGTTGTTTCCTTTATAGACCTGACACATGGATGTGATTTTGTGGCACAAGATTCTACCCCCCTAATTTCTCAATAGATTTTGAATGACCAAGGAGTGACAGATTTGGTAGAATAATTAATTTTTTTAATGCCTAGTTTGGATTTAGGACTTGTTCATAGATTTTAATAATGATAAAGAGGATGTTATCACAAATAGAAAGGATGATGATGTTAATAACCAAAAACATCTTGTGAAAATTCAATTTATGACTACCGATTTTTAATATTTAATTATCATGAACTAAAAAGAAATACCAAAATAATTTATATGTCAAACCAAAATTTTAATTGTAACCTTCATTCAAAAAAGGAAATAAGACCTTCCAATCATATTCAATCTGCCACTTTCAAAGCCATTTTTGAACTATTGAGGTACTTGGCCACAATTCTTGACCTTTTGAACCTTGGATCGACATTAAAACAACCATGTTGTATGTTTTCTTTCATGAGAAAGTAGTCACAATTGAAAGGAAAGGTTGCAATACTTTTAGTACTTTAGTAGCCATGTGACAATACAATATGGTCATTTTTTGCTCAAATGTACCACATTGCAATGGTGGTTGAAATTGCTACTAGAAATTCTGTCATATGCAACCACACCGTTTGCAACTGGGATGCAACTGCTTGTCGCATGCAACTATTTTTGCAACTATGCCCCCTTTTTGGGTGTGTATGCAACTATGGTGCAACTATGATCACCTTCATCCCAACCTTTGGATGAATTCTGTGACATATCATCGTATATATTTGATATGCATATACTCATAGTTGCATGTGCAACCAAAATAGGCCAATTATGGTCTTTTGGTAAGCTAGGTACACATTTTTTGTAACCAGCGACAATTTTTTCAAACACAATTGGAGAATGCGGGAGAGTTTTGTAGTGGTCTTCGGTGTCTGTCTCGAGCTTCTCAGCGGAACCCTAAACCTTGGCGTTGGAAACCCTAATGGGATTTCCTTCACTCTTCTCTTGGTTGCGCACAATTTCTCGTTTGCAGATTGGGCTTTGTAAGAGGAATTGTAGAGCCCTTTTTGCTTGCTTGCTTGCTTACTGCTTTTCCAGACTAAGAACTGCTTAGGTCTGGCTTGTTTGGTGTTTTTGGGAGAGTTCTAGGATGGTGGGAAACTAGTTAGAGTAGTACTAGCGGATATTGTTCATGAGCTTTGGAGGAGGACGGGTTGGAGAAGTGTAGAGAGAAGAGGCTTCTTTTTGTCTCTGTTTCGGTAGAGGAGCGAGGTAGGAGCTTCTTCTTTGTTGCTGTGTGTGATTTTTTTTCCTTGGCAAGGATGACTTGATTTGGAGGTTATAGAAGAGGGCCCGCCATGTTTTTGTACCACTGGTTAGATCACCGCGTTACGTGCGGGATACGGCAATACCGTGACCGATGGCAGCAGATGGAGAAAAGCGAGTTCTAATCACAGCACAACAGATTGTGAGATCGTTAGGCACCACAGATACAGCAATGACGGACGACATGCTCCAAATTCTCTCGAACTTTGATCACAGATTCTCCAGCATGAATGACAAGCCCAAGAAGCTAAAGTTTAGTACCTCGCATGAAGTAGGCACAACAGTTATAGATAAGGATCTGCAGTCGAAGCGTTCCCGACCTTCTTCACGAGGCGCGGGCAGTTCGAAGATGATCGAATCGCACTTTGATCATGCGGAGGATGTGGTGGTTCGATGGCATCTGGGATACTCAAAGCGAGCGAAGCAGTTGAGGATTTTCGAGTGCCCGAAAGAGGAGGCTTCCACTTATCTGGAAGCGGTGGACGAGGTACAAATTCTGCTAGATTAGTTGTCCGTGCAAAACGAGGAGGAGAAGCAACCTGCAACCCTGGAGAGAGCACAAAACGTGATTTAGCTGGCGATGGAGAGACTAGAGGAGGAAATCTGTCACTTGCTTGCGCAGAATAGCCGATATGTGGACCCGGATTGGCTCTTTGACTCCATGGCAGTGGCTGGATCGTTCAGAAGTTCTTTTAATGACGATCATCATCATATCGTAGATGATGCCGCAGCAGCATCGGAGATCAGCTCCTCCGGGGAGGAAGATGCCGCCAGAGATGAAGACAAAGATGTTTTCCCGATGGTAAGACCCATAGAAATTGTGCCGACGACAGTGGATTTGATCTCTTCTAGAGAGAGAGAGAGAAAGAGAGAGAGCTTAATGTCATTGTTTGTTTAGGCGTTTCAAATTCTCGTGTTTTTTTTCTGTATATCTGTTTTCTTTCTGTGAGAAGAAAACCTTGGCATGCTCAAGAGAGTGGTTGAGGATGAGGGAGGCTAAGGCTGTTGCTCCTCCTCCTAAGCGCCTTCGTCTTTCTATCAAGTGTCATCGATTGAGTCTCCCTCCCCCGATTCCCAAAGATCTCGCTGATATACCGGCAACCTCTGCTATCGACCATTTGAGTGGTGGGTCATCAAGGAAGAAGTTCTTGGCTGCGAGCTCGCAGCACGGGCCTTCTCCTTCTCCTTCGACTACAAGAGGAGAACTAGTAGACAATGCTGGAGACGTGTGTTGTACTGTAGATAAATTTGTAGCAACTTCGCCCTTGAGCTCAGATGGATTTGGAACCGGGAGCTTAGCTGCCGAGGAAATCTGTTTATACGTCGATGTTCTTCCTCAGCTTCAGATTTCGGACCCTCAGAAGTTGTTGCTGCTGGTACTGTTCCAAGCTCAGGAAATATTCCAATCCTTCTTCTCTTCGGCTAATTCGGTACTAAGGCAAGTAGATCTCTCAAAGTCTCAGAATTACGGACTTTTTTCTGTTTTGGTTTCAATAAATGCAGCACTGTAACAGCAGTCAGTGAATGCAAGGAGTGGAATTTGTGAAGCTGGTGAGATATAGATCTAGAGATAGCCTAACAATTGACTAGGACATGGTAGAAGCAGAGGGGAAAAAGGAGAAAGACAAAGACTTTTGTGTTCACAACGCCTTCCATCAGAGTCAGAGGCGGCAGAAGTTCCTGCTCATGATGCCATATTGGCTTTGGAAGAAGAAGACGAAGAGGCAAGAGAGAATTTCAACTTGGTCCTAGAGCAACAACCTCTCGATGGAATCCCTTCCACACTGACGACATTTCATGATCTCTTGAATGAAATGGAGGCTCAGGAGTTGTTGGAGTATGAACCAAATGCTCCAAGCGATGCTAAGCAACTGGATGATGTGAATAACATTGCAGCAATGGCTCCTATCACCAATCCTAAAGATCCTATTCCTAAAGCTATGAGTGAGTTACTTAGTCTTCTTGGTACTGTGGACAATGTAAGTTTCAAAACAACTTTCTAGTTCCATTAACCCTTGATCATGGTTTCTCTGATGGAGATCCACTCTCTATCAGAGAAACAATGTTCCACTATTTTATCACTTGATAGTTGGAGCTTTGTGCCATGAGTTGATGCTCTCTCAGTGTCAATATGATGCTTCTTATCATGCAGACAATGAGCCAATGGTTCAATCAAATACTGCTGCATGGGCACTGATAACTCTAGTACAAGAACAACAGCTCACAACACCTGAGGTGATTGAAATCTCAGATGAAGAAAGGGCAGACAATGGGACTGCTAGAGTGAATATTGATATTGATGATCTGGGAGGAGGCAATGGGTCTGAGCAACTGGATGATGATGATTTTCATGCTCCTTCCACCAATGCTGATTTTGCAGCTTTTGTTATTCCTGCAGGTGAGTAGAAATCTGAGGGTAGTAGATTATGTGAGAATCAGAGTTTTGTGGGCACTTCACTGCTTTATGTGCAAGATGTTGTGTTTTAATCTTCTATTGTTGATGATTGTTGCAGGTAGTTTTAAGGATATGGACTCAAAGCCTGATCAAGTTAGCACTCAGAGGCCACGAGATGGGGAAGCAGATGTGGTCACATGTCCAATATGCATGGAAGCATGGACGAGCATTGGGAGGCATTTGGTATCTTTTGTTTGCATTTGTTAAACCCTAAACCCATTTGTAAATATTTCCAGTGATAAGCTTGATTTCAGATGACTGGATTTTTCCTTGAGAGCTTATATTAGATAAAAGATGAAGTCAAATCTTGTGTCCTCGCTCAAGACATGAGCCATAGGTTTATCAGTGGATCTCAAGGTGAGGTTTTGGCATTTGCAGCTCATTAGCATGTGGTCAATTGTTTGGAAAATCATGCATCAAGCCTGGCTTAGACAGGCAGGCAAGGAGCAAGGGAAGGTACTACTGCCTTGAACTTATATTTTTCTTTGCAAGCTTCAACTTAGCAAGGGTATGATTAGTGAAAATAAAAATTGTCACACCCCAATACAGTGCTTAGAAGGTATGGGAAGCAACAAACATGCCTATGCAAGTATACACAAATGTTCATCCAGGTTATAGCCTGAAGTTTGCCATCACATTTTGTGGTGAACTTTGAACTTATATCATGTGGTTTTGGGTTGTCTAGTGTCCACAATGCAACTGCCGGGCTAGAGTTGAAGACCTGCGTATGGTTTATGTTCCACGAATTGCTGTAATTGATGGGGAGGGCTAGCAGATAATGCAAGTATGGAGCCTTCTGATTTGAAACTCCAGATTTTAAGAATGATTTGCTGGTGTCTAAGCTTAGAATTATGTTTTTGATGCAAGTCTAAGACTTGGGTTTATTTTTTTGTTGTGTGAGAAGCAGGAAGTTGGGGTTTTGCGTGCTCAAAATGCACAACTCAAGATGTAGGTACGAATCATGAAAATCAACATGTTAATGTGATATTCAGTTTCTCACCACTAGGTGAGAAAATTGTGTACAAAAAAGGGGTTGCACTTGTGCCTACAAATCCACAATGGATAAGTTTGCATACTTTTGCATGGCTAGTAGGTTTAAATCCTCTCAAACACTCTTTTAAAACCTGCTATGTATGTCTGCAGATTTCTGAGCTAATGGAGGAGATTCACCATTCACAGGTTTGTACTGTGAAATCTATTGATGTGGTTTACAAGAGCAATGTTAGTTGGGGGATATGTCAACCAAGCATGTTCTCAAAGACTTGTCTATTCCTAGGGTAGCATGATAGGGCTTTTAATTGTGTTGTTATATGTGAGGGACAAGAGCTTGATCTAGCCAAACCTCTAATTACTGATTCATATGTGCTTGTACTTGTCTCTGACTGTGAAGATGTCTCATATCTTCAGCTGCAATTTCATATGTTTGTCCAATGCTCTACACTCACAAGTCTACAGTGGAAACATTTTTGATAAGCTGTTTGTGTTTATTTTTGTGCAGGCTCTACTTTCAGTGCTTTGCCCAGAGTAACACAATGCTCTCAATGCATTTCAATGGACACTTCAGAGAACACTGGAGAGTTTGAGAACCCTGCATCAACCCATACACCCCAGAATTATACATGTTCCACCCTCACATCAGGTGGCTCAAGAAAACCACAGGTAGTTTCCAACAAGTATAGGTCAGGCTGACTTGAAAAACTGTAGGAAGTATAGTCTCACAGACTACAGACTCATTTTGCCCAACATTCTTTTTGCAACTACATAGGAGGATTAGGTATGTGTAATCAAGCATCACCTGAGCTCAGGGTTTTGCAAGAGAGGAACATTTGGGGGTAGTCTTATGCCCTGGAGTCTTCAAGAATCTCAGAGTGTTCTGGAATTCGAGAACCTAGACAAGGAAAAAGGGATAGCACTCAAGCCAGGCCATTGCAGACATTTTCTTCTTTGGCATCAATTGGTAGTCGAGGCCTGAAAAACACCTTTCTGTTGCACAATGCTCTTTTGCTATTGCTGAACCTTGGAAAATGTTCCCACAATTTTGTAACTTTCCTTTTGGAATATGCAATTCTTTGCCTTGTGCATGTGTTTCTCAGTGATTGTAGAGTTTTGTTGATCAACCTGTTGTTGATAGGCACTCTTGGCAATTCTAGATAGCACATTGAACAAAGCAGATGAAAACCCTAAACCCTAACCCTAACCCTAACAATGGGACCATGCGACACATGGCGATTCAAACTCTCAAAATATTAGTTGCACTTGCAACTACATTGTGCGGTCACTAGGTTGCCACATGGCATGATCCTGATAATTAAACCCTATAACCCTAACCCTAATCTGTGCCACGTGTACAATGACATGGCATGGTTGACCAAGCCTTAAACCTAACAACACGTGTCCGCACCCCAACGGCTACAACTTGGACGGTCTAAATTAATCAAAGTAATTATTAAAACTAAATATTTAATTACAAAATAAAAGTACACGTGTTCGCATACAATTGGGTTAGCTAATTAACATGTAATGCAATGTGAATGCAACCCCTATAGTTGCATGCAGTCGCACTTTCAACTACTAATATAGAGTATGGGTGGATGAAACCGTATAACCCAACCGTATATACTTGTCATATACGTACTGTCGGATGCAACTACAAATTTCATGCAACTTGTCTTAGGCAACTGGGCGAATTTCCAGTTGCATGTGTCGCATGCAACTGAAAACCAGTTGCATAAGACAGTTGCAAAATGGCAAATTTCTAGTAGTGAATGCATTTCTTGTAGCACACTATTTTTGCATGTGCATAATTTTTGTCATTGCAACCTTTGCATTTGATAGAAGCCAATATCCCCTTATTTGGTTCATGATGCATTGATGAACAATAGGAGTAAGACATTCACTAATAGTCCTTGCCATAACTCAAGTCTATTTGCTTGGAATCCTAGCTTGTAAAGCTTGACTTTTTTGTGATTGACATATGTTAATGACATTAGCATATGCAAGTGTTTGTTAAAACAACACAACCTTGGATGCAAATCTAATCTTCATGGGTGTTTTCATTTTATTTTTTTAATAAAAAAACCTCCACACATGCATTTTCCCATTTTAGCAACCCCTTTTTTGATTTTTTTGTCCATGTCATAATGGACTAAAGAAAGGATTGCACATCTTTCAAACTAAGCTCATGCATCCCATTACAAACCTAGTTGTGATTAATGGCATATTGACATGCCTTTGACATAACATGTCCAAAGCAAGTCCTAAGGTGTGTCAAACTAAAATGAATCACAACTCACAATTGAAGTCAAAATTGCAATTAAAGTACTCAAGTTCCTTCCTTCATCCTTTACATGTGCTATAATCTTGTTTGTGAAATTGAAGGCAAGTAATAGTGATTCCATTTAGAGGTTGTGGTTGTTGCACATTTTGCAATGGTTTGTAGGACATACCTTTTTGTCATCTTTTTAGGCATTGCTAGCAAATGTTCATTCATTAATTTCTTTTGAGATGGAAAAACAAACTTATCACAATGCAAAACCAAAAGTCATAGAAAGGGTTTTATACAATAGATGAAGGCATGTATCCTTTTGTTATTGTCAAAACAAAATCTTCTTAAAAACTTTGTTGGTTTATATCAGTTTTAATTATGGTAAGCTTTTTGAAAACCAAATAAGGTAGTGATGGCCAATGGAAGAATGCTGTTGCATTTCTTGGCCTTCTTGCAACCATCCCCAAACCTTTCTATAATTGCCACTTTTGATTTGTATTATGTTAAATTAACTGCATGTTCATTTTCCATGTGTTTTTTCGTCTTGTTAATGCCATGTTCTGGGTTGTAGGTAACAATACATTTTTTGTCCCTTGTGTTGTTAAAGCTTTTAAAACTTGAGTCTTTCAATTTCCATGGCACATTACACACCTCATGCCTTGAATTTCATGCACGTCAATAATAGTTTTAAAATTTTTCAAAACAAAAAAACAAGCATGTAATAGATTTGTGATGGTGAGGAAGCCAAAATTTATGGTTATTATTAAGTAACACATGTGTTTATCTTCAAATTGTTTCTTGTTCTACTTGCAAGTCTTCTATCTTGGTTTCTTTGTAATAACACTTGTTTCCAACAAGAATTTAGAATCAAATGAAAATTTTAACATTGCAATAAAACCTTATCCTATTAAAACACTTAAGTAAAATATTAAACAATATGTTTTAGCAAATGAAAACTTGTAAAGAAGATTTTTTACACAAAAAACTTTTAAAAAGAGAAAAAATAATTAAGTAATTCTTAAGCATGATATGAGATTTGAGAAAAACAGATCACATACACATTATCAACAATTTTAGCAAAGAAGTATTGTATGTTAAAGCCTTCACAACCAATGTCAAAAGTCAAAACAAAACTCCACAAAAACATGCATGAGTTATAAAAAAAAAAAACCTTAATGTAATTTGAAAGCTCAAAGTCTATAGCCAAATTGCTAATATATAGAACTAATCAACATAATGAGTAACTTCTCCACATTTAACGAATGAAAATAACAAGCCTATCGTGGGTTTAAAAAATAACAACCATGTTATGGGTTTAAAAAATCCTATTTTATGCACATACATTATTCGTAAACCAAAAAGTGTGTACAATTTGCACAAGTGTGATTAAAGAACCAAGACATTCAACCCTAAACTTTTACAAGTTTTTGCACAAATATGGTCAAATCAATAAAATGTGTTTGCATAAAAGAGATTGAAAAACTAAAGTGCAAGTTTGAACTTTTGCAAGTTTATACACAAAAACAATCAAAAAACCTAATTTGAAATATACTATAGCAACTTTTGCAACTACAAAAAGAAATCCCAACACTTCCATAATTGATTAGCTTTCCACTCATGCACCCTTGCATGACCACAACCATTTTGGAAGAAAGAGAAATGGTGGAAGTGGAACAATTTCTTTCACATTGCACCTTAAAAATGGCTATTATTTTGTTGATTCTTTTTTTATAAAACCCAAAGTTGCAAAAAAAAACTTGACCTTAGTTAAACCAACTAGTTCAAGTTTTGAATACCAAGGTGCATACTTTGGTTCATATCCTCATGAACTTCATATAACATAATAACATTGGTTGTTACTTCTTTTTTGCCCTTTATCATGTCTCCTTGATTTTTCAACAAATTTAAAGACATTTCCATCAAAAAAAAAATCCTTTAAACAACAAGCAAGTTCATAAACACTTTCAAAACAATTTTTTTTTTCACACAACAAGCAAGTTCACAATATTTCTATTACAAATAAATCTTTCACAAAACACACAAGCGATAAGAAATCAATCAACAATGGCTTTCTATCCCCCAATTGTTTGAATCGTTTTAAGAAAATAAACAACAATAATATCGTCTTTCATTAGTAACAAGTCTACTTCATTTTCCCCTTATTTTTTCAAGACTCCTAGACTTGAACATCATCACCACTAATCCCTTTCATAATGCAATGTCTTCTTTTTTTGGTGTAAACTTTGAAAGACCCATCCCTACCTTCATTATTCTCTTCATTTTCAAATGGCAACAAATGGGTAGTTGAAATTATGAATTCCGCTACTCCATTGATAATTGCCATGTTTCAATGGAAGTTCAAAATATTTGTGAGTGAGAATGAAAGAGAAGGGGAAAGAAGGAAAAAAATAGCTTTTGATAACGAGGTTGCTTGCTTCTATATATTTTTGCTCCATTTTCCTTTGCATTTTTTTTTTCCAGATTGTGAAAGTTGTGTTCCAAATGGAGATGTAGCAACCCTAGTAGTTACTACCCATATGCATTTTATTTCTCAACTTTATATTTTCAAGAACACATTTTTCCTTTTCATCAAACTATAAAACATGTTCTTGCATGTTTGCAATGCAGGGTACTACTACACATTGTGCAATTGCAAAGGATTGCAAGCTATTCACCATAGTAGTGCAATGGTGTTGCAAGGCTTTGAATAGACATATCTAGGAAACAATGGCCTTTTGGTTTTGTGTCAAGAGTTGCATGCCGCTATGGATATATAAGGTTACCATATTTCATGACTGAGATTGGAGGGGTCTAATAATCCTTGTTGACCTTTCATCATCCTCCATGTCCTCTCATATGCCTCTATATGCCTCTAGTTAAAGTGCTTTTCTTGATATCTATTCCCCTCTTTCTTTGGCTTGGAACATTTGAACAATACATGAAATTAACCACAAGACATGTAGTAATTGATCTCAAAGTTTGAGGGTGAGATTGGAATTAATTATTCAGGTGAGAACTTTGTCTAAAACTTGTATTGTAAACCTTTGCTTCTTCTCTATAGTTGAGATTTTGAAAATTGGAGAGAAGAAATTATGTCTGGTTTTGTGTCATTTACAACTGGGTTCACAACTGAAGACCAAGACAATGACGACCAAGTGGGATGGGATTGCAGAACTAAAGTTCATGCATGGGATCCCAAATGCAAGCTAGCAGGTCCATGCAAAGTAGTATGTTGTGGGGTTCGTCCACTTAGCATACCACCATCATACGACTTATCTCTCCGATTGCAAACCTGGGATACTCATGTCGCAGATCCTTGTCCACAACTAGCAGGAGAATGTGGTGGAACTTGGGTAGCACCAGGCCAACACCCTGGCCCCATGAGCAGACTCCCTGTGTTTGCTTTGGATCTAGCTCCATGTGATGATCCGGGATCACCACCATCGCCCAATTCTCCAAAGGTTCGAGTGATTCCTACTGTGTCCAAGAAATTGGTGTTGGCAAGTCGTGACAAACAATCTCTCTTGGAAGAAATCACTGATTTGAAGCTTGCTGTTGCGGATCAACAAGTGCACATCCGACACCATAAAATCCAAGCTGCCATCATTGAATTGGAAAATAGGTACTTGGGATGATCTTCCCAAGGAACTCTTCCTTTACTGCTTCTTATCAAATTTATACCCAGACAACAATTTCATTAACTCTTTGAATCAAAACAATGAATTTATTAATATGTGTGTGAGGGGGAAATGAAGGTCAATGTAATAAGTAGGTTTGCTAGGGCACTAAGAAGGTTTGTGATTAGGTATGAACAATTTAGACATATAGAATTATTATTATCATATGAATTTCATACATAAATCGTGATATGAAGAACAACAATGTGTACATATGTAAAATTATTTTCAAAATCACCCACAAAAAACTTGTTCCACCAATTTGAAAGCAAAATTTGTGTGTGCTGGGTGTGCTTTACAAAATCTCTTGTTACCTAGGAAAATGCTAAAAGACATAGAGGATATGGAGAAGCCTAATGCTCAATGTAGATCCGCACAACCTCAAGGCACTATACATTTACGCCAACGAATTCATGGTAACAACTATTTCTTTTTGAACTTCTCTCATTACTTTGTTGTTTAATATATGTGAGGTGTTTATTATAAAACATTAATTTTGTTCGGTATTGATTGGGAAATGTTTAGGTTTTTGTTGTTGTTGAAGTTTCAACTTTTTCTATTTATGTCCATATTGTTATGTGTGTGTTTTTATTATTTTTGATAATGTTGAGTGTCGATCTAGTAGTGCATGACATATCCATAAACAGTTAAAAATTTGACATAATTCAATATGTTGTTGGGACATAAGCTAATTTTTTTCAAATCATTTTGTGCTTTCAATTATGTGCTCCCCTCTCTTGGTTTTGTTTTATCTACTCATATAAGTGGTCAATGAGGAAAATGACATAGTTTATTTGGTGTAAATGCTTTGAGATTTTTAGTTTATTTATTTAAAATAAAATGGTTGTCCTTTCCAAATTGGAGTCAATTACAATCTTGTCAATTCTCCATAAGGCTTATATTTCATCCAAAAAATTTCCATTTCATTTTTATAATGTTTGTGTACACAATTGATCATCATTCCTTTTTCTATTGTAATTTTGTACTTTAAGAAATGTCAGTGGATATTCAATACAGAATTGAACTCCAAAATATAGGCTATGGGTTTCAACATTCAAATGACTCTTTAAATTCTGAGTAAAACTTTGTGATGAACTGAACTGGTGGTAATTCAATGAAAAAAAATTGGAAAAAATTATGTTTTGATTCATGAATAGGTTTGAAAACCAAGATTGGAGGTTTACAAGCTCGATCAGAAGCCCAAAGTGCAGAGATTCATAGACTTCGCACAGACTCTCGCATCACCCACACAAGAGTAATTGTGTTTTAACAATCTCATTGCACACAATCCACGTACTTGGGACCCATGAAATTGAATCCTTGAAACTTGAATTACAAATTTAAATTGGACTCTTCAAATTGATTACCATTTTTTATTTTTTTTTGCATACTAGTTCAAATAATGGGATTTTTTTTTTTTGTTTTTTTTGTTTTTGGACCCATTATGACAGGAAATTGAGTTTGAAAGAGATGTATTTCTAGGAGAAATAGGAAGGTTGACACTACTCGTGAAACGGTTGAAGGCCCTTTGTGCCCACACAGCAACCTTGGAGAATCGGGATGACATTGGTCCCATGACAGAAAAAGCAAAACAATTGGAAGAAGAAAACATGAAGCTTGAAATTGAAAAAGAGGTATTTATTTTTCATTTGCATAATTTTCATGCAAATGTAGATGAACATAACATTGCATTTTGCCAACAAATTCACATTTGTAAACTCTAATCAGTTGTTGTGGAAGAAAAGAAAACATAATATCAAAACATAAAAGCAAACAAGCTCAAAAAGCTCCTCACAATCCATTGATCAAATTAATTGTCCCCTCAACAGCATACGGTCTTTAAAATGGTAAGTCTCAATATAAAGAAAATATTTTATTCAAATTTATTGTTCATTGTCCATAAATTGTGGTAAGTTGCAATGTAAAGAAAATATTTATTCAAATTTATTGTTCATGTTCCTTAAATTTATAGGGGTTTGTAGATATCTTATAAACCCTACTATACATGAATTAGTTAATCACTCCATCACAAACATGTTTGCATAACTGCAACCAATGATGATAAATTGTTTGAGAGTAGGAAATGGCCAATTCAAGGTGATAATACGAAGTCCAATGTTTCTAGACTTTTCAAAGATTAATAGTGATTGATTTTGCACTTAAATTTCATCTTTCATTTATTTTAGACTTATAACACATGTCCCTATGTGAGATTCTTGCATGCAAAAAACTTATTTTTAAAATTATCTTAATCCTTACTTATTGGACACATGTTCCAATGTGGGACCTTTGATTTGCAAAAAAATATTGTTGGTGATTCTTGCAAATTAGCATATGTTCCCAAATGGAAATTGATTGCCAACATAAATTAATTTTTTGATTTTTGTATTTGTTTAATTTTTTTTTTGGGGTGGCTTCATCAACATGTTTGGAATGATGATGATGATGATGATGTAGTATGTACCTTGAACTTTTATTATACAAAATAGAGTGTGGAGAAGGAATTGGAGCGAACCGAACATAATCTCAAAGTGAATCATGCAAGAGCAAATGAACACATTATGGAAGCCAAAAGTTTTGAGAAGAAATGTAAGGACATGGAGACTAAGAATATCCGAATGGCAGCTGCAATCGAACGAACAAAGAAATCGAATAAGGCGCTTGCCATTCGACTCAAAAAGACTGAG
>OY998145.1:15353053-15807745 GCA_963921925.1 Sphagnum tenellum
CACCTAAGCTTAGCTCATTGCATTGGATCTCCAGAGTTTCTATTCCTAGTTCCTTTCAGTTCTTCTAAGTACCTTGTTCTTCAAGCATTTCCTTGTGGGCCGAGGAGTACTTATTAATTCAGTAGTTTTCGAAACTACAGCTTTGAATGTTATAAAAATATTTCCATCTTGTAATGGGATCGAAGTCAAAAATAGAATGAAAGATTGTTTAACCACTTTTTTATAACAATTGTTTAAAATTGAAATTGAAGTAAGTATATAAGCAAAGGATTAGAGGCGGCTGCATTTTTAAACTATAGTCAAAAAGTTGTATGTCTCGTTGACCTTAGGTTTGAGTTGTGTTATCCAAATTGAGCCACTTTCTTAAGTAGAAGTGATTGACTAGAGACCATCATCATGAGGTCAAACTTGTTAGACAAGTTTGATGAGATTTGAGGTTTGTGAAAAAAATTTCTGGGAAGTTTGTCTAACCCTACAGGGGTTCATGTCCCTAATAAATTTTGGCAATTTGACACATCTCAACCTTGTTGAACACGCCTTAGGTGAAAGCATGCTGAACATATCCAATGTCCATTCACACACAAAAGGTAAAATGGTTTATTTTGTGATCCCAAGAAAAAACTCGAAAAAAAAAATACCTAGCTCCCCCATTGAGTCGTGGTAGAACTTGGATGGGAATGGGTCTTTCCATAGGGTCGACAACATAGGTTCATCCAAGATTGTTTTGTTTTGTCCAAAAAGAATTCAGTTTCAACAAAATTTTGTTTGCATTTTATTGCACAAGTTTGACATGATTTCATTACCAATTTGTTCACAAGTCATAAGTTGGACCAGCAAAGAAGTCCGTCCAGTCCACAGTTCAGCACAGGGAAAAGCCATGTTTCATTCATTGGTATGATGTCCTGTGGGCATCACTTAGCCGCCAGAGACTAGGTACCTCTTTTCTGGGGTGATTTGGGATATAAAGGTCCCGCATCCTTTTTTGCCCAAAAAGGGGGAAAAAGAGATTTTGTCACATGGGAGTCTATGGCTCGCGAGAAAGACAAAGGAAAAATGAACAAACACACACACCCCCAACACACACACACTTGAGGCTATAAACTTGCTGGCTGGCAAGCCTGATGAGCCATTTGCTTGCAATGGTGGCCAAAGTGACAACATGACTCCTAAAAACATAAAGAACATGATACACCACTCCAAAGCCCCAAAAAAATGAGGGAATATAATAAAAAAGAACAATTTGAATAAAGTTTTCTCAAACGTTTTTTGGCCATACAACTCTAAATATGGTTTCATTGTGTAAGTTAGATAAAGTTGTAATGGGCTCCAAGACATTGGCTGCTTTGTGGCAAGCTTGTACTGGTTGGCAGTTACAAGTTGAGAGTTGAGGGTGAGTATTATTACATCATGCAGTCAACATTGGCTACAACAAGTGGGTGTAACAACTAACAAATGTTTGATCATTGGTTCCATCGACTACCCTCATGTTGCTCAACAACATGTTGCTGAATAGAACAAATGGTTTTGTGTCCATGAAAGTGTGGAGAATGGGTAATTGCTTTGAAGAAATGATCCACCACCCAACTTCCAATGGAAGAATATAAATGGATGGCCCACCTTGTAAAATCCCTCACCGTAAAGATAGAGAAGACCAAACTGAATTTACACTGTTGGGGCTCAACAAAAGGTTTAGGGTCTTTTTGCACAAGAAGTTAGGTCAAGAAAACATTTATTAATTATGTGCCAATAAATGCACCATACCCATTTCTCCACCTCTCCAAGAGAGTCTCATGCACCAATCAACTATCATGGATGCAAACCCCATCACAAAATTGAAAACAAAACAATAACCATAGCAAGTTCAAGATTTCAGCAGTGATTTTTTTTTTTTTGAAATATTACATACTGAAAAAGAGACTACTTCTAAATTTCTCAAAAATTCTCTATTTTCCTTCTCAATTTTTTTGATTTGAATTTTTAAAAAAAATTGCATATAATATGAAATATATAATTCAACATTTTTGAAAATAATATAATTAATGTAGAAGCTGCCAAGGTAGTTTGGTAATAATCTTCCTCCTTGTTTAAAAACCATTCCCAATGCCAAATAGTCATTCATTGACTTTTTCTACGCGGTGTTTTTTCCTACTAAAAAAGTTAGGGGGTTTTAGTCATGTATTTACTTTTTCCTACATTTTCTTCCTACCCAAAGAGTTAGTCATCCATAGACTTTTTCTCCATTTTTTTCCTACCAAATAGTGAATCATCCACCTACTTTTCTAACATTTTCTTCTAATACACCAAAGTCCCCCACAATCCCTGGCCAGGGTAAGAATGCACCCACATTCGTTACCTTCATCTTCTTGAGTGAGGCCCTCTTTGGAACACCTTCCGTTAACCAGCACCTCCCTTGGTAGTATGTACCATGATACAAATCTCAAAGTCCACTTAAATTATTTCTAAATATTACAAATATCACATGCTTAGACTAAATCAGGGTCTCTGATTTCAAATTGTTCAGCTTAATATGGCCACTAAGAGGCCTCACTTAAAAAGGGTCAAGCTACTACCAATGTGGGTGCTGGTTCACCCTGGCCCTTGTCGCCTATACTTAACCCCTGTAATGTTAAAATTTGGACTCTTGACCCAGGTTTAGTTTAGTTATAAGACTAGCTCTTTAACCTTGGGGGCGGTTTTAAACTTTTATGAAGAACTTCTGGTTCCAATTAAAATAAATAAATTCCAAATGGTTCCAGTTCCAATTTCGGTTCTTAAAGAAATTTGGTTTGGTTCTATTTTTGGGTCTAGTTTTTGAGAAATAATAAACTTGATTTGGGTTCTAATTCTGGATATGAGAATCAAACCCAATTCCAGGTAAACCAGACTGGAAACGAATGATTAACATCCAGTTAACCTCGACTGTAGGCTTTTTTTTTTTTTGGGGGGGTGGGGTCAAAAATATCGGTTATGATTCCAGTTCCACATGTAAAGGGAACATGCATTCTGTTCCAGGTCCGGTTCTTCAAAACATAAAATAAAATAAAAATTGATTCCAGTTCTAGAACCCAATTCCAAAAGATCAGACACCAATTCTGATTCAGTAACCTCTGGTTCGAACCCACGAAACCAGGTAACCGCCCAACAATGGTTTTTACCATGGTACCAATGTAGGTCCGGGTTCACCCAACTGGATGGTGAGGGGTCCCTTGGAGTGCAAGAGTCAAAATAAACCCCTCCACCACCCCCCCCCCCCCCCCCGGCCCCTTTTAAATTTTTTATAAAAAGGGGGTGGGGAAAAAAATAAAAACAGTATTGGTGGTCGTACAGAAAACCCGCCCCACTCTTACCCACTCTTATTATTAAAATTAATATCTTCAAATAAATAAATATATACCACCAGTTTTGACTTGGCACATGAGGTTGAAAACTACTGCACGCTATTAACTATTCCCTTTCCCTTAGGGACCCCCTCCCCCCCCCGGGTGGTCCCTTTATTTCCTCAGGAAAAGAAGAAAAATTACGCACGCCGCGCGCACAAGGGCGCGAGTAAACCAGCAGACGCAACGCGAAGGAGGAGGGAGACGGAGACGAGAGCTTTGATCGGCGCAGAATAAGAATTTCCCGTTTGTCGTCGTCGTAGTGGATATGTTTGCGAGTGTTCGGTTGCGTGGAATATTAGAGTAAATTTTCACTATTTTTTTCCTTTTTTTCTTTACCTGTGCGTAGAAAGTTGCGGTGCATTTCGAAGAATCTCGCTGGTGTTGAGTTGTTTACGAAAAGAATCTTGTTTTGCGACAACGTGCGTTGCACCTCAAAGGAAGAAGAAGAAGAAGCCGGAGTCCGACGAGGAGGAGGAGGAGGAGGAGGGGGAAGAGCATGCAGGAGGCCCTGGTGAAACAGAGGAAGAAATAATTTCTCGCTTGCAAATATTTGGTTCAAGAAGGAGCCGGAGGAGGAGAAGGGAGTCTTATCCATTGATTTTTGAGGAAGAGACTTAGTTTATCGTTGCTGTTGTCCAGAGGAGGAGGACGTGACTCCTACTCGTCACGAGGAGAATTGACCAATAATATATTGTACAATTGGAGTGCCTTGGAGTTGCTATACATACAAGGCAACGAAATCTTTGAAGGAAGCGCATTGAAGAGGAAGAAGCTGAGAGACTTATTACTGATCGAGTGTCTGTGTGTGTGTATCACGGTGTCGTCCGGCTGGAAAAAGCATTGCAAGGCACATTTGCTGGTGGAGTTTTTCGATTGGCTTTCCTTCTGTGCATTGAAATAGTAAGCAGTTTTTTGAGAGCAGAATACCTGGTCCATTGCTTAGTTTTTCTTCATCTTCTTCTTTTTTCTTTTCCCCGGGATTGCCAGACTACAATGTGAGTAGAATGAGATGTTGCTGAGTCTGAACAGCATTGATTGAGGTGCTTCTTCTTATGTTCGCATTCAGTTCTGTGACGAGAATTCAATGTTGATTCTAAGTTTACTACCAGCACAGGGGTTTGAAGATAGATTTGTTGTGTTTGAGATCATCACTCGTGAGAATTATCATGGCAGATAATGTGCGGAAAACTAGTGGTTTGAAGAGAAAATGGCATTGAATGCCATGATATTATATGTATCTTTGCTTCGTGTTCCTGTCGACGCTAAGTGTGCTACAAGCTAGAGTTTCTCACGTTGAACAATAATAATTTGCATGCTTTCTGATTCGGCCATTGCAGATATCCGAGGATCTGAAACCTGCCGGCTGCAAAGCGCTTCAATCTGGAGGTTTACCAGTGAAGACTTGCGAAGAGTTGAAAGAGAAATCTTGTTCCCTTGTTCAAACCGGTATAGGACTCGTTTTGGAAGCGCGCACTTTGTTGATTTGAGCAGATCATATCATACCACAGATTCTGGCGCAGAAAGAAGAGCTGGCGATCAAGTCGGTGCAACTGCAAGCTTCTTCTAGTCCTGCCAAGGCTAGAAGAATCAAAGCGATGGTAAGAGTTTCCGCGTGATCGGTCTGTAAAACACCACACTCATATTGCGGCATTTTGTAGGATCATCTCGCGCAGTGCTATCTAGATCTAGCAAAACCTTTGACAATGTCGACTAGGAGCCAGATCGAGCCAGATGCATTCTGATGCTTGTACGAAGAAGATAGTTGTAAACCGCTCTGATCACCTGGGGCTCTGAATCCCCTGCTTCAGGCGCCATGCGAGTTGATTCTAGAGCTTCATTGAATCGTGTTTTCCTGCATTGACAGGGAGGTCCTATAAGGATTCGAGAAGGAGACGGCGACAATCCAACAGTGGAGCCGCGGTGGCTGAAGCCATTGCTGGCGACGAGTTTCTTCTCTTCGTGTCAAATTCACGGCATGTACTCGCACAAATGCGAATGCAATCTCTTCTGTCTGGAGTGCACGGAGCGTGGCGGGATTTGCTCGCTCTGCCTCCCGCAACATAAGGACCACCATGTGGTGCAGGTCAGGACTCTGAAGAACCACCTCCAACTCCTCCCCCTTCAACAGATGCCTCCAAACAGCAGATCTGCACGCATGCAAGCTTGAGAAAACAAAATAGACTTTGTTCTGATGTGCATGAGCAGCAAGTCTTCTAACTTTGTGGCCGTGTACCTCTGGAGCTGTGCATGCAGATTCGACGTTCGTCCTACCACGATGTGATCCGAGTTTCCGAGATCCAGAAGGTGCTGGACATCACAGGCGTGCAGACTTACATCATCAACAGCGCGCGCGTAGTGTTTCTGAATGAACGGCCGCAACCAAGACCGGCCAAAGGCGTCACCAACACCTGCCAGTCTTGTGAGCGCAGCTTGTTGGACACGTTCCGCTTCTGTTCCCTTGGCTGTAAGGTACTACTATACCGTTGCAATTCACACACAGTTCTGACTGTCGTGCGTTCGAGACCACCAGATCTCCACAACCTTCCTACAATGTCTGTGAGGAGGGGAGATTTTGCTGTTATCTTGTACCAGAGCTTTTGCCGAAATCGATAAGGACAAAACCTCTCATCAGACTTGCTTGATTGTTTGTGTCGTGGTGCACAGCTTCAAGGAATAAAGAGGCATGGAGATATGTCATTTGTTGTGCAACCAAGAGTAACGTCGCAAGGTGGTGGTCTAAGTGCGCTTGGACTAAGCTCAGACGAGTCCGAGGAGGATTCGTCTTCTTACGTGAAGAAGCCGATGCGCTCAAAGAAGGTTTCACAGCTACGAACAACGGATACGGCAACATTCCCTTTGGGATCACCAGAAGCTCACGATCATCATGCTGCTGCATCTTCTCTGTACCGGGAACCATCAGATGAGATCCAAGCATACAAGGAGTTAGGCTTTGTACGATCGTCGTCGTCAGAGCTGCAGTCGCTGCAGCAGCAGCAATCAGAGAGAGTTCTCAACGACGGCACTCGTCTTCCTCCTCACCTCAGGTGGAGCAACAGCAGGTCCTCCCCCATTTCTCAACATCTTCTCACAGATATAATGTCACCAAGGACACCTCCACCTAGCACTTCCCTTCGAGCAGGCTGCAAGAGACGAAAAGGGATCCCTCACAGGGCTCCCCTGTGAGAAGATTAAGAAGAAGAAGAAGATCATTATGTCTACAAAGTTGTGATCCGGTTCTTCTCTTCACAAACTCTTAGGGTTTGATTAGTGTCAAGATACATTGTTGAAATGTGCAACAAGTAGCTCTGATCCACATTCAAAACATGCTTCAACTCCCAATTGTTTCAACCTCGAATCAGTTCGTTTCCCAGTGGGGTTGATGCTGCTGGTGCTGCTGCATAGTCTTGTTGAAAAAGGTTTAGAAGCTTTGGAGGATGGAGAACTTTTCTGTGGTAGCAATCTGGAATGCACCCAAGTTGAGGGAATTCTATTAGAGCAGGAAATAGAGAACTCCCACACAATCACTACCATTGCAGCTTGCTTGCAATGGTGGCTGCGCCAGAGCCCTAACAAAATTAGGGCATTGGATTTCTGCTGCTGCTGCTGCAAATTGGGGGAACGGTTTTGCCCAATGCAAACTTTGTCTTGCGGCTCTTTTACATCATCAGATCAAAGATGATATTTCTCTCTGCTTCTTGGAATCGAAACAACTAGGTTATGGGGAATGATGTTGTTGTACAGGGTTGTTGAGTGTGTAGGGTACTTGCCACTTTGGCACAGTGTGAGTGTTTTTCTCTCAAGTGTAACATAGTTACAAACAGTGGGGATGTCAATGGGCTTCAGAAGAGAAGACTATTTACTTGTACACTTTCGAAAATTTACATAATTGTTTGTGTTGTCATGCAATAAAGCCAGATCAAAAAGAAACCTGGCACTTGGAGCAGGTTTAGTTAGTTTATGGACGTGATATGACAGTCAGGTTGGTTGTAATCTGATCAACCAGGATCATTTCTGTACCATTCTTCTTGCTTACATTCTTAGCCTCCAGGAAGAACATTAGTCCTCATGAATTCTGAGCATTCAGTAATATGCTAGGATTGGTAATTTCAATGTGGCAGTGAAGATATATTGAAAACCCTTTCTTTCTTTCTTTTTGGTTCTTGTGCTTCAATGTGGCTTGTGATTCTGATCTCATTGGAACTTCCCCAACCTGATCATGATTTTTTGTTTTTCTTTACAGGTTCTTTTCACACACATGCTTTGGTGTAGTCTAGAATGCCATGTTTTACTTCATAACTGTACTTGTCAGTGCTATCTTGGGTTGGCAAGCTTTTTCTACAGACAAATGCTCAGGATTCATAGAGTAGTAGTAGTAGTAGTAGTAGTAGTAGTAGTGTATGTTTTGCAAGGAAACTTAACCCTCACATTCATTTCATCCTCATCTTGATCTTGCAGCTTGATTGGTGATGATATGATAATTGAGAGTACCAAAGCTCTCAAATCTTTCACTCTTGTTGATTGGATGGCTTTGATTAGGGTTTAATGTTTGTTCCTGATCCAATTGCTTGCATACCATGAAATGTCTGATCTAAGTACAACGTCTAATCCTTCACTGAATGGTGACTACTTACTTGTGCAGTGGCTCCATTTTGGTGACTTTTATGTCTGGAGGGCTTGACCCATCATCACCGCTTCCAATCCAGGCTCAAAAGTGAGTTCTGTACATTGAGGAAGTCTGTATAGATTCTTGCAGAGAATTTTGAGAAGAGAAAAGAGTGACAGGTTCTTTGGAATTTTCTGGTTTTTGTGTGATTGCAGATAATGTGCTGTTCAACTCAATGCCTGTTCCCTGGGATGTCTGATTGCAGATGATTTCGGATTCAAATTCTTGGGCATCTGATTGCTGATAACTTTGGATTCCGAGTGCCCTTGAGGTGTCTGATTGCAGATAATGCTGGTATTTGACTCAATTCCACCTTGAGTGTATGATTGCAGATAATGTTTGTATTTGATGAAATTCTCTTTGGGTGTCTGATTGCAGATAATGTTTGAATTTGATTCAATTCTCTCGGGCATGTCTGATTGCAGACAAGTTTTGTATTTGATTCAGTTCTCTTGGGTGTCTGTCTGATTGCGGATCATTTCTGTATTTGATTCACTTCCTTTCAGTCTCTGATTGCAGATTATCTCAGTAGCCAATTCCCATTGTTGGGTGGCAAAGTGTGAGGGGGGGGGGGGTGGGGTTTCAGGGTCCTGGGTTAAGAGAAAGGTCTGGGAGATGTTTAGTCTGTCCTTGTGGCACAAGGACACTAACAATTGATGAAGGGCCAAAGTTGGTGCCTTTTTCTCTTTCTTGCATTTTTCTTTTCTATCTTGAAAGCCTTGTATGTGCTGGTAGGGGGGAACATGCACGAGAAGTAGATGATGGGAAGGTGGGGACAGATGAGTCAAAAGTGGGTGGGAGAATCTTGTTAGGCTGGTAGGCAAGGAGGAGGAGCTCATCATGCTCTTGCCTTTTTGGTGGACTTCCAATTGTTTTTTTGTGTGTGTGTGTGCGTGTTGTGTGTGTGCACGTGTGACCCTGCACACATGGGTCCCCTCCAAACTTTTGGATTTGACTTTTCTTTTCAAAGCTCTTCAGTACATGCCTGTGCATGCATTTTTCTTTTGGATGCATGATGAGTGATGGTGTGACAAAGGAATCATAAAGCACTAACTACATATGATAAATAGTGTGCACCTAATTAAGCCCTAATGGCATTGCATTATGTTCCCGTGAGCTACACTGTACCCCCAAAACCTGCTGCTTCTTGTGAGTATTGCATATCAGATGCAAAGTTGAACTTTTGGATAATCTTGTACCCCCAAAACCTGCTTCTTCTTGTGAGCATTGCATATCAGATGCAAAGTTGAACTTTTGGATAATCTTGCACTCCGAGATCTGTTCTCAACACTATCAAAACTCAATAAAGTCACGCATGAGTAACATGTATGACTCACCCCCGAACAATGCAAGAATCAAGTCAACAAAACACACAATGAAAAACACAAAAATCAAAGGATGAGGGGGCTTCCCCAATCACTAAGGGTTGTGGCTTTGTGAGTTGCTAAGCCAGCACAATGGGAGTTCAAATCCCAACCAGACCTCTCTTCTCCTCATGCTCTGTGGGGATGGTCAGCTACCTTGGTGGTTAGGGTTGAGGCTTTATCACCAGAATTATCAATACCACCTCAAAAAAAAAAAAAAACTGAAAAAACTGAAAAATGTCAATCATGCTTCTATTACTCATGTCATGCTGTAGAATTGGTCACATCAAAGATGAGTCTTCAAAAACACTCCTTGAAAATAAATCCTCCACACGTTACAAAAAAAAGTTTAAACCTCATTCACACTAAATTGAATTCCAACAACAAATAACTACAAAGAAATAACTAACAAATCACTACAGGAAAATAATATTCTGCAATAAATTCCTAATATGGAAGCATTGCATATATATATATACAATTTGCAATTGGTATCTGTCCAAAACAAATTGTAGTAGCATTGGAGGAGGGGGGACTTCATAGTTTCAGAAGTGTGAACTGCCACAAAGGAAGAAAGCTCCTTGTTAGTGACTGTCATGGTCATGATCATCATCAATCACCTGAAGAGTATCTCAAGTGAACATGGAAAAAAAAAACAAACATGTACAGGTCTGGTGATTCTTTTGTTTTCACACTTTCCTCCTTTCTTTCTTGCAAGCGTGCACTAGTTTTCTTCCTCTTGAATCCCAACAGACTGCTGATGCCCAGCAGCTGGTCATATGAAGAGCAATAACAGCACAACAAGTGGAGACAATGCATGAATATGTGACATCATGGAAGCGGCTCCTGCACGTGCAATTGCTGCTGTAAACATGCAAACAAGAAGCCAAAATTCCAAAGAAAAGGTCAGTCTAAGAACAGACCCACTCACACCCCTTACACCACCTCTACCCATGTTTACCATATCCAAAATAGTGTGCAAGTTATTTCCCCATCCACACTCATAAAAATTGAAATAGTAACAAAAATTATTGAGAGGATCAGTCAAATGCCACTACATTTATGACTGACCAGCCTTTTTTTCCGGGGCTCAACAAGTTTTTAAAATTTTGATAAGAATTGAATATTTCCAAAAAATATCTAAAAGTATAGCCACATTACTACACATGGTCCAAATCGGGTAGCCAAAAATTATTTAAGAATGTTTTTTTTTTCCTTTGATATTTTGTTAATACTCAAATTTGACTGAATGGGCTTATGTGTGATTGCCACCTGGACCGCATCACAAAATTGAACAAAAAGGAAGACCGTGGCTGACGAATTCAATCATGAACTCTCTTTACTAACCTTTTTAGAGAACATTGTATCATGTGTATATTTACAAGGTGCAAACTCAATTTCACACTCTTAAAAGCTGGAACTTCATGCAAACCATAATTTACAAATCATTATATTGCTGCCAGTGAACCTGCTCTATCAACTTTTAGTTACACTATCTAATCCTCTACACAAAAAGTTGCTCCAGATGAAGCTCACTTTGCTTACAAACTTGTCTTTTTTAAAAGGTTGAATGAATGTACATGCAGCCTAGGGCCAGATTCCACATTGACAAAATGAATAATTAATTTTTTTTCAAAATTCATTTATATAAATTTGAATTTTTTTCCCCATGTTCTACTATGATATTGTCATATGAGGAGGGAAATTATTCAGATTTTTAGTATGTGATAATTATGATGGTTTTCAACTCCCAAGCTTCATATTTTCACAAAATTTCTTTCACCATCTTAAATTATTTAATGATGAAACTGACTCTAGGGTAAAGTAGTGGACTACATGCACATGTTCTTGCCATGGAATGAGTCTAGGAGTATATAGGTCTTCTTTATTAGAGGTTAGGAGGGTAGGTGTGCGGAAGTTGAAATTCAGACAACCAACCACTCCATACTGAACCTCATGACTTGGTTCATGTCTGGGGAAGGTGGGGTGTAAGTATCTTTTCTTGGGGAAGGAAGAAATGCAACATCTACTTGTGGTCCTCCACACACCCCCAAAAAAAGCGAATGTTGCATTTCCTCCTTGCCAAAAAATAAAAAGATACGTACACTCCTCTAAACACTAGGAAGAAAAAAAGGAGAGAGAGAAAAAAAGGAAAGAATCAAATGTTGATAGCCGGGAGCTTGGGACCTTAGTTGGTTGTTGTCACCTTGCAATTGGGATTGGTTTCTCAATGGTTGCATGTTGTGCATTGTTTGCATGTGATGTTGTATGGTTGTAAAAATTTTGAGCCAAACTTACTCCGTGTAAGTTTCTCACTTGCAATTGTTACTTTTTATTACCATGACATGACCCCCTCTCCCTTGGTGCAACTGGTGTCAATAAACATTGAGGAAAATTAAATTTATTTTCTTTCTTTTCTCCATTTCTTCTTTTTGTTTTGCATCCATCAATGGACCACTTGTTGCTGGAATTACATGTTTATGATGTGTATTTGAAAATGGAAATTAATATTGTCTATTCTAGCATAAATATATCTATATGGGACATAGCAAGGATACAATGATTTTGCATTGTGAGGTTAATAGTTAATACCTACAATGCAAAACAATGCACTCTAAAATGATTGAAGTTTTGTTTGAAAGCATGAAATGTTAAAGCTTCACTTGTGGAGAGTTTTACTTCCATGAATGAAAACTGAACACTCAGGTATTGGGTTTGATTTTTGGAATTAAAGTGCAGGGAAACCTGTACAACTTTTATGAAATTGATATTCGGTTGTTTACCACTAGGACTTCATAGCTTTGGGGAGCCTTTTCCTTGGGCTGTTCATGAGTATGCAACAATGTTGGGGTGGACACTTCATTATAGAAAGAACTGCTGGTTTCAGTTAGGAGTGCCTTGGTTGGGTGAAAGATTCTCTAAGGCTAGATAATAGGTTCTTTTTGTGCGGGTATTATTTTGAAGAGAACATATGGCCTTAGGTATTATATATTTTATAAAGTTGGTTATTTTGTCAGGTAAGGTATTGGTTTTTTTATAAAATATTTCAGAACCTCCAGGTATAGCTCAATTTATTTTTCCCAACTCATGGTGGTTGTTAGGTATAGGATTTAAGGTTATAATTTCAAAAGTTCTTAGTTGATTCAAATTGATATGGATTCCATCATCTAACTTTTTTACACATCACACAATGTCACAAAATTTTAAAAAGACAACAAAAAAAATTTAAATACATATTACATATGTGCATAATGGAAGGGTTTGTAACCAAATAATGATATAGAAGTTTTAATCTATAGCTCAAAGTTTTAACATATGATCATCCTTGAAGATGATTTTTTATTCAAGGTTGTAGTTGAAACTACAAAATGCAAATGATTTATTTTTTTTAAACATAAAAAAAATGAGTTGGAAATATTTGTAAAAAGCTCAAAAGTCTAAATCAAGGTCTTCTTCAAAAAGGCCTTGCTTCTCAATGAACTTATTGTTTCTTTCAAATGTAGTAGATTTTAACATTAAAAAATCAATCATATTAATAAGTTTATAGGCCCCATTAGAGCCAACACAAACATCATCATGCCAATTTTTTATCATGAAAATGAAATGGTTCAAATTTTCAATCCCCATTCATGATTGCCGAGGTTTGTGATGACACCAACAACATTAAAGATTTGTTCTATCTCAATATGTGACCTCATAATGCCAAGCACCTAATGAACAAAAAAGGAAACATGTGAAAATTGCACCACATGTTGTGCCCACCAAACCAATGGGTTATCATGATCTTTTGATCGCACGAACAATCATCAAAAAATTGTAGTTCATTTTTCAAAGTTGAAAGGATTACATCATCAACCAACACAAACTTCCTCAAAGACAAAATCATCCTCTTCAATTATCATTGGCTTTGTTGATTCTTTAGTAGGGTTTAAGTGATTATACACTTGCAATAAATGAGGACACAAAATTTGAGCATCATATTTTGTAACAAATTCAGCAGCAATTGAATTATCATGAAGTTTCAAATACATTTCATGTTCTTGTAACAAAGGTCAAGCATGATCATCAACATGTTGTGGGCTTGAAAATGATTATAAGCCATTTAAAAGGTCAAGAATGGCATCAATATCCCCACAACTTGCACCATCATCCACCACTTAAATTCTTGCAATTCTAAATCAAAATCATCACAAATTAATGCTTCATTCAAAATTTCAATGCTAGCCACATCAAATTTCAAAGTAATGCGTCAAATGAAAGTAAAAGTAAGAGCATTTAACAAAAACCAATGCCTTCGAGTTGGGATTAAAACATGTTGCTTGACAACAAGAAGCAACATATCATCAATTGTTTGAATCACAACCCAAGTTTGGCCTACTAACATTTTAGAAGACAAATATAAATCTTGCTAACATGCATAACATATGGGTAATGCATTTTGGTATTCAAGAATTTCTTGAAACAAAATAATTCTCAAAGCAAAACATGTTTTCATAGGATTTTTAAACAACCTTACTAGTAGCCTTACAATGATACAAACATATTTACATTCTTGTTTCCCCTTCCCCGATTTTTTTGTCCAAATAACAACTTTTTGCAACGATGTTTGAATAGTCTTCGAGCTAACTTTTTTTTAAACCCAAATAAACTTTGGCATCATTGGTGGCATATTGAGCTACCTTTGACATTGCATGGCCAAAACACAATCCTACAAATGGGGTAGGCAATTGAAAGGGAGAACAAAAAACTGTAGACTTCAAAGCATTGGTCAACATGTTCAAATTTGGGCATTTATCTTTAACAAAAGCAATGACTTTGTCAAACAAACAAAAATGAATCAAGTAACATTTTCACCTAGTTCATCATGGATACACTAGCTATATTTTGTTTTTTAAAAACCCCAATAGTTGCATGGGTGGGCTCCCAAGAACCATTACTAAAGTTAACAACCATAGCAAAAGTGTCATAGCCATTGCATGGCATCCAAAAATGAAAAAAGGCCATGCATGTAATATGAAAAATAAGAGCTAGGAGAACATATTTTTCATTGGTTTTTGTCACAATATCTAGAAGAACTTCATTCACCAACTATTGTCAAACTGGAAATTATCTTGCCCACATTAACAAAAAATTAAACACCTCAACCATGGATTTTCAATGGATGACAAAAAACTATATCCTTTAGCAATGTACAACATTAAGTTTTCCAAAAAAATCTTGTGTTAGATCAAATATGGTATATGGTCTATAATTGCCAAAAGTAATCTCAAAAGGAAGTGCAATTCTCCTTTTCTGTGCAACTTAAGTCTCATTAATAATTTATGTCATTTTCTATAGCATAAACAACCCCCACCTCTTATACACCTTGTGTTTTTTCAATGGGCTTGTGTCACGGTCTTTGTTATAGCTGAAAAACCTTTTGTTCTTCCTTTGAGACAAATTTTAGCATTAACTTGCATTACAAAAGGGTGTCATACAACACATCATAACATTTGTGCATTGCAAAAATTTATTACAACAACACCATTAGCAAAACAAAACCCAATTATCATAAATGTAATGAAAAATGTACCACCACTTTTAAATAACTTCAAGTTATGGAGTGAAAAGTTCCCAAATTGCCTCCATATCAAGGATCTAATGATCTAATTGGGGCATTAGTTGATGAAATAAACTCACCTTGTTCATATAACATCTCAAATGTTGCACTTGTTGACGCCATCTTTTATCTACATGAATTAAACACCAAAAAAATATGAAAATACAAAACTTAGTGAGTTACTAAAGCCACCTAAACCTATAAACAATTGTAACATATCCATATAAAATTAGATTTCACAATTTCAAAGTTCCACAAAATTACATCAAAGATTGTTGAAAATGTAAAATTGAACCATATAGAGTTGGATTTCACAGCTAAAAATTCAAACCCATACAAAATAAAATTACACTAAAAAAGACCACCTCAAAAATCAAAACCATACAAAATTGGATTTCAAAACTCTCAGTTTCCACACTTGTAAACAATTGTAACAAAACCATATAAAATATAACAACATAAAAAAAACCACCTCAAAATTAGATATAAAATTGGATTTCACAATTTTAAAGTTCCGTAGAATTTCACCAAAAAATAACAAATTTCAAAAATTGACACCATATAAAATTGCATTTCACTATAAAATTGGAACTATACAAAAATAGATTTCATAGCTTTAGAGTTTCATATAATTACATTAAAAATTAATGGAATACCTACAAATACACCCAAAACAAACCAGCTCAACAATTGGAACTCACAACTTTAAGGTTCCATAAAGTTAAACTAAAAAATAATGAATTTGTGTCTACAACAATGCATTTCCATTTCAACAATGATTTCTTTGAGTATGTGTTTTTGGGGTTTATGTTTCAATTTTAGTGCAACAAAACACATTCAAAAAAATCATTACAAAAAATGCAAATGTGATGTTTCAAACATAAACTCAAAATTGAGGGCAAACACAAAACATGAGCAATGAATTAAATGTGGCACTATTTTCAATGCAATTTCAAGACAATATCAATAAGAAAAAAAATTGAATTTTCTTATTGTACTCAAACTATGATTAACATTTTAATTATTTTTCTTACGCAATATTTTCAAGGAAAAAAATTATCTAGTGGTTAATTTTCCCCTTTCAACTAAAAAGTTTAGGGTTCAATCCTTTTTTCAAATTTGTTTCCTATCCATGACCAAATGGATGGGGAAAAAAAGTCTTTGAGCAATTTTTTCAAGTCCTAAAGAGAAAAAAATTCTTTCTAGGAAAGAGACAAAATGATAGCCCCAACCATGTTCCTTTGGGGAGAAAGGGACTAACACTCTAGGGAGAAAAGAACCAAGTTAACCTTAGGAACAACTTCCACCATGAAGAAAGGGACTAAGTTGCCTCAAAGAGCAACTTCCCCCCAAGGAACAAGTTCCCGAATGTTTAACAAGAAATATAAAGGTAAATTTTGTCCAAATCAAAATGTTGGAAATTTGATTCCTAATTTTTATTTTGACCATAAATTTTCATTTATATCGTCAAATCTTAAATGCAATATCATTTTAACTATCTAAGTTTCAAAATATTTCAACAATATAAAAAATGTTTGATTTGGACAACATTTGCTCTCTGAACTTTCTTGTCAAACATTTGGGAATTTGATCCCCAAGTAACTTAGTCCTCTTCTCCCAGGGGAACATGGTTGAGGCTATCATTTTGTCTCCTCCTTGAGAAAAGTCCATTTTTCTTCAAGACATCTAGCTTGAAAAAATTGCTTAGAGACTTTATTTTTCCATCCATTTTGTTCGTGGAAGGAAAAAAAAATTCAAAAAAGGATCAAACCTTGAACCCTTTAGTTGAAATGGGAGATTCTACCATTAGATAATTTTTTTCCTTGAAAATATTGTGGAATGATTTTTTTTAAATGCTAATTATAATTCAAGTACAATAAATTTATTTTTTTGTTGTTGGGCATTGTCTTGGAATTGCATCGAGACTAATATCACATTTAATTCATTGCTTATATTTAGTGTTTGGCAAATTGGAACTGAAAAAGGCAAATACACCATGACTCAAATCAAAACACAAACCCCATAAATATATATTTAAAGAAATTGTTGTTGAAATGGAAGTGCAATGCTTTAAACACACAAATTTTTAAAAAATGTTGCTAAATGAAATGCAAATGTGCAAAGACAAAACACTCAAGTCACCATTGCAAAACGCAAACATGCAAAGAGCAAATGCAAAGTGATAACAACGATTTACAAGTAGCAATTTATATCGAGTTCTTAATATTTAGATTTGATCATATTCATGATATCTGATCAGGTTCCTGATATCCGGATGCAGAACTACCAGTTTTAACACTTTTAAGACTTAAATTCAGGTACTTGCACAACACTAGTTCTTTTTCTGCTCTAAACAACCTCTGATCTCTGGGTCTCAGGTGTTTGAGTACTTGAAATGGAAAATGGTAAGAGCATCTCCACCGGTGCACAGTATGTGACTCCAGACAGTAAAATTTAATGCAAATATGTCAAAAATGTGCTGGTTTAGATCAGGAAATTGGTTTTTCTGCACCAAATTCCTGCAGCTTGCCGTGGTTGGTAAAGGTGCAACACAGTTGTGCACCTCAAAAAAGAATGTAATAAATTGGACCTGACTGCGGCTTAGTATTTCTGATTGATTGGTCATAATGATTGGTCGAGGTGGTTTGCTATTAGGAGTCCCCACGAATATGCAGTTCCAGTTACAATTTTATTGGTGAGGTTGCCAAAAAAACAAAACCAGCTAAACTTAGACAATTAATTTTATTATCCAGAGTGACATACTGAGCACGTGTGGAGATGCTCTAAGGGAGAGGCGAGGTGAACGAACAGTGTTTTGGCAGTTATTGAGAAAACACACGATTCTCAACTGAGTTAATGATAACCTACCAACCAATTATTGATTTTTCATGTAAATAATACCACGGATTGTATTTATAAAATTCAAGGTACAATGAAATATTGTAGGTGCTAGGTGTTATTGCAGGGTACTGTAAATATTCCAAGCAGTGGGCACCAGGAGTAAGGTGGGTCTGGGCCTTTCAAATTATCACCTCAGTTCAACATTACGTATGCATCATGTACACCCAGTAAAATAACCATTGGCCGGTTTGGTGCCGGATGAAATACCCACCAAACAACACCACTCGGTCAGTTGGTATCCACTGTGCAATGAAAAACTACCCTGATTTTCCTTGAATATTCTCCTCACTAGGTTCTAAAAAACCCGTAATTGAGTCGAATCTCGCACCCTCTAACGGTAGACCTTTTCATCCACAAAACTACTATTATATATATACACCTAATGGTCAATGGTTGTTCCATGATTGTGCATGCAACATCACAATTGATCCATCCATTGACTAATAATGTACATAAATGCCACCAATAAATTATTGATGAACGAAGCATGAGAGAAAATTTGCTCCCATCACCATAACCCTTTATTTATTTATTTATTTATTTATTTTTGATCAATTCAGGAGCACTAGTGACAATCGACCCAAAAACTATTTAGTATTGATGGCAACAAGTTATTGAAAATCTCTCAAAACAGTTTTTTTAAAATCTTGGCAGAAAAACCAGAATTAACACTAGGAACTTGTCTAAAATCTGGCAAACTCTTCTTCTTTTTTTTCTTTTTTTCTTTTTGGATGTGATCAAAATTTTAAAATTTTCAAAAAATAAAAATAAAAAATCTCTTAACATTTTTGGGTGCCATTTTTTGCACCAGTTCACCAAGGGGAAAAAAAAGGGTTAGGGGGAGCTGAACATAACTCTCCCTCAAACAAGGTTAGTCAATTCGTATGTAATGCAAACCCCTATTGTCTTCTTACAAGTCCAGGAATCTAAAAACCTCGTAGGCTCAAATATCAAAGTCTTAAGTCCAAGTCGTATATTCCATGAAAAGAATATAAGTCTCGGATCGGAGACCCCCCCCCCCCCCACCCCTTGTTGCTCACAAACAAACCCATTTCACGCCGTTCAATTTCATCACTTTGACTTGCTGCTAAACTATGGTACCTATGACTCATGTTTAACAAATATTGTCGAAATAATTTTTTTATTTTAATGTAAGAGTATCTGGCAGCCCCAATTTGAATGCATTTAGTACCTTGGCCAGTTCGACACTAATTATATTATTTTCAAAAATATTAAAAACTTTCAAAAAATATTTCTTCCAAATCAAAAAATATTGTACAAGAAAATAGTGAATATTTAGGAATATTTCATTTTTTGAAATGAATGTTTCAAAATAAATTATTTATTCAATGGACATGTGTTGAAATGGCCAAGGTACAATGATATTTCAGAATTTCAACAATACTTTCTAAGTATGGCTAAAGTTCATTAGTAAAGGCCACTTTACACTAGGAGTCAGGGCCAAAAAAACGTGGGGCCAACTTTGAGCATTTTTGGGTTGCAGATTGGCCTCCCAAATTTGATGGTATCCTTTTTTTCCAGCCTTGGGACCAATACAAGGCCATAAAGGTCAGCATTTATTAGTAACTTGGGGCAGATTGAAAAGTTTTTTTCTATGTCAGCCTTGACTCCTAGTGTAAAGCCCTTGGGGCTGATTTCCACTTTTGCACCAATAGGAATGCTGGATTTGGGTTGAACATTGGCTCCTGACACCTAGTGTAAAGCGGGCCTAAGTTTCAAAGTTATCTTGTGTTTTGAATTTGGTTTTAAAAAATTCGAATTTTGACCCCCCAAAAAAAAAAAAAAACTAATTTCTCTTAAGAATTAATTAATGTTGAACATCATTCATAGGTACTAAATTCTACCACCACAATTGGGAGGGTGATGAATTACTATGATACCGAATAGGCATCATCCAGATAACTACTAGGTATCAAGATAAAAAAGCAAAAAAAACTAATGTTAAATCAGGTGTGCCTTCAACTACACTAGTGAAAATCACAGAGATTTTATGACTTAGAAAGGGTGCATGTGTGTTTATTTGAGTGGGTTTTTCATTTAAAAAGCAAGTTCATTTTTGAAAGGTAGCCATAGGTAGAAGATTTTTAAAAATCAAGAAACGAAACTCTTTTTTTTCCCCTTTTTATTTTGCTTCTTCTGCTCTTTGAAGGAAACATAAGATTATGATTGGCATATTTTGAGAAGATCGGGGAAAGAAATAGAAAGTATGAATTAGTTGTTTGCCATAATGTATAATGCATTCCAAATTTGTCTTAAACGATATTGGACAAGAATTCTCATTAATTAAGAAATTGCATATTTGTTTACCAATTTTTGCAATTGTCAATTTATGTGAAGGCAAAAAAAACTTAGTCATATTTTGAACAACCTCAAAGCTAAGATAGGGTGTTCATGGGATGCTTGAAAATAATGATCATGGTTTTATTTTTTATATTTGCATACATGTATTTTCATTTAGGATTTTTAGATTGAACAAAATGTAATTGTGTTTAGTGTTTTTTTTTCAATTTTTTGGTGGAACATTACCAGCAAAGAACCTGTTGGAGCATTTGGAGTAATTTGAAATGAGTTCAGTGATTACAAAATACTCAAAAGTTCTTTTATAACAATGTAATTAGTGCTTTTATTATTTACTTACAAGTTCTTTTTTCAAATGGCACATGACATAAATTTTATAAATTAAATTAAATGAAGTTGTCTGCCAAATCCATTTGAGCCATTGATGGGCTATCATCACTAATGTTCCATTGTAGATTTCATCGCATCAACTAAACCATGGTTGGCGTAGGACGAAAAGGCCAAATTGTCATGTCAAAAACTTATGGTTTTGTAATGCAATGCCTTCCTACCTCTTTCGTTCACACCAACATTTCACTGCTCCTAAAAAAGTTCACTTCACATATCACAAATTGCAATTTGTCATCTTCATTGCTTTGATTTTTGTAAGGTTCTATAGTATTATCATAGTACATTTAAGGCATTATGTTGTTCAATATTTGCAATTCATTAAGAATTTAAATTTTGCATGCATAAGTTTTATATCAAGTTGGAGTAATGGAGTTGCATAATGTCGTCATCATGAATGCTAATTCTAAAATAATGAACTTTGACAGTTTAAAGTATAGACCTTACAATTATGAACTTGAAACTTGTTGTGTAGCTATCAACTCCAAACAATAAATGTCGAAATAACCTCCAAAAATCAAATGTTGCATGTTATCTTTGTGTTTGAGTTGTGCTAACTGTTGAACCTTTAAAGTTGAACACTCCAAGGTCCAAGACTCAAGTTGCTACTAGGTCTATGACTTTGTTTTGTTCTATTTGGATTGATGAATGATTATCAAGTTTTCAAATGTGTGTGTTTTAGCTTTTGGGTTCTTATGTGTCACATTGACAATATGATCAATCATCATGATCTTAAATTTTGGCAATCATAAGTTTTCATGATCATAAGGTTTAGCAATATTTGGTGTTTCTCATGGGATTACATCTCTAAATTTTAATTGACTCATCAACACTAAACAATCAAAATCCATTAAGATCAATCCTGAGCGGGATCATCAACATTTGCTCATAGCCTATTACCTCATAATCACAACTCACAAATCATTCACAATCTTGAGTGACAAATCTATTTATAATTCACATCTACACTCCAGAAATCATCCACATTGTATAATTTACAAACCATCCTCAAAAAGTTTGCATGCCTTGGGAATTGATTGATTTTGATTCTTGAATGCAATTGACAATCATGTTTAGATTCCCATAATCGTTCACAAGTTATATCAATCAAAAATGTCATCACACTCATAGCCATTCACAAGGTACATTAATTAAAATTTTCATCATGATCAAGTTGATTTGGCAATTCAATTGGGATTTCCTTTTTGGTTCTAATTTTTTTGTTTGTGATGTTTAATTTGTGAGTACTGAGCATCAAAACTTCATTACCACTTACAAGGTGTTCATCAATAGCTCTTAGTAGAATTAATTTATATTCACAATTTTGTGACACTAAGCTTTTGTGAACTTTTTCCCACAAAAGGTTGCTTGCAACCTATAACCAAAATCAATCATCACATCAAGTGGGGTGGACAAAACAAGATTTAATTATTTTCAAAACCTTTAAGTACTTTTCACATTTTGCATACCTTTCGTTTTATTCACATTTCATATACCTTAAATGTTTTTCACATTGTGTATGCCCTAAGTTCCTAAGCTCTTGAAATCATGTCAAAATTTTATCTCCTTAAATGCCAATCCTCTTCATTTTTCAATCTTTTCTTGGAGGTGGTAATGCAAACAACTTGACCCTTATCATTACCCAATCCCTTATATAGCAAGGAGGAATAATTTTTAAAAAGGTAGGGGAAAGGTTATTTTGTGATGTTGTAGAGAACAGATCTATCACCATCACCCAAGATTGGGTTACCAACCTCAACATTGGTGTAGAAATCCTTGCATTTTTCATGGATGGTCATCCATATCAAGCTCACATTTTCAATGCAATTGTTGGGGTTAATCACCCAATGTGCAAGGATGTTTTCTTAACATCCATTACACAAGTGAAAGCCTAATGTTCTAATGATGTTGACATGTTTATCATACAATTGGCATTGTATATCCACAATTTTGGATGCAACTTGATGTTGAGTTTTTTTTCTCCTTGCATATTGACGACATCAAGAAACATTATTGTGAATTGAAGAAGGTGAAACCCTCATTGGTTCCAGTTGTAGAACCTTTGAATGCTAATATGTTAGACTTGTAACAATCCATATTTAAGTTCACTATGAAGACACAAGCACCGAAGGCCATGATGGTTGAACTTTTTGATACCAACTAATGACAAATTTGAGGGTGACAATTAATAACAATGGCTTGTTGATTCAATGATTAAGTGAGTACATGAAATTGGTTAAATAGTCATTGTTTCAATGCTCAAATCTATGGAAGACAAATGCATTTTCTCAACTCTTGCCTTCATGAAGGACAAATTACACAATCAATTAAGGCAGGACTTGAACACAACAATCCACATCTTTGTAGAAGAATTATTTATTCAAAAAAAAGTCCCATATTAGAAGGCCATTACAAATTGGAAAGATCACAAAGTGGATATTGATGTTGCCACTTAAAACCTTGTGTTCACTAGATTTTTGGGAAATTGTCTTTTCATGACTTGGACAAACATGGTGATTATGTTTATTTCATCATGAATTTTACTTACATTTGGGTGTGGGACTTTGAGTTGCATTGGGCAAAATGTAATATCAATTTGGGGTTCAACTCCCCCTCGAAATTTTAGTGTTCTAATTTCCAACTTCCATGGCTATGCAATTTCAATGCTATTCTATGTGTTTCACATTTACTAGATTATTCTTTTGTTATAATCAATGTAACCACATTCGTTTCATAAGTTTTTTTTTGTGGGTTGCTAGTTGGACTTTTTAAATAATTAAATGAATCACCACTTGGACTTATTTTGAAAAAGTCATGTATGTAAAAAACTAATTCAACATGTGACCTAGAAGCCACCCATTCCTATGCTAAAAACACAATAGGAAATACTTATGGACACAAGAGGACAATGTTATTGCTACTTGCACACATTTTAAATTTAATTTTAAAAAATCATAGTATGTCCATTGGCAAGGATCCCTAGCATTAATTAGCATTAAATGACAACTTTAGTAGGTGAGTTGTAACATTTTTCCAAAAGTGTTGCTACAAGTGGCAACTTAGGAAATGCCTAGATGTGGCCAATTTTTTAAAAAATTATTCTGAAAGATGGAAAATAAAACCCTTTAAATCACAAAATTTTCATGTTTTCTTCATATTCTTTAAAAAAATCACCAAGTTGCAAAATTTTGCCAAAAGGGAAAAAATTCACTGGTTACTTATGTGAAAATGACTTGGAATAACTTGAAATTAATGTCATCATAATTGATAGTTAAAATACGCCACTACATAATCATAAATTTTGACCTATACTTTTGTTTCATAAATATTGTATGTAGACATGAAAATCATGGATATACAAAGCATCACCCACTACAACCAAACCCAATTTGGCACAGTAGCCCAATGATTAACCTATTGCTTTCTAAAACATGTATATCCCCATTTTTTTTCAACAACATTAGGGAAATTTTCAAAAAAAGAAAGATTTCTAATGCAAATTCAACTAATTTTGCTAATTTTTGGAAGATTCTGTCAAATTTCAACTGCACAAATTTGAATTAAAAACACCTTTGTTACCCCCTGCAACACCATTTTAATTGAACAAGTTGAATCCATTAAGACACAAGTAAAAATAAAAGAAGTTCAACATAAAAACATCTAAACACTGAACCCAAATTTGTTGAAGATTGATGCATCACCTTCATCAAAGCTGGATTGCCAGTGAAAGACAAATAACTAAAGTTAATAAGATTTGAATGAATGTGAATTGACACTTTATTTGGTCTGTCAAAAAAGTAACATGTTTGAAGCCTCATATTGCATTTTTGAAATAATCTGACCTCAGGAAAAGTGGAGAGAAAAAAAAATTGAGTACAACCCACACAACAGAAATTTGTGAAAAGAATGCACCAAAATCATCAGTTTCTGAGGAATTTTCTTCTGAAATCACCTTGTTTGGACAATAGATTCCAGCAGGTCACGAAAATATAGCAGTATTCTTACATTTTACTTTCCTCTCTGACCTGTAACCAAATTTGGCTAATTCCTCTTGTGAATGATAGCCAGTATGGCTAGATCACAAAATTGAAAACAAAAACCTCAGTGCAAGTATTCCAGCAATGCAAACACAATTGACTTGGGAGAACACTACTTACTGACAGTTACAACTTAAACCCAACAAAAGAAGTATGACCCATTTCTTGATTAATGAACCTGATTCAAAAAACATCTGGGTATTTACAATGCAAAAATCTAAAATGTCATATGTGATCACACCATTTGCTGTTCTAAGGATTGATTGCATCTATGATGATGTGATACAATGGTTCACTATCATCAGCCACAAAGGATCATTATAAGGGAGAAAATTTGATTCTCATTGAATAGCCTTCTTGAAGTTGGAGCGATATGTCTTTGATGCCAGAAACAGCACTGTCCACATTCACAAAAGTAAATGTAAACTCAAAAAGACAAGAAGCTGCTTACAAGCCCTTGAATTCAGATCTTAACATAGCTCCCCATGCAATTGCAGATTGATATGTGCTTTGATTGAAAAGTAGAATAAGGAATCAGGATCACATAACAATATTCCAAAGAAAAAAGAGAACATTCAAAATAACACATTGGAGTGTAGGCTCTCAAGACAGCTGACATCTCAAAACTGCACTACAGACTTGTCAGAAAGGTAGAGAGAAAAGCACCTGGCCAGAGAGCAGTCATGCCTAATTTTGTGGATGCTGAGCTGTTATAGGTTGTCCGTGTGAATCCTGACCAGAACCTTACAGCTGTACTTGACAACAACAGCCACCCAAGCAAGTCAATTGCAGATGAACACACAACATAAAGTGCACAGACAAGATATAGTGAACACATTCAATAGACAAACATGTCTTCATATCTTGACCTACACATTCACACAGCTTTAAGCAGCATTTACAAATATCTACCACACAATTCATGAGACATGAACCCCACTTTTGCACCTTAGGCTTCAGGAGAAAAGAAAAAATTGCATCTAAAGGCAGATAGAAAGGATATCTTTGCGGCATTCTCATACCGAGGCCTTCAAGTACAAGTTTCAGATCTAGTGATTCAAGAGAAAATCCTTAGCCAACTGGCAGAGTATACCCTCAACCCAATTGATTGTGGACATCCTGAATGGATGTCACACCACATCAATAATCTGATTCAGGACCTTACAAACCAGAATTCAAAGAAACAATGCTCTCCCAATAACTAGAAAGTTTAGCAATCCTATTCAGCTTTGAGCCGTTTTTCAGGCATAAGACTCCTTAATGCATTTATGTGGCATAGGAATGCATGTGCATGTGTTCTTGGTCATTTGCAATTTCAAATGCTTGCTGACAGTTTGTTTCTAATGATGGCTGAGCCTCAAAAGTAACATACCCAGAATTAAGCACACAGTAGACAAAAGGCCCTTCTCACTTCTAAACTTTTTCACCCAGTTAAAGATATGATGTAGCCCTATGGCTACTTCAATGAATCTGTTGACTCCCAGTTTATCTATCAGTTATATATCTCCACCACAACAATTTGAAGGAAACATGACAACGAGCACAGTCAAAACCTTATGAGTAAGTCACAAAATGTCAGACCATCATCTTTATCACAAATAGCAGTGACATGCTGCCAATGACTACCACTGACTTTGCATCAGCTCCCATTGTCAGTGGGTGAGGATAAGTATAGAATAGTCAACTCAAAATTTCAGGCAAACCTGTTGTACAAACTGTGTGTCCCAAGTTTCTTTCACATTTCTGGAAGCATGGGAAGACTCAGTGTCATGATGTTGGGCTAGTACTCAAGAGACAGAACTAATAGAAAAAGTCAATAGTATTCTCAGTCAAGCTGCAACAAGCTTGTGGAGGTAAGCTTCATTTCATTAGAGCTTGTTTCTGTACAAGCAAGCATCTAAACCAAAAGGCTCTCTCCCAGTTTACATTATGCAATTCAACCTTGTACAAGAAAACCATGAGAGCTTCAATCCAGTTATCCTACATGCAGAGGAAGTTAAAGCAAACAAGGCAAACAACAACAGTTCAGGATGCAACCAGGAGCATGTGGAAATTCATATACATTCCCAAATGCTTTTATATCAACCCATGATGGCCTCAGAGGTCCTGACCCGTGATGGCCTCAGAGACTCTAACCTAAACCATGATGGCATCAGAGATTCTGACCTAAACCTCCAGGTTCCCCATCTACAATATTCTCGGGCCTCACTTGCAGGAGATGGTGGCCAAGAGTTAGGCTATACATCACACGAGTTTGCAACAAAATTCCCAAATCATAGATTCCAAACTTCACAGATTTCCAGAGAGAAGCGAATCCACATAACCCCCTGACAAGAAAGTTTGTCTTGTCTTAAACAAAATCTTTTCACAAAGAGCCGGGAACCAGCTGGTGGCAAACAATTCACAAATGAAGACGACCCTTGCAGGGCATGATGCAGTCTTAATCAGCAAATTACAAAAGCAAAGAGGATGATTTTTATCAAAGAAAACAATATGTGGAGGGGTGCCTACCTCCTGCAGCGTACAGAACGAAGAGAAGGATGGGGTTGAGAACAAAATTAGCTAAAGGTCCCACGATTGGAATACTTGACACTACTGGTAAGCCTGCTCTGATGGGCATTACTACACCCACGCCTCTCCGGGTTCTCCTCCTCCCGGTTCTTGCACCGCAGCTGCCAAAGCTCTCTAGGGTTGGATGCAGAGCTTCATGCCTCTGCACTCCCCTAATAGCACTCCTCTTCAGCCCCACAAAAGGAAAACCAAAAGACAAAGAAGAAGAAGAAGATGAAGACGAAGTAGCAGAAGGAGAAGACGAAGAAGGAGACGACGAACGAAAACAAAGAAGATTGAAAGATGGAGAGGTGGAACACGAAGGCGAGTAAACACACGGGGAAGAAGCAGCCAGTCCCGCCATCGCCATAGCTCTGATCCTTCGCAACCCACAAACAGGGTAGAATTTGCCCACACTCGTGAGAGCTGGAAACCCTAAAATGCAATTCCCTGCTGCGACAGGATACAAAGGATTTTTGTGTGGGAACAAGTGCACCAAAGTCGCCAGATTTTGAGGAATTTTTTTAATTCGCCATATTTAGACAATGTGCTATAGCGGGTCGTCGCCAAAATATAAAAGATGGAAGGATTCTTAAAGTTTTGTGGTTTCCTCTCTGGCCTGTTACTAAATTTGGCCTCTTGTGGATGAGTGTGGCTGCATCACAAATTTTGGGGGAAAACAAGTGTTGGGTGGGCAGGTATGTGATTTCAACCATACCCGGTGAGAAGGGCATAGAAGAAAAATTGCACATGTCAAATCCTGGGGCCTGACCTTTGTTTTCAATTTTGAAAAACTAAGTCTTCCATTCATGCACATAGATTTGTTCCTTTATTAACATTTGGGCATGCATAATATGTATGAGTATGTGAGATGCCTTTCAAACATCAACTTGAGCATGCGTATCAACAAATCCATATTCAAAACTTCATCATAGACCAAGGAAAAACAACAAATGGGCATGTGTTTTGACAAAACCAACATTAGAAACCATCAATGACACATATATGGTGTGAAAAGTTTCATTCAACTTGAGAAAACTATTATGCACATTAGAGGAGTTGCATTGTCTCACCTAAAATGCCACACTAATGATGTTGCAGTACTTATCGACTATTTACAATATCAATACTTGAGTTGCAATTCAATTGTAATTTGTCTTCCTCACATTCTTCCTTGCAATGTCCTTGAATTATCTTCAATTGCACATTGTGGTAGAGTGCGCTCGCAACTAACAACTACATGTTTAAACCACACACATAAAACAACAAGATCATATGACACAAATCAAACATCAACATAGAGATTCAAAACATATCACTAAACAAACATTATATTGTCACATGACAAAATCAAAACAACATTGTAAAACTTATAGCATACACATTGCAACCATGAAGATCTAATTAACTCACTAACTAGTTGACTTACTTATTGACTAACTAATTTACTAACTAATTGAAATCTTATGACATTGAAACCTAAAACCCAGGTAGAAACAAAAACAATGCACATGGCTATTATAGAAAGATATATGAATCAAAGCAAAACTAACTAAGAGACTAGAACAAAGAAACCTAACATAAACAATCCAAAAAAAATGTAAATTACCATTTGCTTAAAAATGGCAACAAAAACATAAAGACATACGACACAAAATAAGATTGACTAAGTGATTTCAACAAGGAAACCTTAAACAAACAACCCAAAAAAAATAACACATTACCATGTACTTCAAAATGGTAGCAAAAACTCAAAGACATATGACTCAAAGCCAAACTAACTAAGTGACTACAATAAGGAATCTAAAAAAAACAACCCAAAAAAATTACACATTGCCATGTGCTTCAAAATGGTAATAAAAACTTAAAGAAATATGACCCAAAACAAAATTGACTACATTGAAAATGGCAATAAAAACACAAAGACCTAGACCTAGACCCAAAGAAATACTTACTAATCAATTAATTATAATAAGGACCAACACAAACAACCTTAAAATTCTATTGTGAAGTTATGAATAAATCAAAAGGATTCACTTTTCTATACTGATTATCATCGAGGCACTTTCCCCCATTGTGGAAGTGCATTCACATTTCACATCCACCTACAATGTTAATAACAATCCATATATGCAACACATATCATTTAAAGGGTTTACCTCATGTATTGTTCTTCAATTATCCACTACCACTATAATTCAATTAGTCCTCTTCAAATAAATTGAAATTTGCAAATAGTTCTTCATTTTCTTCAAGAAAAACACTTTCAACATTCAAAAATTATTCCATTGATTTGAATTGTAATTCATTTGAATAACTAAACAGGGAGGATCATCTAACCAATTATTCATGGTTTAAATCAATTTGTCCAAGTTTTTGATCCCAAAAGGCTAAAAATCCAATGTTTGAAAAATTATTGTTCATGTTATGCCCACCAAATCAAAGGACTAAAAAATTGTGTTGGCAACACAATCCTTCTTAAGACCCCTAGGATAACTTTTTCAATTGAAACCAAGGATCCAAATACTCTTCGTTCAAGCCCAATAACACTAACAAGTTCAAAGAATGATAGGGGTTAATGTTAGTATCATTAGTAGAAATCCTATTATATGTAGCTAATCATTTTGTAACTTGTGTGCAATTACTCATTTACAATTAAATCAATCATGTTTGCAATTACAAAATTGGCACTATTTTTTTTTTTTTGTTATATGATTATGTGTGCAACCAACATGCAATTAATGGTGTACAAAATGGACATATGTCATAAAAATAATGGCCTAAATTAATACATGGCTAAGATATTTACTTAAGTTAATACACTTAATACCAGTAAGCTACACTAGCTAGCTTATCCTACTAACTACAATAATAATAATACCCTAAACTAAGATATCTTAACTTTAGTTAGCTAAGGGCATTACTAATTATTAAGCATAATATTAATTATGATAATAATAATGTATTCATTACTTGATGAAACAACTAGTTATAATTACAATTATTTTATTGTATTATTATCAAAATTTAATAGTTATTATTATAATTTATAATATCAATATTTATTGTGACTAGTAGGTAGATTATGTTAGTACAACATTTTTGGGTAATAGTTACAAGTAATTTGCAACCTTAGTTGCAAATTACTTGTAAATATCAAAATAAGCTTTAAAATGCCATATGTCATGAAATAATTGGCCAAAACCATAGATACATGCACAATACAAAAAAGATTCATTTTAATTACACATAGTTTCATTTCATATATGTACTACCCTTCCATGAATACAACAAATGAAAATGTATAATGATATCATATATACATGTACTCAAGTACAAAATGTCATCTGTAATTGAAAATCACATGCAACTTGTTTTAGGTGACTACAAAAAAATTTAGTTGCATGCCATTTATAAATGAAAATTAGTTGCAAAATGCCAAATTTCTATTAGTGTATGTGGAAGATAATCAACAAGAATGGCATCAACAATTCCCAATCATACATTGCTACAATATGCATGGCCATATCAAGGCCCACATAATCTTGAATAAGTTGTAGACTTTTAAATCTCAAATCCAACATCAACACTAACATATTATGTGTAACGTAGGGTTAATAGGAAAAAGCAAAAGCCAAATAATGACTTCAATTCACATTCGAACACCAAAATCTGCATTAGTTGGAATCAAAGTTTCCAATTGACAAACAACATCAAAGAAACAACAAAATTAAAAAACAAATTCCAAAAACAAAATTTGCAACACAATTCTTTAAAAATCACAAAAAACATAAAACACACACCTACACAATTCATTTGCATGAATATTTGTTGTGGTAAAACTTTTGTCAAACAATAAACAATACTCCAATGACTTATTCAGAACACATTGAGTGGCCATTGGAAATAAAATTTCATTGACTTATGCCACAACCTTGTTCATGACTTCAAATTTTTCTTTGTAAGGTAATGGTTTGTTGTGAATAACAAAGATTGATGGCATCTTTTTATCCCAAGGTCTCTTTGAATAAAATAACTTTATATGCAAATTCAATCTTCACTACAATTTTCAACTTCCAAGGGCAAAGAAAGGCATTTTTGCAAGCTTTATCCCATTCTTGTCTACCTTTTCTAATTTTTTTTGTCCAAGTAATAATCTCCTAAAAAGAAAATTGTACATCATTGATGGAAACCTCTTTCACCCCACCACAAACTTTCACGTCATTAATAACATACTACCAACATTTGGACATAGCATGCCAATAACAAATAGCAAAATATGATTCTCATCAATGGAGCACATGCAATTATATTTATTAAAGTAGTTATGAGTGTGTTAAATTTTCGCCTTCATCTTTCACATACGTAACAACCTTGTCACATAGTCCAAAATGAGCAAGCAATTCCTTCTATTGTGTAGCCATGGTAGCTCCTAAGGTCTAATGAACCTCAAAGGTAACATGACATGGTTCCAACTTTTTAATATAATTAACCACCAAAGAAAAAAATTCTAACCCACTTTGTGATATCCAAAGGTCAAATGTGGTAATGACTATACTGACATTAACACAAGCCACATCAATTGTCATCAATGTTTTATTTTTCATGTTTAGAAGTGGTAATTTAATTTGGTGTTGAAAGTATAAGATTTTTTTTAAAATAGTAAGGTTCATAATATATCATTGGAAGATGTGAATTAATTTGAAAATTATTTGATGAATAATAAGCTTTTAAAAACACTCATTAAACATTGTAACATGTGTTTTTTCAACACTAAAAGGATTTATAAATAGACTTTAATTTTCTTGAAATTTACATATATTTTGAAATTTTTTACATAAACCTTGACATAATAATATTTTAAAAATTCTTTTAAAAATTGAAGAATTTTTTAAAAATATTCTAAAACATATTCCCCCAAAAGTAAGCATGTGCAAATTATGTTATCCCGTTTGCACCCAAAAATCAAGATCTACCCAACATAAGTCTAAACCAATATTAATCATGTAAGTTAAGTGTGAGTATGTACCAATGTTGGGTGGTTTTAAAAAATAGTGAAAATCTGCCTAGGTTTTAAGCTAATTTTCACCCTGAATCCCACTAGTTATCACTTTTTCTAACACATGGGTTGAAAACCGAGTTTCCCAATTTTCACTAAATTAAGAACCAAATATTGTGAAAATCAACCAAGTTCTCTTTGTTAAATAAACTTGATATTCAAGTAAGGTATTGGGTTTAAACCCAATCTTGGTTCTCACCCTTGTATATAGTAAAAGAAAATAGAAAAGACATGAAGGTATCATGTGATTTTATTTTTTAAAACCCTTTTGCATGGAGTGCAAAAGTATCCCATGAGTTTCTAAACAAACCATTTAGAAGTTAGGGTTTAAAGTGGTTAAGGTTTCAACTTTCAACAACCATTTCCCCCTCTTTTAAAAAAAATAAAAAGGGTCCAAGCTCAAACTTGGCCCCATTTTGTGTTTTGTGTGATTTTGTCCATGAATGAAAGTCTTCCACATTATATATATATATATATATATATATATGACCATAGGAAATTGTCATTTGAAAATTGACGACTTTCAAATTTTTAAAAACCATTTCTATGAGAATTGAATAAACTTATATATTAAGAAAAAATTGAAACCTAGTCCAAATCTTTTTTAATGATTTTTTTTAAAGAACCAAGTTGATTATTAAATTTTGTTCCCTTAACCAAAATTAGCAATTTTCACCCAAAAAATGAAAATTGCCCAACATTAGTATGCACTAAGGTATGTAAAGCCTTGATTGATGGGTAGTTTTTTAAAAAATCCAAAAATGGCCTAATTGGGAAGGCATTTTCATGCTCATACATAGGTGAAGCCTTTGCACATATGAACCTCTTGTATGTGAAGTTTGGCAAATGTACATGCCTAATGGGCTTTCTTGGGTTTTTTTGTGCAATTAAGGCATGTAGATTAGGGTTCTTACATTTTGAAGTGGCACATGATCTTTCTGAAAGAGTGGAAAAATGATGAAAGTGGCAACATTGTTTAACGTGATCATAAAATCTAGTTGAGCAATTGTCTTTGCATTAATGTCAAGCAATTTGCAAGTGGAGACAAGTTTTACTTGTTCAAGTAAGTTTTTTATTTTGCATTTTTTGTCTTTGATTTCCAAGTTTTTTTTTTTTCTTTTTACATCTCTTTGTTCAATTTATTTCTTGTTTATTTTTAAGCCTTCAGTTTTAAAGCTTTCTATGTTCATGAATTTATGAATTGCAAACCATAAAAGTTTATTATTTGTTGTTTTTAAAGTTTAGTTGACTTTTAGCATTTAACATTTGGCTCTAATCACAATTAAGGTACCTCAAAAGGACTGTCACATGCCAAGGATTGTAATTCACAAAATTCAAATATGAACTATTTTTTCTTTTCATATTAGATCTTAAATTCAAGATTCCCAATGAGTTTTATGAATTGCATTAAACAAAATGATAGTTTAAAAAAAAAACTTGGTGCACAATCTACTGTCCTTAAGACTCCTAGAAAATTTATTTAGTCCTTGGTCACAACACTTGTAACATGATATAGGAGTCAAAAGGATTAGTATACTTAGGCCAAATTGCACCAAATTTAAACCATGTACACAAATTGTTGTTAGATATCAAATGGCATAAAAATAATACCATGCACACTGTCCAAATTCTCTAATGGCAACATGTAGCCTTATCACCATGCAATATTTTCACGCTACAAGCTTAAAGACTAGTAAATGAACATTATTTAGTGTGTTTTAGGGGTTTAAGGTTTATTTAGATGTTTTTAGATGTAAACTAATGCTAGATGTAATTTTTTTGTACAAAATATTGAAATGTTTTCAAGTAAATTTAAATAAATTACATGGGTTATATAATCAAAACTAGCTTAAATCATTTTCTTTGTAAAATAAGACTTTAAAGTCTTGGAATTCTAGTTCCTTTTGGGAGACCCTGATTGTGACTACAACCATTTAACATCATTTCTTTATCAATTTAGGATTTTAAGTCAAGTATTTTTATACTTTGTTGTTTGTTGTTATAATGGCAAGTGAATGAATTAGTAAATTTGAGGGGAACAAAATTGCAAATAAAATCACCAATTGTTCTTATGCAATGTTCACATCAATCCATCAATGTTCATGTTGGTGAAGTCAAAGTCAAAATTGGAGATGGCATTCCATTTCAATTTGATTCAATTAATGAACTAAATGTTGTGAAGGAAATCAATAAGGAGGATATTTTAAAACTGAAAAGATGCACAACAAGTGAAGAAAATATTTTAACTTCCCTAACATATCAACAAATATGTGGGCATTTTTCAAACTTAATGTTTCTTCTAATTTTGTGAATTCTTCAAAGTTGTAATAATAGATGAAATGTGTTGTTTGCCATTATGTTGAACAAGAAGCTAGAAAAAGTAGTGCCCACCTTCATAAGCACTTCATCACATATAATAAAGATCATGAAACAATAGCCATGACTAGGCATGTGTTCACAAAACATTCCACCATTTTGCGCATGTACAAGACCCAAAAACAACTTGCAACTACCAACATTCATCTTGATGCCCAACAATCTTCTAATAAGCAAAAAAAATTGATACCCCATTATAGTGTTACATTTTTTAGCTTTAGAATCATTTACAAGAAATTTGACCTTGCACAAGAGCAATTTTTGGAGGATTAGTATCTCTATATCATTAAAAATATTGCCCATTGAACTCTATGAAAATTATTTGGTTTAGAAATTAGTCCCTCTAGCAATGTGGAAGGGTTATGATTCCAAATAGGTGGCAACTTTGCAATCAAGTGATACTTGCCATGGTCAATAAGACTGTGGAATGTCATGTTATTCTTGGCTTTGCAAAAGCCACCAAAATTATTATAACATTCAATCAGCATTTATTTTGGTGGTCAATTACATCAACAAGAGTGGGTTCCTTGTCACATCGTTGGAGGGATCTTTGAGGTTCAAAAGACAATAAAAACCAACATGGTTTTGCAACTCAAGGATTTGTTATTTCATTTTAATTTATGTGATAAGGTTATAGCTTATGTGAAGGACAAAGGCACTAACTTGAACATTCTCACAAATTCCTTAACAAGCATTGTGTCATGTGTTCCATTAATGTTGCTACAACCATAACACATATGTTGGCAAATGTTATGGATGTTATATTCAAATGTTGTCAAAATGTTATTAATGATGTGAAAGTTTTTCCATGAGGGAAATATTAATCAAAGATGCACAAACATATTTGTAAAAAAAATTGACATGGACCAAAAAAAGGAAAAGGAAGGAAATAATGGGAAAAAGCTTGTAGAAATGCATCTTTTTCCTTTAAAAGTTAAACATAGTTGTCAATATTTTTTTCGCATCCAAAGTCATTTAAAAAAAAATTACTTTGGAGTTTAAGGATGTAATCAATTTATGATATTCAAGGTAAACAATTGTTTTGCAAGCTTTGCAAAACAAAACTTTTTGTTTACAGATGAGGGCTTGTCATAGCCATGTGTTGTATGATGGAAAACAATAATGTTGCAATGAATGAACCAATGCAAGTGTGTGATTTATTGTTTGGTTTTTTTATGTTGATGTTTTTGAACTTCTAAATTGTTACCTCTCAAGAATCGCATAAGGTTTGAGGCGATGATTATGTTGAAGCCATTTCTAATTTTTGCGTCTTCATTTTAGCTTCAAAATGCACATAATATGTTGGTCTTTATGTTGGACCCTTGGTTGAAAAATCTACAATTGATTTGGGATTATGTGGAACTTGAAGTGGTAGTGTAGATTGGGGCAAAATATGATTATGAATTTTTTATGGGCCACTATTATTAATTGTTTACAATAGTTTGACACCAACCCCCTTTGTTGTTGAATCTTTGGATGGTCTACCAAAATTGGCCATTTTTGGAACTTTAGCTTCACTAGAAAAAGTTACTATAGGGCTTTTAAGAATTGAATTGTCATTTTATAGTAACTGCAATGCCAAATGAAGTTTTCAATCCTTTCAATTGGTGGACAAAACAAGAACACTAATTCCCAAATATTGATTTTCTTGCATGTCATGTGATGGGGATTATGGGGTCATAGACTAAAATTGGAAGGATTTTTAACATGTTCAATATTATCATAAGTTTGAGGCATTGTCATTTTGGAATCGAGAATTTGGACAAACTAATCATGATCATGAAATTTTGACCAAATGGCCTTGTATTGGGGTGTGTGGTTGGTTCAAGGGCCAAGTTGATGGAAAAATATTTTGGATGTTGAAGACATTTTTTTTGAAAAAAATGAAGAACTACTTGTAGAATATGATTTGTTAGAAAGGATTAACTTAGTGTCGAAGGTTATAGATTGCAAAACAACTTTGATCTAGACAATTACACAAAGCTCATATAAGAGGTAAAACTAATGTTTTGGTTATTTGTTAAAGTGACATTTTGTTGTTTAAAGTTTGTTGTTTTTCATGCCTTGCCTTACTTTATATTTTGCTAAGTGGACTAATTGGTTGTTTGTCAAGAAAGATCATGATTTGTGTATTTGGGGTGCCTAGGAATTTGACAACAAATTGTAGAGTGCCTCTGCAACGAAATGGGAGATACAAAAAATGAAACAAAATTGAACTTTCTAGAGCTTTAAAAAAAAAATTTATTTGTGCTTTTCTTTTGTTATGTTCATGTTATAGCTTTAGCACTAAGATGTGATGCTACTAGTACTCATATTAGAACATTTGTACATATTAATTTGCATTTGTATGTTGATTCCATCAATTTGTCTTTTTAGTTTTTCAGTTTTACAACATGAACATTTAAATAACAACAAAAGTCAAGGGGGTTTGATTAAAGTTATGGCAGTGAATTCTTTTTTTTTTTGGGTCAGTTTTGAACCGAATTCAGGGGTCAAAGGGCTAAAAGTTGAAAGTTTTGTGAATCCCCAACCTTTTTTTATTTTATATTCTTGAAGCTTTAATGTGTAGAAAACCAACATATTGAAGGGTGTCTAGTTTTGTGTTGAAGTTTGAGCAGAAATAGAAAATTTGTAGAACCAAACTTAATTTGTTGAACATGTTGTGTGACACTTGTGTCAATGTTTGTGGTGTCATACATGACATTGTTGTTTGATAAGTGGGTTGTATAGTTCCATGTAATGGAATGCTTGTTTTATGTTACGGAAGATGAGAGAAAAAAAAAATGTTAACCCCAAATGTGAAAGTGCATTTTACACCCATCTTTGAACTTAATGTGCCAATTGTTGGCATTTTACCTCGACAAAGTGACAATGGTGAATGTCAGGTCGGTTATCAAAAAAATCACTTAATAACCGTCGGTTATAAAAGAGGTATAAGGTTCTTGTAAAAATAAAATAAATAAATAAGTGATTTTGTTTCTTTTTTCTATTTTTTAATGATTATTTAAAGATTGATAATCGACCTGGACTGATAATCAGGTCATCCAGGTATGTTGGTAGATTTAACTGGTTATCAAGAAAATCAAGAACCTGCTGGCAGGTTAGTGATAACCGGGTCAAAACTCAATAACCGGCCAACACTGGTCTAAACCCTACACCCTTTTGGTACCGGCAGGATGGATGAAACCAAAAAGCTTGTAAGTTGTTACCGAGTCGAATTGGATGGTGGCGGGAAGGTCAGTCTTCGCAGCGCGCGCTTTGCGGTTTCCGCAGGATTACGAAATGCGACAGGAGAGAGAGCACCGATCTGGCGCCAGAATTCCAAATCTCTGCAGTTTTGAATTTGGGAGTTCTTCCCCAAGGTCCAAATGCTGGCAATTTTTTGTACATCCAAGTATTTTTGACCCTGAATGCTTGTGATTTCTTCGCGGCCGAAGGCTATCGGTGTCGAGGATTAGCGGATTGTAGAGAAGCGGATCTGCTGCTGCTGCTGCTTTCAGCTTCCGGCTTCAGCTCTGTCGATCTTGTGTGAAGATGAATAAGATCAATCATCGGCCTTGCTCCGACCGTGAGAAAGAAAGATTCAGGCAGTTGGAGGTCTGTGGCAAAGAAAATTTTCCTGATAAAAATGTATGAATGAAGTCTTCTTCTTCTCACCATAGTCTTTTGTGCATGAAAGAACAAGGCACTTGAGATGGTTAGGTAGGTGCTGATGTGAAGGATTGTCCATGCGGTGTTTGCTGAGAAGTGATGATGTCTTTTATGTGTTTTTTGCTTTTGTTAAGTTGTTTGCTTGAAGTGCTTTTAATCGCGTGAATTGTTCGGAGATGTGGAACAGGTGGCAAAAGAACTGAAACGACAGCTAAAAGATCAGAGGAAAGAACAGAAAAGAAACGAAAGAGAAGCGGCTATGGAGTTGGAGAGGATTCGGAAGAAGAAAGAGAAAGATTTGAAGAAGCAACAGGATAAAGCTGACAAGGAACAGAAGAGGAAAGAGAAAGAGGCGGTGGAGTCGCAGAAAGACAAGAAGAGGAAAGAGAGAGAGGCTATAGAGGCAGAGAGAGAGCAGAAGAGAAAAGAGAAGGATCTGAAGAAACAGCAGGAAGAAGCTGAGAAAGAACAGAAGAAGAAAGAGAAAGAAGCTGCAGAACGCAAGAAACAGCTCGTCATACAGAAGCAAGCCACCATCATGGACAAACTGTTCCGACGCAAAGAGCCCGAGACGCCTGCACAACAAACAGAAGGAGCAGAGGAGATGCACAAGGGCCAGCAGTCCTTGTCTCCCCTGGAACAAAGCATCACAGGGAGCAATAGTTGTTCAAACCCTGCTGCTACACACATGACTACAGCACAGATGGATCAAGAGCTGACTGTCATACAATCAAGGAGTGTTGAAGAACTCCTGAGGTTTGCCTTTCCCCCTCCTTTCCTCTTCTCTTCCTCTTCATTCTTAGTTTGTTTCTGAGAGCTCAGTTACAACATCGAAAGACAAGAGTCCCGCATTTGCTGCAAAGCTCAGAATTGTGCGAGATTGGATTATGGGTGTGCAGATCGCACATAACTGCGTGGCAGGGTCTTAAGAAAGTCACAGCCTTGGAAAAACCTCAAAGATGGGGACTCCGGCGCAAACCCAAGGTTTCAATTTACCGAGAATTGCGGTTGCAAGGAGCAGCGACAACAACTTCCCAGATGACTGATTCTGGAGCTAGCCACGGCAACTGTGATGGGATAACATCAGAAAAAACAACACTGTCTGCAAGTATCAAGCGATTGAGAGAAGCTCCAAGGGACGAGGAGCTGAAAGTCGAGGTGAATGGGGAGGACCAGAACTGTATGGTCATTGAGGACCCAGATGAGCTCCCGAGGAAGGAGCTTTTTAGCAAACAATGGAAGTTGTTACAATTTGACAAGAGCTATCGTCCAGCTTACTATGGCACATTTTCAAAAACAAGGTATCAAATTTGCACCTCCTGGGCTTGTATGTTCTTTCTCCTTGAAAGATGCCTTGAAAAAGGCAACACTTGTGTGCTGGGTGGGGTGTGTTTTGTAGTCATGTAAACATTGCTGTGTTCACACGCCAAGCAATTATGCATGTAATTCTGTCTACACAAACTGTGATCCTTTCACATTGTATTCATCTTACTAAAATCCTGCTCTCTTTGTCAAATTTCTGCAGCACAACAATAGGACCTCGGCATCCTTTGAAGAGAGATCCATCACTGAATTATGAGGTGGATAGTGATGAGGAGTGGGAAGAGGTAACACCCTCTCTTTCCCCTGCACCTAACTCTGTGCATATGCTTGTTGAAAACCACCAAACCATAGCAACATTTTTGTAACAGTTTCAAAGTCATGCTAACAGAGTGTACAGATGATGTAAGGAGCACTAGTTGGAAGTGCCAGAGTTGTGTGGCATCAAGGAAAACTCTGTTACATCAAACTTTGGGTTAACAGACCAGCTGCAAATGCTAGAAAGAAACACCAGGTTTTGCAATTTGTATGTAAGAGTGCATATCCCATAAAACGTTCAGGTGCTGAGACTTGCCAGAGATGAAAGACCAACAGATTGACTGGCAGACTGTAGCCCCCGAGTCTTGAGAGTGCCACAAGCAAGGGTTATATGCTGGAAGCATGTGGTTTGTGTAGGTTGGATACACTTGATACCTATTGAGGTTCTCCAAAGCAACAGCCAATGTGTGGCTCCATGTTGATCTACCCCAAATCAGCAGTCCAAAAGAATGTTATGTGATATGTAACACTGTTGTTGTGATACATCTTATGGTCATAGATTTCATCAGAGAGAAAAAAGTTAGAAAGAAGTTACACCTTATTGATAGAAGTGGCATTGATTATCTATTTAAAAGGGTCATAACTTGGGAGCTGCAGGAGGATCCAGGGGAAAGCCTGTCAGACTGTGAGGACAAAGAGGATGATATGGAGAAGCTTGACAATGAAGTTGATGAAGATGCAGCAGATGGCTTTGTTGTGCCCGATGGGTACCTCTCAGACAGTGAGGTATGGTTTGTTGCCTGAGCTGAGATTGTGTACAGAATTCCTTTGAAATCTATCCCTGCCATCTTTGGAGGGGGTTTCATCAAATGTGTTTGCTGATCAATCATGTATTGCTCTGTCATTGATTCATCAGCTTCCGATTAATCAATTGTCTGGGTTGAAAAGTTTACCATCATTGGATTGCAGGGTGTGCGCTTGGATGATGCCAACAACAGCATTGATGGCAATAACCTTGAAACATCAACACCCGAACTATCCTGTAGGAGCCAAGAAGAAGTTTCTTGCAGCACCACCACAGCCATTGATGAAGAGGTCCAAAAACACAAATGCCTCACCAAGCTTCTTGACAACATGACCAAGCAGGCATTGCTTCGCAACCAACCCTTCATCATATCCACACTGCCACCCCAATCAGGTGCTGAGCATCATCATCACAGTCCGATACACCTGCAGTGTCTGCAGGCTCTCAAGATGCAGGTTGTGGAACCGTACATGATCATCAGGTCACCAACTGCACTGGAAATACAGGAGAAATCTGAGATGGAAACAAAGACTAGGAAGACCAGTAAGACCAAGGACCTGAAAAGGAGGCGGATTCAGCTGAGCTCTGTCACGAGCACATCATCAGCAACAGTTACAATTGTAGTTTGATATCCACGCTCAATTTATTTCAATCCTCTTGATGATGGTGAGCTTGGATATCAGTCCTCAAATGATGATGAGAGGTTGGATTTCTGTCCTGACAATGATGACCCATGTGTTCAATAGCTTAATTCCTGTAATACAGCAGCATCGGATTGCAATTCTGAGATCTGGAAGGATTGTGCTAGAGACCTTACAAGTACCTGCAGGTTTGTGGGCAATAGCATGGAAATTGAGTCATCGCATGAAAACTTATTCCAGTTTGGATAATAGCATGTGAAGCTTCTGAAGCTGGAATTTGTGGACACTTCAAAGTAATTCATAGCAAGCTAGAGAACTCTGCAAGATTGAAAGGATTGCAGAAACTATGTAGTTCCAAAATTGTCTGCGGTCTCATAGAATTACAAGAGTGAAGAGGAACAAAAAATATGCTGCACAAGCACAGCAGTAGATTTGATTTCAGAACGCAACTTTAATGTACAAGGACCAGCACTATTTTTTGCTGGTATTAAAGAAAACTCTCCCTCTCTATGTTGACAACCAGAATGCTTCAACTTTCTCCCACACAGAACATCCAAAATGCTTAAACATTCTCTTGCACATGAGATGATAACCATAGTGCTTGTTGGGAGTTGGCTATGTGGCAATATGCACAAGAACCAGACTCTTTGCTGCTGCAGTCTAGTGGAGAATCTTAACCATCCAGAAGAGATTGGATGTACTTGGCTTCTTGGAGAAGGCTGTGGGATGGATCGGTACTGCACAAAGGATCAGCAGCAGCAGCTTGCCTGCCTTGTGAGAAATTTTCGACAGTCGTTTCACAACTGAGGAGTTTGAGATTAAGCTTCACTCGTCACACTGCCACAAGAACAGAGCGTAGCTTGCAAGAATATCAGGGTTGTCAGGCGTTTGTTCAAGTGCCTGCTTGTACAGATTTTCAGCTTTGTCAGCGTCTCCAAGCGACTTCCACGAGAACAAAGCGTACTCAGAGAGTAATCTTGGATCACGAGGATCTGCCTGCAAAGCCGCTTCGAAGTACTTCTCGGCTGCACCGTTCTCCATCCACACTTCGTTCAAGAACTCGGCGAAATCCAAAGGAAAATGAGGCTTCGGTCTTATCTCTGCATCTCTGCTCCTACTCCTGTTGTGGTACACAGCCGTGCGAGACTCCAGGACATCGAAGGCGTTTTCTCGAGAGAACCAGTTATCAAGCGACACTGACGCGGTCGAAGGCTCGTCGAAAATAGGCCTGCATCCTTTACCGGTGCATTCAACGCGACCAACGGCTGCCTGCGTCTCGAACGATCCTCGCAGAGCGGCTCGGGTTCCAGTCGTCTCCGGAGCTGCAGGAAACCGATCAGCTTCTTCGACCTCAAAATCTTGCACTCCTCCTCGCAAGTACTGCACTGTCTCTGCTTGCGAAAGACTGCAGACAGACGGTCGACCTCGTCTGCCTTGTTTCTGCTCCGGTGTGGAACATTTCAAGCTCGGTGCGCTGTTTGCCAAATTGCCATCTCTGTCTGCGGGAGACGGCAGTGATATCTGCTGCGCCCTGGCCGCAAGTCCCGCGGCACAAGACTGGCGTGATGATGGCTGCTTCCATGCCACTCTCAATGACAAGCTTCTAGTCGCCATTCTTCTCTCCAAGAACAGCGATCGACAACAACGCAGTAGTGTGTACTACTGTAGTGTTTATCAACTTGAATCGGCTCCAAGAAAAGCGGAAAGGCTTACAGAATGCGAAACCTCATGTGCGTATGCGTAGCGATTTCTTACTGTCTATTGCATGCGGTACATAATACATCAAACGCAGTAGCAAAAGCTCTTCTTACTTCTTCAAGGTCTCCTCAGGGAGTGAGAAAATAAGTCCAGTACTTTTGCTGCACGTTGGTGATCGCGTTGTTATGCAGCAGTACTAGTTCCCGCAGTTCCAACAGTGGCCAACACAAGAAGATGTTCTTCAAGATCCACTGCAAGGAGAGAGAAATAGCACGTCGATCTTCGAGAGCTCGAATATTGTAAGCCTCTTAAGAGAAATCACCCCTGACAGCTTGAAAATTTCTAAACTGGAAATTAAATTACGTCTTTCGAGCGCTACTACTACTACTACTTGGCAGCACAAACCACCACAAGGAGCAATAACAACACGAGTGGAATAAACTGGTGCTCGGACTCTCCTTATAACAATCAGTATGCAGATTACAGCAGACGAAAAGAACAAGGGGAGTAGAAGAAAAAAACAGAAAGCAGATACAACCGTTCGAAAAAAAGAAAGAAGAAACAAAACCAAAATCCAAAATGCAAGCAACAAATTGCTTGTTGCCGCTGCACAAAAAACTTCCAAAGCCGGTTCGGATCCTCTGGAATTAAGCCACAGATCGTCTGAACCGTTTGGAAAATTCTCTGATCAGCGGGATCAAGATCCCACGCTGAAGGCCGACCGGCGAAACACTATTGAGAAGCCCCGGATACTGCGAAGCAAGAAACTGAAGGGCATTTGTAAGGCAGACGGGCGATCCTGTCTCTTTAGTAGCGAGATCGGCGCAGGAGGTTGTGGCGGAGAGAGCAAACGCGGAGTAGGTGGGCGCGTTGGGAAGACGCGAGGAAGAGCAAAGAGGAGAGGCAACGGTGGAGAGAAGCTCTAGCAGTTTGCTCTCATATGCTCGCTCGTATAGGTACCTCGTGACCCCACCTACCTATCAACCAAACAATAAATAGATACATCTACACCCTCCCCCCCCTCCCCCATTTTTTTTGGGGGGCATTCTTTTGTGTAATTAAATTAGGTTGGCTGGTTAGTAGTTCTACACAAAAAAATGATGGACACGCCTTTTTTCAATGCAATGTAAAATTCTAACAGCTTTTTCAGAACAGAAAGTTTGAATTATTTTTAAAAAACACCCAATTTTGAGACTTCAATTTGGTGCATCCCACTTGCAAGAATAGTTGAGTGAAGGAATGGGAAGATTTTCTTCAAGCAATGGTGAGTCCTCCTCACCAGGGATTTTTTTCTTACAATTTTGTGATAGGTGCCAAAAAAAATCTGGTGAAGTTTTCCAAAAAGTTAGCAAATTTTGCCGAATTTACTCTAGACAAAAAAAACAATTCCCAATGTGTGTTGTCAAAAATAAACAACAAAAGTTATCCCCCAAAAAAAATCAAGGGGACTCTTCATCCTTCAGTCAATGTGTGTTTTGGATCAGTTGTGTAACTTATGAGGGGCTTTGAATTTAGTGAGTATTCCAAAGGTATGTTCCAAAGCTTCAAAACATTGAGTAGTGTCATAAAGCACTTGGAGAAATTTCTTAGGACATGTCGTCATAGGACACCTAATGTACATGAAGATTGCTCCTAGAAAAGAGGAGGAATCTTCAAACTACTATATAGAAGTAGAAGGGACCTTACACCTATTTGTAGGTAAGCATAAGGTCCCTCTCAATCCTAATTGTAGAAATAATTTCTTTCCTAGTCCGTTGTGATGGAAGTATGTATCCACTTACACTTAAGACAAGGTTCATCTCGTGCCAGGGACCCGTAGTCGATGCAGATTTTAGTCGATGTACTAACTATAGTCTCCAACTATCTACGTAGATAGTCGACTAGACTATCGAGCAACGGTCATAATCGACTATTAGTCAGTTGTAGTCGGGTCAATAGAACTTCCAAATAAACGTAACTTGCGACTCATGAATGCAACACACTACAGACTATTGCAACTCGTGAGTCGTGAGCGCAACACATTACAGACTGTTGCGATTCATGAGCGTAACACACTATAGACTACAGTCTACAGTACACACTACACAATTGTTGTCACTAATTTATCATGGAGTCCCTTGCGCCATCGATCAGCATCTCAGCTTCGACCAATGATGGAGAGGTCGATGAGGCACCTCATGAACCGCTTGACTCGTGACTTGTGCCGATTAGCACTAACAAAACATCGCCGGTGCGACAATACTTCGCCATGGTCAAAGATGGGCAGATCACACGTAACAAGATCCAGTGCGTTTATTGTTGCTTATTGTGCTTGAAGAAGTGCCCACACAAGTTCTTGGACAGCTTGGTTGCCATCAAGGCCAGAGTAGTCGACTATAGTCAATTATCTATCTATGGGCTAGAAGATAGATAGTTACAACTACGACTATATGTAAATAAGGACCGACTACGGGTCCTTGGGGACGCGCTTTACATTGGAAAATGCCCAAAAGTGGTGGACATTCCTGAAATGTAAGGCCCTACCACCGCATCCTAGGCTCCATATACTTGGAATCCCCTCCCCATCATGAGGTATTACCCTCACGAGACAAAACCAACCTCATGGTAACCATAACATTTTAGATGGTGAATACCACCGTCCTACAAAACATATTCTCAATATGCCCCTTTTTTGGGGGAGAGATTTAATGTTTTATTTAAATGTGCATCTCATGTGCTATTTACACAAATCACTAGCTGACGACAAGTTACTTCAGTGTTCTTCTTCGTAGGAAATATATTTGATTCCTTGATGCACATACAACCCTACAGACACGCTCCATTTAAGTTTCTCCTTTCTCTTTCCTATTTTTTTTTAAAAATTTGTTTTTGTTTTTTTTAAAGAAGAGAAAAGACGCTGGTCATCTCAGGCTAAGGAAGAGTCACAAGCCAGCCCCCTCTAACGGCCTTGAGGGGCGTGCAGTCCTCCCCCACAACAAAAGCAAGTCCAAATGTCCGTAGGTACATGAAATGAACATAACTGGATTTGAAGATTTGAAAACTTAGTATAAATAAATAAGTACCCCCAGTTCATAATGGGGGTATTAACCAGTGTTGTCTGGTTATCTAGTTTTAGGACAAACCTCCAGATATCAACATAACAAACTTTCATTTTTTAAAAAGAAGTAAGGATATGTATTAATGAGATTGATTGCATAGGCAGTTATGTATTTGACCATTTTAATTTCCCTTTGCTAGTTAGGAATGAACATGTTTTCAGAGGTTTTCAAATGCTGATAGATTATACATATATATATGTGTGTGTGTGTGTGTGTGTGTGTGTGGTCTAGTTATGAATGAACTGTTTCAAATACTGATAAACTATAGATATGAATAGAACAAATGAATATTACACAAAAGCCTATAAGTGTAGTAAAACAAACATGAACACCCTACCAATTCATCTTACAAATTGAAGTAACTTGTGGGGGAATTGAACCCCAATTCTTGAAACAAGAACTCTGCCCATTGCAGCACAAGTTGCCTGCAAAAAAACAAAAACCACCCTAACACCCAAAATCTAAAAGCCCAAGATAATATCAAAAGCTTGGGCAACAACATATGATGTTGGTGAGGAATGTACTTAGAAGTCCATAATCCATGCATAAAACATGCACACAACAACTAAAATCAATCACAATGATGAAAAAAAATCAAAGTGCAAGCTTGAGCTAAAAAGAAAACAACAAAATAAGATAGCAATTTTACTTACTTAATTGTCATCAACCTCCAATTGTTAAAAAAAATCAGCCTTTTCAATTAAATCATAATTTTCTTCAGCTAGAAAACATTCAGTTTTTATATAATCCTTAAGAACAGTAGTAGGTGTGCAATTCAACCGTGTCATTTGGCCAATTTTTTACAACCATGATTATTTGGTCTGAATTCTTCACTTGTAAATGCTAATGCCACAAGGCTATCAACACACCAAAAAGGCTAAAAACATGTTGACTTTCAATTTGGGACCTTAGAATTCCAAGGATATGTTTGGTTAAAAAACCAACATTTGGAAACTAGTTTTCATGGCACTGCCACCAAGACAAAGGATCTGCACATGTAGATGCAAGGATTAATAACCTTTTAAACAATAAAAAAATCTCCAATAAAAAGAGCACGATAGGATTCTCCCAAGGATGTTCCAACACTAAACATATTACCTTCTTCTTCTTCAAATTGAGAATTGAACACATTAATAGCAACTACACATTTTGGGAAGTAGGATTCAATCAGTCAAAAAAAGCCATCAATAGTGGAATCCTTGATTTTGTATCATATTCAAAAGCAAGATGAATTGTTGCACCAAGGCCCACAAAATTTTCTACAATTTGTAGAGATTTGAAACAAGGATCCAACATGATGGCAAACATGTTGTGAACACTATGTGGATCAAATGTTTTCAAAAGCAAGAAGAAAGGTCTGATCGCTTTAATGACTTCCTACTATATATTTTTCTACAAAGTGAGGAGCTTTGAATCAAATTCATCTAGAATTTCAGACCCATCACCAAGTCCCACAACCTCAACTTCCATGTTGAGTGAAATATTAATAGTAATAGTCAAAACATCTGATAGGAACCAATGTCTTCTTGATTGATTCATCACACATGCATTCACAATAGGGTTTACGCAAGAAATAATTGCTTCTATAATAACCCAAACTTGGTCCTTAAGAACTTGCTACTATAATGTCATTGTCTTCTACCTAACATAACAAAGAATGATGGTTTTTCTGAATTCAATACATTTTTCAAGCATAATGATATAGCTTGCAAATCTTGTTTTGACAAGAATCTTGAGCTTGTGAAGCAACAACCCACTTTCAACATAAGCTTTCTCCCACTTTTGCCTCCCTTTCCTGAATTTTTTTGTCCAAGTAATTATATTTTGTAAACATGTTTGGGCATCTTTCACACTCACTTGCTTTAGCCCCATAGAAACTTTGTCATCATTCATAGAATATTGCATGTTTTAGACAACACATGACCAAAACAAGTGCCTTCATAAACCTAAGGAAGGTTTAACAACTCACAATCAACAATGGAACACAATTTTGTAGCCATGGAAGCTAAGTTGTTGCCCTCATCTTTGACAAAAGTAAGAACTTGATGAATCAAACCAAATTTCTCAAGAAAATATTACAATTGTCATGCCATGCACAGACTAGTTGTTTCATTTACCTCAAACAAGTCAACAATAGCATGCATAGGTTCCCAATTTTTAAAGAGATAGTTGATAACCAAAATAAAAGTGTCAATGCATCCTCTAGACATCCATAAGTCGAATGAAATAAAAACAATTGTTGCATTTGCAAGTTTTGGCAAAACATGAATGTCCATAGATTTGGTAGTAGCAAGAAGCATTTCTTTCACAAGTTATGAACAAAATGGAAATAAAACACAAAGGTAGCATAAGATTAACCTTTTCAACCATATTCTCACAAGTGGACAAAGCCTTGTAACCCTCGCAAATATACAGGACTAGATCTTCAAAAAACTTTTGTTGTTGTTCATCATGCTGCTTGTAAAGATTTGAAGACCCAAAAAAATCGGTGATTACATTGCTAGTAACTCCAGCCCTTTTATTTGTTGGTTGTTGAGCATGATCTAAGGGAATCACTTTGGTAAGTTACTTCTTCCTAGTAGCAAGCAACTTAGGATGCACACAATCAATGTGTGTTTTCATAGGAATCACCCCATTACACTTGTTGTATTTTATAAGCCCTTTCCTTAAAATATTAACAACTTTTGATCAAAACATTATCATTTGCTTGCTCAAACCTATAAATAATGCATCTTAACATCTATGGGTTCACAATGTCAATAGGGAGGTTATCATTAACAACAAAAAAACCCCAACAAATGGATGAATGATGGTGAAGCTTCCACAATGCAATTTGAGCTTTTATAGTTACAAGTTGCACAACCTCTATTATTGTTGCCACATGAGCAAATGCCAAATTACGAATTACCATGTTGTCAACATCCAAATTGTTGCTGACAATTTTTGATGTTGTCAAATCAAAGCAATTGGAGTTAATCATGCCCACACTTTCAACAACATCAACACCATGCAACTCCCCTTTTGCACAATTGTATAATGAAAATTTTACACCCTACCTTCCAAGATCATAAATAACAAAAAGGAAATACAATAGCAATTATATTAATATGATATTGGATTATAGTTGTAGCTATGGCTTCTAGATATAAAAAAGGTTAACAATCTTTCTCGAGATGGATCACAAGGAATGGTTGAACATTAGAACAACAAACTTTCTCCTCACCATACGTAGGAATGATAGCCTTGTGTGTAGTAATAGCATCACATATTGAACTCTTAAACCATGCCAATATGCATAGTTGACCTATGATTAACAATCCAAAAATAGCAAAAAAATTATTTCCATCCAAGAAATGTAGAATACACACAAGGCCATAGTAAATGTCTTCATGCTTATCAAGTATGTAGAAGTAGACAAGTCAATTTCCATCTCCATTGATTCTTGCATAATTGAAAAAAATCATGCCCAAGTTCATTCTCATTATCATGCAGTGATGTACAAAAAAGATTATTCTCGCCGACATTTGCACCCCACAACCTTAAGGAATGACCTAGCCATTTGAAAAAGATTGGCACACAATCATGCACTTCAAATCATGGGTGATGGTGTAGAGTATTGCAAAATTGTTGGGATGTTGGTTTGACAAAATGGAAAAACTACACAACAATTTGTCTGTTCATTTTTGCATTACTTTTAAATGAGAAACATTGACGGAGTATGCTTACTTGAGGTTTTGATATGACATCTGACACCAGTTGCAAGGTAACTATAGCTCCATTGTTTCTCAACAACAACAAATAACAATATAAATCTCCATCCCATAATGAAATTTAAAGAGCCCTAAATTTCACAAAGGAAGAGAATGGCTAGCAAATATTGTATTTCCTTCAAAAATAATGACTCAAATCCTTGTAAAATAACATTATATTTGTCTTGAAAAGACATTACAACTTAATGAACTCTTGCAACTAGTTGCACAAAAAATGTGAGTTTATAAACACGTAAAAGGCTTAACATGGTACTTCTTTTTGGGTGTTGGTTGTAATGATGCATTCATCGAGCCACCAAACACAACTCCTTGTTTGTCATTTGCCACTTGGATAAGAAGCATGTGGGTAAGAAGTTTAGACTAGGTTGATCCTCAAAATAAAAAAGTTTAAGGGTCCAGCAATAAAAGGAAAAAGATAATTGGTCAATGGCAAAGACTTAATATTTGTAAACTAACTGATTCAACTCTCAACCTTGTAATAGATTTAAATGATATGTGAAAATGGTTGTAGAAATAAACTCCACAAAAACATGCAAATAAATGTTATGTAATTTCCAATGTAACCAAGATGTAACAAGAATAAATGCAATCATAACTCATAACCTTGAAATTGCCACAAGATATTAAACCATTATCTTCATTCATCTTTCACAAGTATAATAATCAAATTTTATGTAGTTTCAAGATGGATGTGGATCTTTCTATTGTGTTCATTTCAACGATGATCTATATTCCTATAGCTCATAGTATGTGCAAAACGACAAATTGTACTCAACAAGGAATTTAATAAAGTGGGAAAAAACACTTCAACATGGTACATAAGGAAAAAATGCTTATTTACTATGAGAATTTACAAACACCCATGTGCCATGCGCTTATGTTGGGTGCGCAATCATTTGAACAAATTATAATCACTTAACTTGGCCCTATCATTCATACCTACAATCCCATCATGTGTACTACCAACATCAAAACACGATTAGTAAACCCTAATATGTAGGTGCCAATGGAATTGTCCTAGTTGTTTACTAGCATGTATAAGCAATTATCCATGCTAGGTAGGGTACACAATAAGTACATAGACAAACTCATGAAATAGTTTGGCAAAATAGTTCACTTTGTTTAAAGAAAAGCCTCCCAATCTCAACATGATACCAATCATCATGAATGGCAGTGATTAGTTGCCATTATTGCCTCCCCCCCCAATCAAACCAAATCTTAACAGTGCATGCATAGTGATATATAATATGTGCCAAAAAGTTAGGGCAAAAGATTAGATAAAAACCTAAAGTCCAAGTTTTTGTCACAATTCTAGAAGTTAGAGGAGGCTCCATCACAACATTAGATAGCACTTTTGGATGTGTAGCTTATCAATAAAGTGAGTAACATCTTCATTCAAGTCACAATAAGCTTGTGAAGGTAAACTTCACTTCATTTTAGTTTGCATTTGTATAACTGAGCATGTAAGCCTAAAGCAAAGAGAGGCCTACATAAAGGGTAGTGACTGAACTTCCCATACTTAGGGTTTATTTCAAATTGAATATAATATATGACCCACTAACAAGGTTATTGAGATTTTAAAACAAAAAACAAAATCAGAAAACATAAATGAAACAATCCTAGTCACACTGAATAAAATTGAAAAATGGAACCAATAATAAGGTTATTGAAATTGTAGTTCCAACAACATATCGAAAAACATAAAGAGATGAAACCCCAACCCTGGAGAAATGCTAACACAATTGAGGAGCATGTTGAACAATGCTAACATTCACATGCATGTTCAGTGAATTTCAACAATAAAATTTATGCTAGTGACCACCAATACTATGATGTCCCAAGTGTGCCTCCCTGCAATGGGTCAATAGTCAATACCCTATGTGAAGCTACATACATAAGTTTTGTCATAAACCAATAGTAATTGGAAGGCTTAGCCATGATGCTAGCTAGTTTGTTAGGACACAAAAATGAAGGATAAACCAAAAGAGAATTAAATAAGGAAATAACAAAATAAAAGATAAACAACACCAAAAGCTGGAGGATTTTTTAAAGTGCAAGTCATATTTAATTATCAATAATTCTTATGCCCCATCAACAATATTCACAATGCATAGACCTAGTACCCACATACAAGAAAAAAAATTAGCCACAACTAATATTGAGGAACATAAATTTGTTTCCCTCTTGTTTATAGTGAATGAACTTGATCAAAACATTCATACTAAATAACAATGGGAAGGAAAGAGGAGCATGAGACGTTAGACAAAGCACCTGGCCTTTTGTAAGAATTCCCACCGGAAAGGATTAGTTGTCATGTTGAAAGCATATCATGTGTACCCTTATTCATCCACAATATTGATCAACATATACAAAACTCAATGGAAAAATTGTGTTGTTTACTCACTCACCCAACATTAGATTGTTGCGATCAATTGAGTTGCAAAAAGGCCAATTGAAGGGTGATGTGCATGAATGGATTAACACACACAACATAAGCTTGACATTTGATTTTCCTAAGATGGGTGATAGTCTAAAGTGGCTTGAAGAACTAGCTATTCGGTGAAAGTGACAATATCTTTAAACACAACCAAGTAGTATTTAGCAGCCAAATAGTCTTTAAAAATGAAATAATCTACTTATAGTAATAGCAGCAAAACAAACATGTTTTTTCTCTTATAAGAGGAATGAAGAACTCATATGAGTTCTTGTAGTTTTCAATAACCAAGGAATCTATTTGTAGCAATGACAACAAAATAAACATGTTTTTGTTGTTGCAAGAGGAATGAAGAACTCATATGAGCTCTTGTAGTCTTTAGTAACCAAGTAGTTTACTTATAGTAGCAATGACAAAACAAACATGCTATTGCTATTGCAAAGGGAATGAACAAATCATATGAGTTCATAATATTTGCAAAAACAAGAGGAATGCTACTTGAGAGGAATGCATGGACAAAAAAAATACCCATCGCCATACCAAGCTCCATCAAAATGACAACAAACATAAAGGAAAATGCAACTTTATGGTTGTTTAAGGTTTGAGATAGCAAAAACTTGCAAAACTTCAAGCATTTGAATACATATTTTTCAACCCTAGGAAAATCAGAAACCTTAAAATAAACCTTAAAATCCAGGTAAGATATGTATATTCATATATTTAAATTTTGACACAAGTTTCATATACATATTGATAACCTGATTGAATTGGATAACCAAACAACATTAGTATTAACCCAAAATTGGTAACGAATAGTTTTGGCAATAGAAATTTCATGTAACTAATGGGAATGCTCAGCATGCATTCAAAGTGCTTTGATTTTGTTCATTTTAAGTTTTGGGTTGGGCGGTGGGGGGGCGGAGGATTTTTTTTCCTTTGTTCTCAACATGTTCCCTTGAAGTTTGCAATGAGTTCCCAATATGTTCCCTAGGTTCCCAATGTTTTCCCAAGGGTGTTACTGATAACACCTCATTCTAATCCCATATGTTTTGCCCAAAGTCCTCCCCTTCTCACCTATGCATGTGGGCCAAAAGGGGGAGGCATTCCATCTTTCCGTAGAAATTTATATTTTGGGGAGCCTTTGTAGTTTCACCTTTTTTTTGTGATGGGCCAATCAAATTGGCTCATTGCAAAAAAAAAGAAAAAAGAAAAAAGTTGGACTTGTGACGCACCCCAACTGATTAATATGAAGCAGAATAAGTATCCCCACTTTATATATTCTGGTTCTTTATGTAGGGTAACTCCCCTCTCCTTGATGGGCACCCTACCTTTGAATCTTCCCCTTAGAGAAACAAATTGGTATGGGACGTTATGCTCAACCATCACAGATTCCCTTGTGCAGTCACGTGAGGATTTTTTTTTGCATTTGGCCCATGCCAACTCTCCGAATAAATTTATTTTCTATTGCTGACAATGAAGAGGGAAAAACGGGGAAGCTGGTTAAACTACAGCTGGGCGACTGAAGTATCTCTCTTAGAGAGGATCCAGAATGGGGAGAGTGGACCATGAGAGCTTGAAAACTGAGAAGGTTGAAGTCAAGACCTGTGAACTACCTAGTTCAATAGAAAAAAATGGATATAACGAAACTGGCAATCATCAACAAGAATATTAAGCCAATTTTGGCTATAGACTTGATATGAAAAATTTAGAAATTGGAACCAACCTCTCAAGCCGGCCATCTTGGGAATGAATTAATATACATTACGAGCGTCCAAGCAAAGCCAATGTCTGACTAGTAAACTGAAAGCTGTGCTTAAATTCTTGTCACTATGGTCGTTATTCCTTTGGTATTATCAAGGTCACTTGAAAGAATAACTTGGGCAATGGAGATGTAATACTGTCAATTTAGCCCACTCATAAAGCACGTGAGGATTTTCATTATGTAGTTGAAGAGGGCACCTTACCACACTTAACATTATGTGTGTTCACTGCCTCATAAGGTAGGCGCTTCTACTCATATGGAGGGCATTTATGAATTTTTGTACAACAAATTATTATTTTTGGGTAGCGAAAGAGGTCTCCGTGCCAAATTGTAATACCTTCTGTATGAGCAGAAGAGATCATGAGTCACAGTAGGACAGCAACAAATATTTGCCGTTGAAAAGCTGAGCTTTAACTCCCTTGGAGGGTGGTGTTCTCCAAAGGCAAGCCTGCCATTGGCTGATGCCTGTGGGAACAGGCCCTTCTTTCAGAACACCCCGCCTGCCGCTGCTGCGCCGTTCGTTACCCTGCTGCATGAAAGACCTCTGATTTTCTTTCATTGTGTTTAGATTCATTATAGAGTATACTAGCTTAAGGGATTTTCGCCCCTAGGTCATAGGTCTATTCTTATATGATGATTTTTGAAAGATGAGATTCTGGCTTGTGTTGAAACTTGAGATTAGATATAGAGTTGTAATATCTTGGAGGATTTCGGTTTCTCTTAGAGGATTTTTTTTAAATTATTTTTTTGCATGGTGAACTATGTGAGTTTTCATAATTCTTCTTTTGCATTAAGATACTTTGTTAATGTAAATGGCAAGGCCACAGTGTGACACACCCCTTGTTCTTCATTTTCCATCAGTTTGTCATTGGAGCCACTTATTCGAATTTGACTCTTCTTTTTTGCTTTCATCATGTGTGCGTCAAGAAGTCTGGTGACTCCTGAGCCTCTGAAACCATTGAATTTTTTCTTGATTCTTAACATGCCACCAACACCTAAACCAACTTGTGATTGTCCTTCCCCACTTATTTTTGTCATTTTGTCCCTCAGTTGCATGAACCATTGAAAGCCGGCCTAGTGTGTAGCCCACTTGATTTGGGAAAAATATTCTGCCACAACTCACATAAGCCCCCAATTTCCCCTAAAATTTGAAACAAGAAACAGAAGTCTTTAGAAATCCTACATACACAACTTTCTTTTTGCTTCTCTGTGTACTTTGAGGGATCTCTACCAGGAGAAGAACTCTAAGGCTAAGGATCCTCCTACTTTTATATGTTCCTGTGTTCCCATACAATGAGAGCTGTTTATGTGTGCAGAGGTTGTGTTCTTGTGAGGTTTGGGAACACCCTCTGGTTCACACTTCACCTGGGCCTACCACTCATACAAGAAACTCTCCTACAATATTCACCAGAGAGAGAGAAGTGGTCACTCTCCTGCTTCCACCCAATGTGTAACCCACTTGCCCAAAAAGTAGTCTCCCCCCCATGTCACATAACCCACCAACAATTCTTAAAAATTTGATACAAGAGAACCATAGCCTTTTGACATCATGCTTTCACAAGCAATCATAACTCAAGATTTGTCCTAGTGTGTAGCCCACTTGTCCAAAAGCATAATTGTGCCCATAGCTCACAAAAACCGAAAATTAGGTCAAACATTTGAAACAATCTGATCCAACTATAGAGCCAGTCTTACATCCCACTTTCAACAAATATTTGCCCCTTTGTGACCCACTTTGGGTTTTTTCTTTTTTTGCTTGGACTTGAGTCCTTTCTCTTTGTTCTTTCTTTCACCCTTTATGGGGTTGCTTTGTTTAATGGAGTTCGCCAGGGTTTCATCAGTCAATCTCCTGCTTGGGAACTTTAGTAATTACTAATCTCAACAGTTACAGATGTTGAATATTTCAATCCTTTCCCCTTTTCAAATGAAAATTTTCTAATATCATCTTGCTTTTGGCCAACACTATTTTTTTTTCATGAACATTGTATCTTCTGAAAGCATGAGGGAGACAACTGGTGGATTGTCCATTGTGAACAAACCAATCGTTCTCTTAGGGTAACCCCGTCAGAGCGGGGCTTCCCCAAAATAAGCACTCATCTGAGGCAGAGCTGAGTGGGGGTGGGAGGGGGAACACCCCAGTCCAAGGGGATCAACTTACACAAAGAACTAGGAAAAAAAAACTCTTTTTTTTTTAACCTCAAGGATGGAAATTTTGTTTTCCAAAACACTGGGTCACCTTGCACAAATGAAAAAAATCTGGCTCTCTAACTTTACCTCCAAATACACTAAAAGAATTCGGTGGTAAGTTGCAATACTGAAATGCTTGTAATAGAATGAATGAAAACAAAAGCAAGTCCAAATGTCCATATGTACATGGAATGAACATAACACGATTTGAAAACTTTGTAAATAACAAAAGCCCAATTTGATCCCAATACCATAGCCTAGGGTCAGTTTTCACATTGAAAAAACAGATAAAGTTTTCTTTCAAAAAATTAATTTACTTTTATGAATTGAAATTATTGATTTCTTCATGATCTATTATGGTTTTTTCACATGAGTAGTGAAGTTATTCAAAGTGTAGCGTATAATAAATTATGATGATTTTCAACATGTCAACTTCATATTTTCACAAAAATCCGTTTCACTATTTTGAGGATTATTTCATGACAAAACTGACCTGACCTTACAAACGACTTTAACCAAAAAAAGTCATGACGATGGACTGGCAATCAAAGAACTCTCGCCTCCACAGACGAATTTGAACCCTACACAATAAAAGAGTCAGAAAACTACAAAACCCCCCGTGAAAATAAACGACTCCCCCACCCCACCTCCCCCCAAACCTAAAACCTACCCCTACCGCCGCCAAGCAAAAGAAGGAAAAAAGGAAAAAGAAAAAAAGTCTGAATGCTTGGTAGTAATCGACCGTTGGACGTGTAGCCGGTGGGACACGGGCTCAATTCCAGGCTCCCGTATTCCGGGATTCCCGCTTATTCGCCCTTTTTCCATGCCTATTCTAAACCGTGGAATCTGCACCTTCTAGTGAAAACTCAGGGCTATGAGTAGCTAGGTATCATAAATAAAAGAAAGTGGTCAAATGTCACCGTCTTGTCACCGTTTTAAAAAAGGTGCCATAGGTCTATAGAGAGTCTCTCACCTAGTTTTCTTAGGTCCCTTTTTGGGTGGGCCTTTGAACTGTGCTAATCATAAAACAGACAGGCAGTAAGGTAAAGCAGGCCCATCACCAAGCACAGGTCTATAACTGAATGCCTGAATAGTGTAGGTTTGAGCCAGTAATCGAGCAGGCCTGACCTTACCATGGTTCAGACCACTGTACATGACCAAATGCCTCATATAGGTTATATATATCGTAAGAAACTAAAACAAGAACATGACATGTGCAAATAAATTTTTATTGTGATAAAACATGAAAATATAAATACAAAAGGAACATAACAAGACTATGAAACACAATCATACATACAATTGATGTTAAATAAAAGTATGTGAGTGTTATTTTATTTATACCCTTTTGGGGACCTAGTTCAAAAAAATTTATATAAAAATTTCATGTGCCCATCAACCAAGGAAATTTTATTTTTAAAAATTTAGTTACAAATGAATTATGAATTAATTGGAACTTAATTAATATTGAATTAAAAATTAAATGTGAGTTCATTAAAAATTAGCTCATGATTAAGAGAATTTGGGAATGAATTAGAAGATGTTTTAAAATGAATTTAAAATGAATCATAAGTCATTTAAGAGTGACTTACGAATTAACCATAAATGGATTACAAGTTAACTTTTAGTAAGTTATAAATAAATTACGAAGTTATAAATGAAAATACATGTGAATGAACTATATTCATCATGTGTCACCTCCAATATTAATATCCATGACAAAAAACATGAACATGATTAAAAAGGGAAGGATAAAGAAAAAAAACTTGAACATGATCAACTAAAACTAAAAATCAATATGAAAATGAAAAACATGAACAAGAACACCACCACTCATGACAACATGAATAGAAACATTTGTAATGCAAGTCAAGCACTTACGAGTTAAACATGATCAAGGCTAACACAAACATGATTAATAAGGTAAATGGTGTGATGCAACCTTAACATTGGGTTCGTGATTAAATGTGAAATGCAAGGGCCCATGAGGTCAAGAATGTGTTTACATGTGAAACACACTTTCACAAATGGGGTACAGTGCAAGAGATGAAGCCCAATGACTCTCAAATGCACTTCCATTTTGGAAGTTGCACTCGTGCGAAAGTTGTGAATGTTCGGAGCCTTGATTGGAAAAGCAAACAAGCACCAAATTGGGCTCCCAAGATACCATTAAAAAGGTCTTGAAGTGTAGATGCTTAAGATGCCTTCACATTGTTCATTTATACCTGATTTGCATGAGTTATGATAATAATAAAAAAAACAAAAATCAAATTGGGAATTTGACTCTGGATCACAATACTCTTGAAAGCAAGGGTTAAATGAGGTCCAATTTGGGTGTGTTATATTATGTTGAAAATATATTTTTGAAGGCTATAAAATATTACATTCGCTAATTCAAAATAAATTCAATTTGAAAAATATATGAGTGTTTCAAGTTTTGGGACAATAAGAATCCCAATTTTGGGACTCCCAAAGGTTGTGCATTGTGTAAAGCTTATGTTTGAAGTTGTCCCTATTAAGTCCGGCACATCACTTCCATTCAATTTGCATTGATTGCCTTCTTTTTTGGTTGTGTAGTGATTTCATCTTGAACTTTTGCTTATGAGTTTGTTTTAATCTCATTTCAGAGCTCCAATAGGCCTTCCTACCCATGAAGTGTTGTGAGTTAAAAAACATGTCGCGGTTCTCTTCTTCTTTTGTTGTTTCACCAGGGGACCACCTTTGGGTCTCTTCAGGAGTTCAAGGCGCAACATGTTGTACATTTGTAAGCATTGGATTGTTTGGTTATATGTTATAAATTGCATTTTCAAACATCACAAAATGTTTGAATTAGTTTTTTTTCAAATCAAGGTCCTTCACCCCTCTAAAGATCATATCATCTTCATTTCTTGTCCATTTTGAAAGATCCTTGTAGCTATGGGTATGCAAAGCAAAGTTCTACATAATGTCTTTGAACTCCAAAAACTATGAACACTATTTAAGCTCTTTAAGAACTTAAGTGTTTGGTCACTAGATTCCTAGATCTATGTCTAATTTGGATTAATGGACTCAACTTATAACTACATGGTTAGTTGCATTTACATTAGAGTTATTCATAAAATACTCCAAATCAAGGATCGACTCAGAGGTCAACATGAATACATGACAATGGAAGGAAAAAAAGGAGTGGGTAAGTGTAAATGGAGGACCAAACTGTTTTTCTCACCTAAATTTGCCCTCACAAGAGATCCAGTCTCAGTTTTAGATTTTCATTACCCACGCCTTCCCTTCCTACTGCTCCTATTCTTCATTATATCTTCTTCATGGTAAAGCACCAACAGAAAATTTGTAATACATTTGAAGGGCACCTTATATTTAGCAGAATTTTTCCTCGTCAAAGGGCTAAGCATTTTGAAAAGCAGAATGCCCACTCCAGCCAGCATTTAAATTTTTTTTTTAAATTTAAATTTTACCCATTGGATACATGAATCTCTTAGGAAAATTATTTAAATAAATATATAATTTTTAAATATTTCCTAAAATCCACCTTAGGTGCACATTATTTTCTAATTTTCTTTTTAAAAAAATTTTAAATCCATTTTTGGGTGGAAGGGTCCACTTTGATTGGTATAAATTTTTTTTGGGGGAAACATTGGGCACCTCCATTTTGCTACCTTTATAGTTTATATACACGAAACTTCAACTATGGCCATAGCTTATGGGATAAAATTGAGGTGCTATTGGGAACAACTTTGGGAGCACATTGGGAACTTGGAAATCTTGAGGAACTTGACGGGGACATTTTTGGGAACTTGATGGGAATACATTGGGCCTAAGTGTATATTGAGCCTTCTCATTGGCTGCATGCAAGTTTATGGTCTTTAAACTGCTTGTCACCATTTTCCACCTAGGCTAATGGAAGGAAAGTGTAGTACATATGGGTGTATTATAAGCACATGGAAGGAGCATGGCTAAGTTAGGGTTATTGTCTTATTTGGAAGTGGCCCCTTTAGTTGGGGTGTGTCTCACCTAGGAAAAAGCCTCAAAAGGGCCATCTTATTTATGGGCTCAATTTGATAGGTTGACGAAAAGAAAATGTTCTTATAAGTTGGCCAACGATTTACCCTTTGACAACCCACTCCTTCACAATTTTCACATGTAAAGATCCCATGTGGACTCTCCTTGTGGCATTGGGACAACGTGGAGAATCTATTACACCCATACTCCCCTTTCCTTCCATTGGGCCGAAGGCAAAAATGTTGACAAAAAAAGTTTTAGAAATAAAAATTTTATGCAGCCAATTGGAAGGTAGGCTCAACATGCACGAGGGGGGCCTAGTTGGGAATGCCCAATGTTTAAAAAAAAAGTTGTGATGGGACAATCAAAGTAGCTCCTTCAAGGGAAAAAAAGAAGCTTTGGGCACACCCCTCAACTAATTAATAAGAAGGATGAATACGTAGGTATCCTAGTTCTTAAGAAGGGGTATTAGCCCAGGTGCATAAGCCCATAATATGCATAGGAGAATGTGTTAGGGTCATTGGCTTGCTCACTTGAATCTTATCTATTTTTCAATTTCCTTTGTGAACTCTTTTGAGTCTCATATTTAATTTGAATCAGATTACATGTTTGTCAAGCTTATTGAAACCTATAGTTTGTTTCATTTGGCCCTATAATAATTCAAGGATAATTAAACTTTAAGTAAATTTCTTTTGGTTGGTATATGCTTGCAAAGTACTATTCTACTTCATGCATTAATGAATTTAGAGTTAATGTTCACAGTGGATGCCATCTAGAAAAATTTCAGTAGGTAGCCAAGAATATTGAAGGATTCTGTTTTTCCCCTACTTTAATATCTAGTATGTAGCCAAATTTGGCTAAATCACCTTATGGATGATCACCACTTCAGCTACATCACAAAATTGACTAAGAACAAAAACCCCCCTGATTTGTTCTCATTATATAGTTTTTTCTCATGTGTACACCCAAATAAAATTCTCATTTTTTTCATGATAATAAGTCTCTTTATGGAATAGGATCCTAAGCAGACCAAGAGGTATATATATTTCAATGTGCTCCTTTTTAGTGCCTATAATGATGTGCTAACACAACCTAAATACCTAATTAAAACCTATCCATACCCTAGCTCATCTTGAACAAAATACTCCAAAAAATATGGCACCCCAGTTCATAAGCCTCCAAGCAAATGTGGAGTGCTTACTTTGCTCATTCCATTCTAAGCAATCCCATCAAAAGATGCTTTGTTCTTTTAACTCATCACCACTAAGGTCATATATGGTTGAAAGAACAGCATGAAAGTAGTGACCTAAGCAATCCCATTAAAGGTGCTTTGTTCTTTCAACTCATCACCACTAAGGTCATATGGTTGAAAGAAATGCATGTAAGTAGTGACCTGTGTGTAATTGACAGACTAAAAGTTGAAACCCTATTTTAATGAATGGATTTGTCAATAGCCACTCACATTGGTGAACTCTACATGTCAAGTGTGCAAAGCTTAGAATAGTTTTTGTCCTTATCTAGTAAGCAAGTGTGCAAAGCTTAGAATAGTTTTTGTCCATATCTAGTAAGCTTTGTCAACCCATTGTTGAGTGTACAAAGAAGAGAGATAAGTTAGATCCCTTTGGATTGTTGTGCCCAAGTCCTCAATGGTTTCCCCTCCTCATTTCTATATTGCATGCCATGTGGCAAAGTGGCAGATTCAAATTATATCAGTTTTAAAGTGAGGAACTGCGGGTCATATGAGAGGTTATGTTGTTCCCAAGCTTGGGAACTTGGGTTTGTTGCAATGCTTTCAAACAACATAACCCCCTCTGAACCTGCCCTTCACATAATTGGCAATGATATAGTCTCATGCATTTAGGTAAGTGGTTTCATATGAGCTTTATATCTTTTCAATTTATTTTTATTTTTTTGCACAAATGAAGAAATAATGTTTTCAATTTTGGTTGTCTATCAATTCCACTTATTTTATTATTATTTTTTCAATTTTGTGATGTTGCTCTAGTGGCAATCATCCGTAAGTGATTTAGCATTTCTTAGCAATATTAAATATATGAAAGTAGAAAAAATCTTATGTGCTTCGATGTCATAGGCAGTTCTGACAATTTTTGGCAAATTTGTTTTGCAATGATTTCTTTTCAAAATTTTTTTTTGACAGAATATCCTTTTTTCGGAAATATTTCTGTCAAAATGGCGAAAATTTGCCACCAAAATAATTACTGATCAGTTTAGAGTAAAGAGAATTTAGATTGATGTTCTGAAGTGAAATGTCCTAATAAAATCACATAACCTTCTGTTTAGAGCTTTTCAAGGCCTCCCCTCATCTCTCATGCTGCATAACTTCTCCCTGGGCACTCACATGACAGAACCTAGGTTGGCAAGGGGTTCTATATGGAATACAAAAGGAGCCATACTGGAGATGACTCTAGGACTAGGCCAAAGCCATCGACCCGAGGCCAAGATGTCAAGAAAAATTCTAATCCTAAATCAAGATGCCACAAATGTTTTTAATCCTAAGCCAAAATGTTGAAGAATATTTTAACCCTAAATCAATATGCTTGAAAATATCCTAACACTAGGCCAAGATGCCCAAGCCAAAGTGTGCTTTGGCTTGGGGGTCGAACTTCATGAATAGGTCTTGATGGTCTCAAGGACATTGAGCTAACCATGTTTGCAAAATATTTGTTTTAGGATGTTCATAGGACTTTGAGCCTATGGTCTAAAGTCCTTTTGCTTAGGGTGTTCATAACATTTTTGGTTTAGAGTGCTCATGGGACTTTTGGCTTAACATCTTTACAAGACATTTGGCTTGAGGCACTCATGGGAATTTTGGCTTAATGTCTTTACAAAAGAAATCTGGCTTCAAGTTCTTGTGGCTAAGCAATGGCTCAGGACAATTGGGGATGTTACAGTGGACTTTTGTGAATGGCCAAGGAACTTTGGCTTAGGGCCAAGGACATTTGACTTAAGACCTAAGACTTGTGGCTTAAGGCTTAGGACATAAGGGCTAGTGCTTGAGACAGTTGGCTTAAGGCCTAGGACTTGTGGCTTAATGCCTAAGAGATTTGGCTTAGGGCCCAAGGACATTTGACTTTAAGACCTAACACTTGTGGCTTAAGGCCTAGAACATAAAGGCTAGGGCTTGAGACATTTGGCTTAAGGCTTAGGACTTATGGCTTAATGCCTAAGACATTTGGCTTAGGGCCCAGGACATCTGGCTTGGGGCTTGGGACTTGTGGCTTAAGGCTTAGGACTTTTGACTTTGGGCATTTGGCTTAGGGGCATTCGGCTTGAGAGCCTCCTGTCCTATATCTTCAAACCTTATTATGGTCCTAGGCTTTTAAAGACATTCTGTCCTAGCACACCGAGTCCGAGGGTGTGCATGCTTATGTGATCACCAGTGTTCCCACTCTTGACCTAGAAACGCAATACCATACCTACAACCCATTTTCGGCAAACCTTGTCAAAATAATTAATTAAAGGAAAAAAAAGGCCCACCAGCCCCAATTTGAATATTTCAAAATTCCAACAATAGTCTCTAAGTATGCTAAATCCACTAGTAAGTTTCAAAGTTATCTTGTGTTTGAACTGAGTCAATTTTCTAAAATTTTGACAAATTAATCTTAATTCCTGGCCCAAGGGAAAACTTAAAAGGGTACCTGAATAGGACACCAAAAAATCCAGTTACAAAGGGAATTGGACCTAAGATATCCTGAGGAACTGGGTTGTAGTTTCAAAGCTTGGACATGCTTGTCATGGCTTTTACTTTAATCCTAGTGCTTCTGGAGTGGCTCTCTTGGGTTCTCTTCATTACGTGAAGCTCTGAGCAGCCTGCTTCAGATTCTATACTATATATATATATAGCTCAGGGTTCCACAAAGTGCCCTCACAGCCTCCCATTTTGCCTGGCATTGAACAGGAGAAGGGTCTATGTTTAGACCCTTGTTGGATTTTTATGAAGGGTCCAAATGTAGGCCCTTCACCCACCTAAAGAAACACTTAGGCATAGGCTCGTTAGGATCCAGAATTAGCCAAACCTTGGCTACTCTCTAGTACATAAATTTCTATTTTCAGGAAAGAACGAGAAAAAGTTACAATCAATTTTTGTGTTATGTAATCAATGCCCAAATGATTTTGAGAACTCAAGTTTTGATTGGAGTAAACCTAATGTTTCTATATGTGTGTCCATTGCTTTGTAGACTCCAGAGAATGTGACTAAAATGAAAGGAGATATGAGATGGTGTGAGGACAAAACTTTAATGCACTTGGTCAAAATACACCAAGTAGCCTTGGCCACTTTGGCACTTTGTTGGTTCCAAATTTCAAGTGATGATGACAAAAAAGCATGGGCACCAGAGGACTACCATACCCTTCCCACGCGAGCAATTAGGTTTGTATTGGCCCATGTATTCTGGTGCAATTCAAGCCTCTCTTTTGCAACATATGCCACTTTTGGGAATCCAATAGCACCTAGCTAGGCTTGTGATTTCAGATTTTAGTCCACTCCATCTTTTTTAGATTGTCCAGTGCTGTGTTAAGTGAGTTCACCAATTGAAGGTTGTATGGTAGGAACAAGGGTTGGTTAATATTCTGAGTTATTTCAGGTTTTGTTTTATTTGGCTGGCCTGCTTGTTTGTAGGTGGGGTGGGTGGGTGTGTGTGTGTGTATGTGTGGGGGTGGAAGAGATCAAAGGTAGGGACATGCTTCATGACAATTTTCCATGTCCTCATGCATGCCTTGTACCCTTCCTTGTACAGGGGCAGGTTCAGCACATGTCTTCCAATTAATTAAGGAATTTTGAAGATTCCATTCAAAGAGAAATAAACGATTCCTGAAGATTTCAAACTATTCTTCATTTAGGCTAAAAACAATTTCAGGTTTTGTTTTTTATTTGGGTGTTTGTGGGAGGAAGGAGGGGAGGAGGGAGAGATCAATGGTAGGGACATGCTTCACTATGTTGTTTCATATTTTTACAAACGCTGTGTACCCTAGTACAAGGGCAGGTTCAAGACATGTCTTCAGATTAATTAATTAATTATTGAAGATACCCTTTAGAAAAACAAACTGTTCCTGAAGATTTCAAAATATTCTTCTTTTCCTTTCAAAAAAATTCAGATTTTGTTTTATTTGGCTGTGGGGGTGGGGGTGTGTGCTAGGAAAGGGGGGGGGGGGGGGGGGGGAGATCAAAGGTGGTGGGGCGTGGGGACATGCTTCACCACATTTTTGTCTTGTACCCTAGTAGAAGGGCAGGTTCAGGACATGTCTTGCAAATAATTAATTAAAATTTGAAGATTCCATCTAGAAAAATAATTATATTCCTTGAAGATTTCAAAAGATTCTTCATTTACCTTCACACAAAAAAATCTTCAAAAAAAAGTTAATTTAAAAAATTCATTTTTAGAGTAATATAATTTGTGCCAAAGTTGCTAAGATACAATAGTTTATGACATAGTTTCAATAATAATTATAGTGATAATAATGATTTATTATTAAAGACATGTAAATCTTTATTAAAAAACACATTGAAGATTAGGGAAATGTACAAAGGAGTAAAAAAAAGAAAAGGGAGAAGTGACAAGATGTCAAATTGGCTCAAAGTTGTTATGAAAATCTATGCATGTCCATAACCGATTACTTGTGGAAGGTTAGCCATAATGTCACAAACCAACAACTTGCAATACATTGGTTGTGGTGATGGGAGGTGTGTTTTGATTGGGTGGAAGTCAGGAAGTAGCCAAGCTTATAGTTGTCACCTAACTTAAGATGGAAAATATTTGTATCTTTTGTAATGTGATTGAAAATTTTTGACAAAGAAAAGTGACCAAGGTAAAAAGATGAAGGCCTTCTATCCCCTTGAAGTTCCAAGTGGCATTAGCACAATTGTGTAAAAACAAATCGACATGTTTGTGTAAGCAACCAAATAGTTCAATTGCTCAAGGGAGGAATTGATTAATGGGGTGTCGGTTGCAATAGCTCCTTTCCTTGATTTGAACTACATTTGAGGCAACAAATCCTTGAGTTGCACAAGATCGGGGAAACAAATCCACTCACTTTGGGTTGATAATACAACATTGGCTAAGTGCGAATGCCATCTTCGTAAGCACAATGTCAACTCATTGACAAAAGGAATTGAATGTGGTTGAAGGAAGTGCATGTAATTATTCTCTTCCAACATGGAAACCAACATTTCCTACTATGACAATGAAGGTGTTGTGAATTGCATCATGGGTTCTAGTGTGTTCGTTGCCATGAACACAACATAAAAAATGGATACCCATAGGGTCAATGGGTGTGTGCACACACATTGAAGGATGCTTGCAATTGAAGGGTGAGGTGGTCCAAGTCGTGTATGAAATGTTGTGCAAAAAACTAAGGAAGATATTCGAAAGGCTGGGAAAACTAGTTGAGTTGTAAGTCAAGTGCTTACCCCTAGGTTTGAAAATGATAAAATTCATGCACAAAGGCTTCAGATGTCCCATTAAATAGCATGCTAGAAAGGGTATGATGGTGTAGACGTTCCAATATGGAATCTTGAAGTTGAACCATGTGTAGACCGATGAATTGTTCAAATGGAAGAAAACACACACAAGTTAGGGGTGATAAAAGATCACATGTCAGCTTGAGGTGTTGTTGGAAAGGAAACGTGTTGTTGTCAATTTGTGCTAAGGCTTCAAGAAGGAAGGGACATTGATCAACCATAAAATTAATAACTATGACTAAAATGACAAGGGCCCAACTCCCTAAATAGGTTGTCGAGGTGATGGTGAATATCAATATTAACCCAACGCCACTAAAAGTTATTGGGAAGGAGGCTTGTTTAGGAGCTAAAAGTCTTTTTAGGCTATTAAAAGATCCTAGACCCAAAAGGCATCCAAATACTTTATGGAAGAAAAGTCAAAAGAAATAAGGAATTCCATGAAGGTGGAAAATGGAGGTGTGCATTGTAAAAAATACGATGGGCATTGCATGAAACAATGAGTTAGAATTCCAAAGGCCACCTGGACATCACCCATTTTAAAGAAAAGGTTCACATGTCGAACATCCTCTTAAAGGGCATAATTGATGAAGGATAATGTGAAAGTTAAAATGCCCCCAAGATTTTAATTCTTTCAAATGGGGTGGTAAAATAGGATGGGGTGTTGAAGTGTAGTGGTAGGCCAGAGGGTGATCATGCAATGCATTTCTGAGGTTGGATGGAATGACCTGTCGCATGAAGTTTAATTTAAAAGTGTTCATATACAAATGATACAATTGAAAGGGGACTTCTGATGTGAGTGTCGTCTACAATGGATGGAAATAGACAAGAGGGGAAATGATTAGTTGTAAAATGTAAAGCTCTAAAATGGGCTAAAACGAATAGTGCCCCCCCTCCCCCCCCAAAGGATCACCTTGATGAATCCCTATGGTAGATGGGATGACTATGACATCAAATTCATGATTACAAAGACTATAAAACAAAGGATATTCAAATGCATAAAATGCATAAACAAAGGGGATGACTTGTGTGATGTCTCCACATGCTACACAAAGTTCTTGAAATATGACCCCTCTTAACAATGAATTGAATGCATTTGCCACATTTAGTTTAAAAAAAACTTAGTCGAGGTGAAGGTCCAAGGTGCATTTAATGGCAAGGATTATTGTTTCACAGCCACCTTCAATTGAAACTCCAAATTGGTGTGAGGAAAAGTGTGTTGTAAAAACTTCATGAAATTGAAAACATGAAGTGTGGCTTGTGAATTGATACAATGTTTCCCCCATTGCAATGGGATGAACTCCACATGAAAGCTTGGTCATGGCTAAAAGGTGGGCCGCTCCAAGGACACATGGAATTTGGGGTGGAATGTAGCTTTGTGCAATATGAAAACAAAGTTGGAACAACTGAAGGAATCCATTCACTGAATTTCAAGGTGAAAATAGTTTTGAATTCGTTCAAAAACCATCCTAGAAAAACCATTTGCTAATAAATGCAACATGCATTGGAACGCCAATTTGAAGGAATCAAAAAAAAACTTGAGGTCCTAGTCTAACTCGAAATCTTCAAAGAAAAATGGGAAGTAGCCATCCAATTCGAAGTTTAATGCAATGAAGTTAAGGTGGTGTTGGAGGACTTAGGTGCAGGAAAAAATGGTGCCAAAACACAAGTTATTCAAGAGTATTCCCCTGCACAGCCAAAGGTTAAACTATGCATCAAATGTTTGTGAGTTGGAGGATCATGTTGGGGAAAAGGAATGGAGTTCAAATCGGCTAATAAAACTTAGGCTTGCAAAAGAAACGCTTCCTACAAGTTTTCCCAATCGCATGTTAAAAATTGTTTGAGTTGAATTTGCGTTTCCTTGTGCTTTATTACCTTGCCACAAGGAAGCAAAATGAGACATTATTCGGGTATCAAAAGGAACAAGTGCCAAGTTGCCACATTATACAGGTCTTGTGTTAACTTATCCAATGGAAAACAAAATGCCACTTGTACATCACGCTGTAGAGTGGTAGGGATGCGATTATACAAACAAGGATAAATAAAAGGACCCAAAGACATCTAATGTTGAAACCCAAATTTAAATTCATGTAAGTGAAGTGGGAGTATGGGAAGGTATTGGGTTAGGATGATCACAAGGGTTTGGATTAGATGAATTAGATGTTTAACATGAATGTTGATGACAGGCTAACCTTCGACTAGTAAATTGGCATTCACAAGTGGGACACAAGATTTTAGGTGGAGGTTGAGATCACATTGAAGAAATGGGGGTAGGTTGGGAGGTATGATCATGGCCAATTGCATGGACCAATAAAGTGGGAAGGGGAAAATGTTTTAGTTGTGCATGATCAGGGGGGGTTTGGGAAAGTGTAAGGTTGGGACCCTTCATTCACATGAAGGGTTAGGGGTTGGTAAGGGGCATTAGTAGGTGGTATATGATTTGTTAAAATCAAAAGGGTAACTAGTGGGTGGTTTTTGGTTTGCATGGGGGATGAGGTGGAAGATAAGTCGGTGGTGCCTCACTTTGAACCAAATGGGTGATGGAAATTATGAGGTTTGATGAAACGAGATGAATTGGGGAACATGGGACATTTGGTGCCCATGTAGTAGGAGGTCTACTATGAACACAGGCCCCACTTTCTAAAAATTGCCTACCATTACAAGGCGATTCTAAATTTACAAAATTAACCATACAATACTAAACAAAACAAAAGGAAAAATGTAATAAACTTTCCAAGAAATCTTTTGCTAATGCATTATGTCAAGGCCAAACCCTAATTTCATTATGGGCCTATGTGTCACGATCACTAAACTACTAAATTCAACCTAAACATTTTAATACCCAAATATTGGATTGGGGCCTATTTGCGCAATTATAGACGTCTCAAATTTAAAAATTGCCTATTTCAACACAATAATTTTAAACCTATAGAGCTAACCACATAAGACTAGATAGATTAAATGGAAAAAAATAATGGATTATTAAAAACAAGCAAGTCCTATTTCAAAAGATAGTTGAACTTTAATTTTGACCTAACCTTCAACATCATCATCCTTATTCTACTAGGTTTGACACAACTTATATATATTTTAAAAAACTATTGCAAGAATTAGGGGCCTAGAAACTTCTAATCTTTTATTTTTTTGGACAACCCTATTAATGTAACACCCAACTTCAATAACAGAAAAACATTGTAGATTTAATCTTTTGTTTAAATTTTTTTATAGAAAACATATTATTGGTGAATGACTAGCTGTTAAGTATTAACACATTCACACTTATAATTCATTTTTATTTATCTATATTTTTTATTATTTTTCTGCTTCTTTTACTATTTCTCTAGGATAATGCCAAGAACAAAAAAAAACCAAGATTGTGGCGAAGTCTCTTTTTGTGTAGTAGAAACTTTCCATTGTGCTTAGTTTGAACATAATGACTAGATTCTTGGAGATATAAACCTTTTTAAGCTTGACAAAAATATATTTAAAAAAAAGGACCCACCACAAAATAAAACCCAGACAAAAGGAAAACAAAAAAAACATAAAACCTATCTTCCTTTAACCTCTTTACTTTTGTTGTTTTGTTGTTTATTGATGTTGTTGTTAGTGTTGTCACTATCCTCCTCTTTTGTTCAAAAAAGTGGTTGCTCTCATATGTCCCACCGTGTTAAGAAAATCTAGAAAGTTTAAGGGACCTAAACCCTCACTACGACTAGTTTTTATTTTCCTTTTTAATTCTTCTTTCTAGGGAAGGGGGTGGATGTGGGTTTCAACGTGACTGAGTTTGTTGGGTGCTTTGCCAACAAACCTAGATGAGCTAAGAAGCTAAGAAAAAAACCTAGTTGAAAACCCTAACTCCCCATAAGACAATTCAAGTTGACACATAATATTTGGTTTTGAAGTGTGTTTTCATCATCGTAGACCTCTAAAAACCACATACATACAAAGTAATCCTATTAAAGAAGGCTACAAAACTCATATTTGTCATGGTCCACCAGCCACATGGCAAAAAAAATGCTTTTATTTATAGTTGGGTAGGTCATCTTCTTCTTTCTTTAAAACTAAGATTTGTACATGAAGGTGCTCAACAAAGTATTTAAGAGATGAAATACAATAGAAAGTAAACAAGAAAAAAACAGCAAGCATCGAAAGACTGAAAGAAAAAACACTAGGATGCTTTGAATTCTTTTTATTTTACACACTTGATTGCATGCTTGGCTTGCTTGTTGGCCATTGATTGTTAGCTTGATTGACTGACTTTTCTGACAATGCTCTTCCTTCTTTTGTGTCTTCATGCCTTTCCTTTTTCCTAAGCATTTTCACTACTATACTAACCAATTCACACTCTGTACCAAAAGCGCACCATGTTCTGTTTCTAACTTAGTAGGCTACTCTCATTGCAATGTTCTTTTCATGGTGTTTAATCGTGATGATGATTCTTTCAAAATATTCTTCCACTATTTCCTTAGAGCTTCAATTATTCCTTAGACAAAATTCAACAAATGATTCACTTTCCAAACTAAGCATTGAATTTGAAGCCCAATTGAGGCTCCTATGAATCTAGTTCTTCAAAGTGAAGGATTTGATTGATGTGTTGTCCTTTACAAAAAAAAAGGAAAGACTGACAATGATTTTTTGCACAAAGGATTTCAAGACAAAGAATTGACATTGATGTATCAAATAGTACATGCACCACCATACGCATGCATGCATATATATGGAAGAACCTTGTTTTTCAAATGCATTTAAAATTTAATGATTCATTAGATTATCACTCTTTGGATTCGAAGGATCATTTTTTTCCAGCCATAAATTAGAAGAATTAGACTAATGTTGAGTTAGTACATCAATGAAACCTTGGTAATAGACTAGAAGTGGTCCTTGGGATCTCAAGAAATTGATCAAATACTGCTATTATACCTTACCATTCCATATGGTGATCCAATGATATCTCTATTGATATGCAACATGTATATAGATTGAGACCAGTATTGGCCTTTCTTGTCAATAAGTGTCATAAAATACCAATAAATAATTTAGAGTTTCAAAAGGTCACATTTTTATATGTCCTAAATTTGAACTAACATGTCAATTCTTAGTCTTGAAATTCACGGGTCACAAATGTGACAATTCTAGTCATTATGTTTTCTTGTTTAGTGTGGAATTAAGGTAGACCTTTGCATTCCCTATTGCTTGACTTCATATTGGGACAATTTGAACATCTTTATTTGGGGTCGTTTTGATACTCAAAATCTCTTCAAATGTAATTGCATCTTCAGCAAGAGGATGAACACACTATTGAAATCTCTTTCTAGCATTGAGTTATGATGTTTTGTTCAAGAGATGATTAGCCTATTGAGGAGTTTTGAGTTCTTCCTCCCAAAACTCGTAGGAAAATATTCAAATTTGATTTTTCATTTCAAGGAAGGTAGAATGTTGTCAACATGAATTACTAGGCCAATATTGATAATGACTATTATCAAACTTCAAAAATCATAACAATGCTATAGATTGTTACCTCATGATTCAAAGTACTTATATCAATTTGGGCTTTGCATTGCTATGCACCACTAGTGACGATCAACTATTTTATATTTTTCTTATGTTTTCAATAATTCATCATTATTTATGTGAGAATTGATACTGGTATTGTCTTGATGGTTTTTTCATTACCAGTAGTGTATAAGACCAAAATTGGTTACTTAGAATCTATAAGCAATGGTAGTTATGGCTTAGGGAAGCAAGATGGGTAGGTATGACAATTTAATATTGGTCTTATATGCTTTACACATAAGGATTTTATTTATTAGTGATTTATTTTGTACTCGTATGTGGGTAAGTTAGTTATTCTAATTTAGGCACAAATAAAAATTAATTAATTTGATCTCACTTAGGACAAAACAACAAGCTCTAATGTCAGAGATGTCAAATAATATAAAAGCCTCTCTACACAGAGAAGGATGTGTGTTCCCAAGAACTACTAGGTAGCATAATATTCTAGCTAATGAATGACAATATTTGATAGATTTAGATGAAAGGGGTAAGTGATTTATTCATTCTTCTTTCATTTATTTAAAAAGCTATGGGTAGAGTTTTGGGTTCATTCCCCATTTTCATACTTTTATGTTATTAATTTATTATTCAGTTTTGTAATAGGTTTTTATGTGTGATGAATTTATGATACAATATACTCTCCTCTTCACCTCTTTCGTCCTATTCATTAGATGTGATGCCTCCCAATTTTTTTTATCTTATTGTATTCAGCAATGGGCCATTTTGATTATCACCCAGAAAATTGAAACTTGGGAAGCTCCCCAAAATAGCAATTCCTATGTAAAGATGAAATTCCCTCCCTTTGGCTCACCTATATAAGTGAGAAGGGGAGAACTCTGGGCAAATGATATGGAATAAAGGGAGGTGCTATTGGGAACACCCTTGGGGAGCACATTAAGAACTTGGGGCATATCATGAACTCGTTGAGAACCTATGCAATATATGGGAACATGTTGGGAACACAATAATTAAAAAACTCCATCCTCACAGCAGCCCCTCCCCCAAGGCAAAGAATCAGATATGTTTTTGCAGCCTTCTTTGAATCCTTCCTTTCAAATCAGATTTATAGGGTACTTAATTTGTCTTGGAATTTTAAGAAATCCAGAATAGCCAAGATTTAGTTCTGAATTCTTTTAGGAAGATTTGTTGCCAACCAGAGCAGAGAAAAGAAAGGTGGGCGGCTTAATTTTCAGAGGTTGGTTAGATATATCCCTTTAGAGCTGAATTCTAATTGTTGCTTGTTGCATGTCACACCACACTCTGACTGTCTCACAAACTGACAATCAGCATGAAAGAATTCATGTTGCATCACAGAGCCTAACAGAATAAGCTGTTTAAGTACATAAGTAGCACCAGTGTTGGGTGGCTAATCAACTATCAACTTTTGAACATACCAGCTAGTACAAGTATCAAATCTTTTCAAACAAAATCATACCAGCTGATATTGGTATCCAATCTTTTTCTGAAACATTCATACCAACCTGGTACTCATATTGGATCTTCTTAAAAAATTTCATTCCTGCCTGGTTCTGGAAGCCTATTATGGTCCAAGGCTGGTTTTTGGCTGGTATGTGTGGCAGGTGTATACTTGGTATTGAGACTAATATGGCCTTGTTATTGAACTGGTATATTGCCTCAAGTCCCTACCAGGCAAGTACTGGTGTATGAAGCTGGTATTACCTCATGTTCCTACAAGGCAGGTCTTGGTATGAGGTTGGTATTGCCTCAGATCACACTAGTATGATGAGTTCTTTGGTATCAAGACCAGTACTAGTCTGTATCCTGCTAGCTTGGTACCCCGCTCAACACCGATTAGCACCAATGTTGAGTGAAATTAGAAAAGGCCCCAAACTCCTTCCAGTTATATGGTGGTTCTCTAATCTCATAACCATTGTTCTCAGCAGATAAGCTAATTGGTTTTGATATGTTACCAGCATTCTCAAAAAATAGAAAATAACAAAAGAACATTCCCAAAACCCACAGTTCTTGGCCAGTTCTTTCATGAGAACCATTGATTCATGAGTTTTTGAAACAAATGGAATCGATCAATGGTTTTGTAGTTCTGATTTTTCCAGAAAGCGAGAACTGGTGGTTCTTTGATATTGAAATTTCAAAAAACTGGAACCATAGGTAATTAACAAAATTAAAAACCCACACAAAACTGGTAACTAGCATGACCTAGCCATCACTCTTGATACTGTCACTCCTTTGTTGGCTCAATCCCCATAGGGAACAGACAAGGCATTGGTATAGGATCTTGGGCATCAAAATTTGGTTCAAGTGTGACCCACTTTGTGAGTGACATCTGGAGTATTATGTGTATATGACGGATGATGCATGTTCCATAGAACTGCATGCATCTAGATGAGAAAGTCTAGATGCCTTGGTAAGGGAAGATTTCTTTTAGTTTGAAGTTTAAACCTATCATAAAGGGCGGAGCCATTACATGATGAGCTGCTTGTTGGTTCTTGCAATGTATATTGTCCTACATATACACACACTAACCTGACCAACCAGGAACCTGAACATGATGAGGTACATATCCGGGACAAAAAATAGAGCTTCAAATTCAAGGTTCATTCACTTATCTCCAAGTGTGCACATATCATGCCAACAGAATTAAGCATGTTGTGGGCTTAGTCTCAGGTTAGATTACAGCCACAAGCAATTTTCAATTCATTTGTATATTTTTTGGGTAAGTAGATTTTTTAACAGAGCATTGGTTTGCATCTGTATTTTCCTTTTTCATTGGTGATGTCTTCGATTCATGGGCGTGCCTCATATAACCCTCAATGAAATTTGCTAACCTTTGGTTTGTGCAGTTCATTTGGCCCACATAAACTAAAGGATGAGCGAACTATGGACGTCATATTTGTATAAGGCTTCGGTGACCAGGAGGAGCAATCACCAAAGTAGACCATATAGTGGAGTGACCATTCGGTAGAAAAACTCACAATTAGGAGCGTTGTTCCTTTTTGGGTTTAGTTTGTGGGCCCCGTGAAGGGCAATCCAAAAATTAGGGCATGCCGCTAAGTGTGGCCTGCGCACGGTATTCTTTAGTAAAAGGCGAAAGAATAGTTCGCTTTGTACTGATCACGCGGCCTGTGAGACTGGAGGATTTCGACCTAGACTTTATATATTCGAATTTGGGATTCTCTGGAAAAACATATGGGACAAAACGCTTCTTCGAGCATCGCACACAGGTGACCAGGAGTTTCCTGTTTGCTCTTGGAGCTTACAAATCCGCATTTTGGACAAGTCATGACGTTCTACCTCTATGATACCCTCTCCTTTGGGAGGAGCACCAATGCCATGTGGTTGGTGATTGTGGTGAGTTCCGTGGAAGTGCTGGTTGCACCCACGGTCTGCTTTCTCTGAGATCTGAGTACTGGCCACACAAAGCAAAGAATTTCCAATCAAAGCTGAATGACAACTTGAAAGACATGCCTTTCTCCTTCTTAGAACCAGTACCTTCAGTTCACTCACTGGAAGATTGTTCATGTTTTCTGCTTGTCATAACTTGGTCACGATAACTCGACGTAAGAGCAGCTTCAGCAGTGCTCAATATGTGGCCGTGGAAATTAAAATTGGATGATGAAAAGTCAAAACATGCCAGTTTGGCTCAGCAAAATGGTTTTGGCAACCCAGTTGTGCACAGTTTATTGAGGCTGGTAAAAGGCACACTACAGCTTAACACCCTCCAGAGAAGAGTGTAATAAATATGATCTGACTGCTGCTCCATGCTTTTGATTTGCCAATCATTATGATTGGTCCAAGCGGGTTAGTCTCTCATCTATTTGCAGTCTCAGTTTTAGTTTTATGGTTGCGGTTGGGAAAAAGTAAATTACTAAACTTGGATGTGAGAAATATTTTTGCAAGGTCTCATACTGAGCACCAACTTAGTGCAAGAATAATGTGATTCTCGTCAAGCCAAATGTCCCTTCAAATGCTCTCTCCATATATGAGGAGAGAGAGAGAGAGAGAGACATGCATGAACTTTGGGTCAATGTAAGAAAAATTGAAAGTGATAGACACAGTGGAAAATACCTTGCACATTGTAAAATCACAATGATCCAGCAGCTGCTTTCAGATTGAAATTGATAGCAGTATGAAGACCACTTGTACAATGACTGCCTCCCTTGGCCCCTGAGGACTTCCATTTTCGCAAGTCACTGAAAGTTTAAAATTTGCATCCAGCTGCTTGCTTTCTTCAAGCTAAGAGTTGTCTCCAGGAGCTCATGACCAGACAGATAGGGTGGGCATTTTTCCATGATGGACATAGATTGTAGGAGCTGGAGTCTAGAGCTTGTGGATATCACCTCCATCTCCACTGTGAGACAGTTTCATACATAGCCCTCTCATTTGCTCTCTGGTTCTCTTTGGATTCTCACATATTTTGAACTTGGAGAAACAAATCTCACAACTCTCTTTGCTTCATCATTTCAGCTCTCCCTGAATTTCCCACACACTTGTGTCTATGATGAAGAAGGCTCAGACCTCAACATTTTTCCTTTTTTTTCTGCAATCCCTGGATTTGCAGCTTTGTGTCTTTGGACTTGAAACTTCTCAACCCCAGCAATGTATTCTTGTGTTCCACTGTAAATTGCTCCATTGGTCTTTTCAAATTCAATCCATAAGACAATTCAAGACTTACATGAATTCTCTCGGAAGAATTTGAAACTCAAAACAATTCAGGACTTGCATGAATTCTCTTAGAAGATTTCAAAACTCAAGACTATTGAAGACTCATAGATTCTCTTTGAAAAGCTCAATATGGGTCCATACAATTTGACTCAAACTTAGCCTCATGATCCCCAAGGTTTCAACAAATTGGAATTGAATTTAGTCACCCCCCAATTGTTAAGGTCATAATACTGGACAGTACACGAATGACCACATATCAAAATGGAGTCCATAGCTGTAATGGCCTGTCAGAGATTTGCCTGTGTACTCAGGGGGCACCTTAAATCTGTAAGCATCCTCCTAACCAGAGAAGGTCATCTTACATTTCTGGGATGTGCCTTACACATTTTGTAAGGGCCCACTGTGTTTTTAAAGCACGATGAAAGGTCTCTGCAAATCTCTGAGTGGTCGTTACACATGATAAGGCCCTCAAACAGGGGTGTTATCAGAATTCAGCGCCGCCCTTGGCTGCTGCTTTGGGCAGGTGCCTAAAGGTCACTACATACGGTAAGGCCCTCAGATGGGGGCATTACCAGAATTCAGTGCTGCCCTCAGCTGAGGTGGGCAGGCACCTTATTCTGGTCTGTGGGCCTTACCTACCACTTAAAACAGCCCTCAACCCCTTATGGATCATATTTAGTGGTTTAGTGGTTTAGTGGCAAAGTTAATAGTGGTTTGTGGGAGGCAAATTCAAATGTTCTCTCCGAAGACAAAATCTTCAGTAACTTTGCATCCATTCACATTTCTTTGGTCTTTTAGGCTCACACCTCTAAAATGTAAAGTGAACTGGTATCCCTGGGATCATTTACTTGAAAGAGGGAGTTGAAGATGTTTAAGTTAAGAATTAAAAGACACATGTTGAAGACAGAGAGCTCACATATGGTAACAAGAAGTTTATATATTTTGACGAGCAGCAAACAAATTGTTTTGTTTTTAAGAGGGAGTGTAAGATGTCAAATCTAGGATTAAGGTTCAAAGTTCAGGATTTTAAAGGTTTTAGGAGATCTCTCATGCAGCAATCCCATGTAGCGAATTTGCTTATGGCATCTGTAGGGAGCAAGGAGGAGCAGCAGCAACAGCACAGGAGGAGGAAGAAGATCTCTAGAGATCTGAGAAGAGTTTTGCCCCCACTGCCTGCTCTAGTTTCCAATTGATGGTCAGTTGAGTTTGCAATCCCCTATGTTAGTGCATACATACTTGTTTTGGTATTTTTTTGGTGCTCTCATAAATTGACCATCTTTTGTAATTCTCCTCAATGTTTCAACATTCACATGCAGGCACAAGGTGGGTTGGGATGGATGCTGAAAACGAGAGTTGGTTGGCTGAAATGATAGAGGAGGCAGCTGTTTTCAGGAGGCAGGCACACAGAGGGTGTGAGGTCTTATCTCTTACCAAGCCAGGACCATCAAGGCTTGACTCAACAGCATTTTTGTCACCACAAGCATGTGGTTGAGGTTCATGGCTTTAGGAGACTTTCAGAAGGCTGCTGGGGATCAAACATGGATCCCTGGAACCTGAGCATCATAACAAAGATTCATTCATTTGAATTTCTCTTTATGTCTTTTTGGGAGATTAGGCCGAGGTTGATTTGAATCTCAAAGAGAAAACAGTCACAGATTAATACTTTAAAGAAGATATTGCCTACGGCTGTTTATAGTAGTTTCTAGCTATTCACATTGTGGAAGTGAAAACATTTGGAGTTTGTGGATGAAAATCTACCGGGCTGGTCAGACAACTTTTGCAAGCTTTTGTAGACGGGCAATTCAAACAGTGAATCTTCTCAAAAGATGCTTCTGAAACTGAAATCAAATATCCTGAGTCAGAAGCATGTATTTGATACAATGTAAATGTCTTCATCAAGCATCCCACTCAAAGGACGCCAAGAGATCCATGTCTCCACAATGAGGGCTCTAATCCACATGCTCTCCTCAAGGTACTTTGGTTGTTATCATGAACTCCTCCATAGGTAGTTGTTTAATCTACTTGATTCATGGTTTCATAGTTTTTTGTGTGGTGTAATCGCCCATTCTTATGTTATTCCATTGTCTTCCTAGGAAATTGCATTCGCACCTATTAGTCTCTTGGTTGTCATGGTCTTGTGCTAGAACTAGACGACAATGTTTATCAAGAGGTGGTGAAGCCCCTTTTGGAGGAAGTTAGACCTGGAGGTTGAACCTTGGTTATCTATGCATGACCCCTTGGATTTTCCACTTGAGAAGAGAGCGAAAATGAATCTCGATTGTGAGTAAGTTAAATATACAATGCATTGTCTTTCATTTGATGTTTCACACTTCAGATTGATGTTTTGTGTGTTTTGCAAAGATACCCAACCCTATGCATCTTGTTTTGTTTCGTTATATGTTCAAAGTGATTTTTCCCCTAACCCCCTTCAAGCCAATCTTTACATGAATATGTCAAGCACATCGTCCGATAGATGGCTGCCCTTTCCTCACCTTTATCTTCTAGTACCAAAAGGAATTATGGTAGTGTTGTATTATAATTCATTGACGATGAGGCAATAGAAAGTTTGGACTAGATCTTGTGTTGCAATTTCATTTATTTGTTTGAGCTTTTTATTAGGTTTTTTTTTTGCTCCTTGGAGTTTGTCTACAACTTTGTTCATGATTTATCGTGGCTCAAATTATTATTTTGTTTTATTTGCATCGTCTTTTCCACAAACATATTTGGTTCATATGAGACCAATTTGAATTCTTCTTGTCTTGTTATGGGAAAATCCATGGAAATATCGTTCCCATATGCAAATGGAAACATTGCGCATATCGATGTTCTTTTGAGATCCATAGAAAATATCATTCTCATTTTACAATGCATGGGTTTAGGGAACATGCGTATATTGAAACTTGAAATTGAGATTAATGTTTCATCATAATTTTGTTTCTTTAGATCTCTTGTATTCTCTACAACAAAGTAATATTTCTAGCATTTCAATAATCCATGCATTTTCCACAACCACAATTGAATTTTCAATATATAAAAATAAAAATATAGTTTCCATGGGCATTTCAATGGAGATATAAGGTATCCATAGTTTCCTTTTAGAAATTGTTCGCCCCCTATGATATGATCGGCACCAACCATAGGAGAAGGAATATTTGCTTCACTAGTTTTTAATAATTTATTGAATATATAAATATTAAAAATATATTGGTTTCACCTACCATTGCATTTAAAAAAAATTCATATAAATTATTAATATAAATATTCCATCACTTCTGGTTTTTATTACTTCATTAACATTTTCAATGAAATTGTTTCATATATCTCCCTTGCCCCCTATGGTCAGTATTGACCATACGGGAAGAGTTTCAATAGATTCTTGGCATAATTCATCAATGATTTAAAAGTTAGGAGACATGATCATTGGTTGATTTAGGAATAATTAAGTTTTTTTTATTCATACATAACATAAAGTGAAGAAATTTCAACAATTGTTCTATCGAGAAAATTCATTTTGCCCAACATATCATGCTTATTAAGCCCAAATTTATTTATTCAATATTAAATATTATTGTTAAAAATTCCATTTCCAATTTCAATGTATTCTAAATATTTTTCCAGGCCATTGCAAATACCTCTCAATGGTTGGCATCGACTTTAAAAGGGCATGTAATCTAGTATAGAACTAATGGACTGTCTTTTTAAAAAAAATGTTTCATTGGCATATCATTGCTTGGTTTATGATCAATTCAATAATGTTTTCCAATCTATTTAACATGTCTATTTTTGGATATGAATGAAATCATCTAAAGCATGTTGGTATCATTTTGATCAATTTATTTGTAGAGGTCAAAATCATTTCTTCATATTGCAATGTTGATTGAAATCATATGGGTGTTGTGTAAACATATTTCCATTCATATCTTGATTGTAAATATGGATAAGGAAAATTCAACCCTAAGGTTTTATCCCTTTAGATGAAAATTGTTGATTAAGAGTGTAGCACAGCCTAAAGCTCTTTTATGGAAATTTCATTAGGTTTTGCATTGAACAAGATGAGGCTCAATTTGCACATTAAGGTGTAGAGAACAAACAATAACATTTATTTATTTCTATTTCTATTTCCTATTTCTTTCCATTTATGTTACCCATTCACGAAAAAATAATAGTTCAAGCCAAAAAAGTACTTTCAATCATTGGTGATTACACAACAAACACCTGCATATTCTTGGATTGGAAAATATTGTGTACATTACCTTGTAGCTTCAACGACATTTAATTGACTTAAAGTGCATAAGTTTTTGACTTCATATTGTATTCATATCCTTTTGATACAATCTAGGAGATAACTCCTCATTCTCATTTTCATTGCTTGTAGCAGTGACCAAATAGTTACTAGTTTCAAAATATACATATGCAATGTTTTGAAATTGGATTATGGCTCTACTTCCGTTTATTTATTTCAAACGTTCTTTCAAAACTTTGATGATTCTCCTTCCCATATTTTCTTTAAAAAAATCCTTCTAGAATTGTTAGCGGCAGATCTTATAGCCATGCCCTATACTTTTCATTGCCATTTTGAACAAAAAGAAATTCCTTTATCAACTTTTTTGTTTCAAGTTCCCTAATATTGGTTTCTCTATACAAAAATAGAAACTATCAAAACAATGTGGCTAAGTCAAAACAAGAGGACTTGAGAATTGAACAAAATTGGGACTTAAGAATTGGATTAAGATGTGTAGTACACCACAACGAAATTAGGAAGACCACTTGAATTCTTCCTCAAAAACTGAAATCTAGCACAACCAAATCAAAAAACAACATCTAGAATCAATTGTAATATGTTTAGGTGTATTCTCGATCACTTTATCTTCCTTTTCAATACTTAATTCCTAGTTGTTTGAATTATCACCATCCTCCTTTCTTTTGTGTAAAGAGTGTAAAGTGTGAACATAAGGAGGTTCTTGTAATAATCTAATGACATGAAAGAATACGTGTCTCCAAATTTATCCACTTTTACTTATAATGCTCAAAGAACTACTTGATCATTTCCAATTTTTGAAGTTGTTTGACTTACAATGATTCATATTGGTGCATATTTTTATATACTTTGTACTTCAAATTTTATAGTGCTTCCTCCAACAATAATCCATTATTAGCATCCAACTAAAGGTGAGCAAGAACATCACAAGCAAGCATGAATTATCCAATAAATGGAAAGTGCAACATGGAATAGCTAAAGCTTATAGGAGGCTACCTAAAACTTTAATATATTGCATTGTTAAATCATTTGCATTTTGGATTTGAATTCTTGGATGTCAATGTTTAACAAACTTGAATGCAAACAAATTCAATACATTGTCTATGTCTCTTTGAACTGTTGGATGTCCCTCTTTGTCACAATGGGCATATTGTAAGTTCATCTTCACTAGAAGTTATTGCATCGTTTGTTTTTGTGTTGCTTAAAACAATTAAGAGTACACCATTTCTCAAGATTTCTTCCTAGTGCCCTATTTTACATTTTTGACCCTTTTTTTCTATGGAAGGAAAAAGACTAAAATTATTTGCAAATTGTTTTGTCAGGTTTTTTATTATGTTCAAAATGCCTACATCCCGACATATTTGGCATGCTTTCATCACTATCTTTAGCATGCCTATTCACCTCACTTTTTTTAGGATTTCTACCAAAATAAAGAACTTTTCACTGTTTGTTTCTTTTGACATCTTTACTAACATCGTATTCTTGTTAGGATATCAAGGTTGATGGTTCCTTGCTTTCTTCTTTTTGTTTGTTGTGACCTCCCAACGAGTGCTTGCCCCTTGAAAGAATTTGCTTCAACTTTTCAAATAAAAAGTTGTTTTAGCTTGAAGTTTACACATTAAACCTTGCATTGATGGGTGTTGAAGTTGTTTTTATTAATGGTCCATTTTCATTTATACTAGATGTCTTCTTCAACCCACTCACATGAGAATTTAACAAAACACACTAACACATTGGACATTGGTTGGGGAATATTTTGCCATTATGGTCAAATATGTCAAAGAATATTTTGATGATGTGGACAAAATATTAGTTGAAATATTCTTTCTTGTTCATGTTCACCTATTCATGTTCATGTTCACACATTCACCAAATAGCATTCTTGCCTATCCCATTAGCTAGGTAGTAGGTACTTAACAACTATTAGGTACCTACTTAATTACTAGCTAGTTATTACTAATTAACTAGTTAAATATGTACCTTGAAACCTACCTTAACTACTATGTAGTAAGTACATATATACTTATTTAAGGTAAGTACATACTAGTTACTCTCCCACCTTGGTACATATTGTCTACTAGGTAGGTACCCTAGTAAGTTGCTAGGTTAGGTTAAACTACTTAAGTAAGTTATAAAACAATTGTTTATGATAATATCGTGACAAATTGTATTAAGAAATGTGGTGCAATGGTTAATGACTTCACCCCTCAATGTGGAGGTGAGGGGTTCAAGTCCACAATTGTAACTTAATCCTATAAGGCTAAATAGGCTAGGTTAGGTTGCTATCTTAGCCTAAGTATCTAGCCTAGTGTATGTTATTAGCTAAATAGGTTAGCGCACATTCTTAAGTAGATTAAGCCCTACATTTTTAACATGTAGGCAAACCTTTTTGTGTAGTAGACCCAAAGCTTACCTAGCCTATTAGCCATGTCTTTCATGATTATAGTTGCAAAAAGTCATAGTCGTAAAAGACATTGTCCTTCATGACTATAGTCGCAAAAGACATTTTAAAACATGATGTGTCCTAATTGACTACATACCCAAACATATATCCTAAACTCAAAATACTCATGCTATCATAACCAAAATTTACATTCTCGAATATCGAAAGTGGTCATTAAATGAGAATGGATTATTTTATCTTTTTCATTTTTCTTATTGTTTTTTATTCAATTTTCTTATTTGGTGTATTCTTTAACTAATTCAAAAAAAAAGTAGATGATTATATTTTAATTTTGTGCTTATTGTTACTATCTTCTAGTCTTATTTAATCTAATTATATACTGAAGATGGAAGGAAATTCAAATTTCAAACATAATTCAAAAATAATTTCAATGAAACTTGAAACAAAACAATCTTAGTCTTCAAAAAAAGTTCTTCTACATTAAAAAAAAATAGTTTTATCATTTTTTCCATCATTATTATATAATCTATGATCTGTTTTCTAACTATGTATACTTTTTGATTATAAGTAATTCAAATGTTCTAACTAGCACAAATATAACCAATATTTAACCAAGGTAAAAATCAGATGTCCTAATCTATAAACTAAATGAAAAACAAAGTACTAAAATAATAAACTTCAAAGAAATTTTTGATTAAATGTTATGTTAATGTTACATATATTGTTTTGAATGATTGATCATTTTTTACTATAGAATTATATTATCTAAGTGTTTGTTTTGGTTAACATCCAATCATAAAAAATAATGTCAAAGAGGGTAATTGCACATTACAATCTACACAAAAGGAGTCAAACTTGTATTTGCCTACATTATTAAAATTATTACAATTTAAAACTCATTTATTTTGAAACTTTCTAGAAATCATTTTTAGTTGAATTAGGCTTTGAAAATAAAATAATTTAAAATAACCATATATATCAAATTGCTTCTTTTTTTTTCTTTAAGTAAATGCACATTAATCACATTACAAAACTTGTTTTAAACACCCCATTCAATAGCAATATACCATTTTTTTACTAATTCAAAAACTACTTCAATTTTGTGAATAAATAAATTCAACACCTTGCCCAACTATAATTTGATTAAAAGTATGACTTCCAACAATGTTGTTTTGCAGAAAACAAGTTTTTATATCACCTAAATGTACTTTTGAAGGTTAAATGTGTCAATGTTAGAACATGAAAAAATGTAAACAAATAAAATGTTTTAAAAAATGATTTATTATGTTTTATAATTTGATATGCAAATCTTCATTGAAAAAATCCAATTAGAAGTTATATATATCAACATGCTACCCTCTTCTGCATTGTTTTGTTTTTCAGGTCTTTTTTATTTAGTGTAATGGATTTTTAAACCAAATATCCATGAAAATAAGAATGAACTAAATGAACTAAACTAATATTTTCAAAATTTATGAACGTATTAAAAATCTACTAATGTAAAAAAATGGGTATCATTAACAAATATGTCGTTTTCGTGAAATAACTAGTCATAATAATCAACACATTTGAAAGAAGATTTTAAAAAAAGAACGCAATAACAAATTAGTGGAATATAACTAGAAAAGAACTATTTCTCCCTTAATTGGGAGTTGATGGAAAACTAAATTATTTTGTGTACCATCATTGAACATTTAATACCTTACTACCTTGGTAGTTCTAACATTCAATATATATTTTTAAATGTTGGGATTATATATTTTCTTTATTTTTAAAACAAAATTTTGAATTTTATTTTTAAAACAATTTCAAGATTTTTTTTGAAATGAAAATTTCAAAATTAATTAATGATTCAATAGAATGTGTTAAAGTTGCCAATTCAATTATAGTATACTTAATGGCCGTGTCCTAAGATAACAAAAGTTCCTTTTCTGTTCATTTTATTTTAACATCCATCAAGTAACTTGAAGATTATAATACTTTAAAACTATAAAACCACTCTTTGATTTTCATATTTTTTCACCATTTGGAAAAGCTTTTCCAAGTTCTTGGCCATAATATAAAACGCCCAAAAACAACATCTTGGCATTTGACAAGCCAAGGTTTTCTAATCTCTCACCCAAGAGTTCATGCATTACCTTCTATCACCATAACAACCTATCAAAGATTCAATTACCATAATGGGTGTTTTGTTTTTCCTCTATTTTTTTGCATTCCTTTTTACTTTTTCTTTTGTGGTTTGACTCTTATGGGTGCCTTTTTGAAAAATAGGTTTTTCTTTCATGAGATCCACATTGGGAGACAATAAAATCAAGATTTGAAATTTCTAATTTAGTTTTGGCTAGTTATATAGAAAAAATTGTTTATGCATTATAGTCATCAAATATGGATTCATCCACATCCAATTTTATACACAACCACCACATGCTCTTATATGTACAATCCATATACAACTATGTTTAACCATTATGTTTTTAAAGAAAAAAATTTTTATATCTAGCCCATTAGGGTTTTGAAAATGTTGATTATGCATTTAATTTAAGGTTTAGGTTGTTTAGGGTTTAGAGAGAACCTATTGCAATCTCCTTTTGAAACATTTTACACTTTCATTGAGCTTTTCTTTGTAAGTCATTTCAAAAGTTTGCTTTAAACTTTTCATAGCATTAAATGTTTCATATTTCATACATTCTTGTTTATGAATTTGTTTACATCAATTGTTTTTTTTTTTTTTTTTTTTTTTTTTTTTTTTTTTTTTTTGTGAACTTTGCAAAAATCAAATGTTTCATTTCTTTTTTTTGTTCAAAACTTCACAAGAAATCTACTATTTTCACAATGCAATTTGCATTTTTAATTAGATGAGTTTCTAGTCTATAATCCAGAAAACGTTGTGGTTTTTTTCTTTTTGTGCTTTCCATCCAAACTATTGCTTCTTTGTTATATAATTGTCTTTGGTTTTGTTGCTTGGCAAATTGGGAAAGTTCCACTTTGGTTTTGTTGCTTGATAAATTGGAAGGCGTCATCCTAATTTCATTGTTTGGCAAATTGGTAGAGTTTTGTAACATTTTTGCTTAGTTAATTTACAAAGTTTTGCAATAAAAGAAGCTATTTACCACTTTGTCTTTTTTGTTTATGAGAGCTTGAAAAGTTCCTTTAGTGTTTTTTTTTGTGCCTTGTGTCTTTATTTTTTGTGTTTAAGTGTTTTTTGGTCAATGGTTGAAGAGGAGTGTTGTTTGTTGAGAGTGTGGGTGGAGTGGATGAAGATGTTCCATCAATTGCCCCCACTTAAATGCAATCTTTGTTAGTTTCAAATGTTGAAAATGTGCATCTATAATTTGGCAACATGTTAGATGTTGATGTTTCATAACTTGAAGTTGTAGAAGCACAAGTTGTAGCTTGGATACCTCATAGTTCTATGTTTATATGTTGGATTTTTTGTCGTCATCAATGTGGATTTGGTGAAATCACAACTATTGTGATGCATAGTTTGTAGATTTGAATAAACACTTAACAATGTTTTGACACAAAGATATGTTCTCCACATGGGTTTAATTAGTACAATAAAGTTAGCATGGCATAACTCCTATGAATATTTGCGTGCAAATTGCACATCTGAAGTTGTTTGCTAAGAAGAAATAACAATTATAAAGAGAAGGTGGTAGAAACTATTGTTCACACTCAACAATTAGGGAAGAAAAGGATAGGTCCATTTTGGCTATGCAATTACTACATTTTTGGGTGCTACAAACCCTTATCAAAAAAATGATGATGTTCAATAGCAATTTTTAGAGCATTTGGTGTTTTATATTTGCAAGGGTTACATGCCCTTGTCCACTTACAAGAACATTTATTTTCAAAGGTTAATTTTAAGTTAATGCCCTCATGTTTAATTTGTTTTTTAGTGTTCTTTTTTGAAAGAAATGTTGTTTGCCATGGTTAAGAAGACAATGGACCATCATGTTTTACCAAACCTTACATCTACAATAGTAATTTCTACTAGTTTTGATCTTTGAATGTCTCATGGCAATGTTGATGTTTTTGCTTTGGTTATCAAATTTTAGGTAAAACTTGGGTGCCATGCATATTGTTGTGAGGTTGTTTAAACTCAATGAATTAATTGAAGGTTATACAATTTTGGTCTTTGTTGAAGAGGTTTGGTTTGTTACATCGTGTATTTGCAATTGTAAAGGATGATGACACTAATTTGATGACTATGGTAATCATTTTACATTTCATCATTGATTGTGAACCTTTGAAGATTTTCAAAGTTTATGAGGGTACATGTTTTGGGCATGTGATGCTGAAAGCCTATCAATATACCACAAATGACAACAAAAAATTTGTTAGGTTAAGAAATATGATTATGAAAGAAGTTTAAACCAATTTACAAAAAACTACTACCTAAACCAAACTGTTCAAGAAAAGGAAGGAATTATGGGAGTTTTTTGTTTTGAAAGTGGGACATGACAATGAAATAAAAAACCATTATGAAGAACAAATTTGTCAACAAGGTCATTATGTTTTAATATGTGTCAAGTCTTGTTAAGGTCAAGTCTTTGTTAACAATTCTTGTTAAAGTGAAGAATTGGCATGATTACACATGTGCCAATTGTAAACCAAATTCAAACTTAAAACAATATTTGAAAGACAATGAATTTTTAGCACAAGAAAATTACAACTTGATTGAAATACATAATTTGTTTGAAGAATTGTAGGTTGATGATGATTAATTTTTTGAGATTGTGATGGTTTTTGTGTGGGGTGTGGTTGGGCAAGAAACTTCTATTGTAATTGGGCAAAGTTCTTCATAATTTAGGTTCAATTCCCTCACCAATTATTTGTTTTTGATTTTGTTCATGTTAGTTTTGTTTTGGGAGGCTAGGTTGTACTTTCGTAAATGTTTTGTAAGCAACATAATTGGAAATTTGATATGCATAACCTTTGTGCATATCTGCCATGTTTTGAAAGTTGAAAATTGACGTCTTTGTAATTGGAAAATGAATTTTTCATAAATGAATGCATAATTGGTTGGTGTAATAAATTGAATTTTTTTATTAAAAAAATCCTTCCTTGTAAAAATAAAATAAAACATGCTTTATTGATATCCATAGGATAGGTCTAAAAGTCAATAATTGGCCAACACTAGTCCAAAGTTCATCTAATGTATATCTATATGTGCAATGTAAAGCCATTGGGTAGGGTCATTCCCAAAATGAGAGACCTAGGATGAGGCCCTACATTTTGGGAATGTCCTCAACTAGTGAATTTATCCCCTTGTAAAGCACAACGCAAAGGTTATCATGAACCTAAAACACATAGAGATCACAAGGTGTGGAGGGGGATGTGCAAGCACCCATTCCTTAAGAGTAAGTGGGATCCTATTCCTATAAGTAAGGAAAGATCCATCCTGCTCTTAAGGAGTAGGCCTAATATGCTCCCTCTTTCCTAAGAAGGATATTCAGGCATGTGAGGTGCCCTCCAAATACATTAAGAAATTTCTCCTATTGCCTTATGTAGGCAGATTGTATGGGCACTATACAATTGGCACTCAAAGTACAATATGTTAACATCCTTTATGTGTAAAATCAGACAATTTTACTTATTTGGGTTTAGGGTTTAGGGTCCTTATTTGCAGACAGAACATAAGTAAAATCGTCTGCTTCTTTTTTATTCTTGTCTGCCCTTGACCTGATTCATCTTTTTATGTGCAAATGTGTGCTGGTGCCAAATGCTGTAAAAAAGAAAAAGGAAAAAAATTTATGGAAAATTTGACACCCTTGGTTCTCCGAGTTGCAATCAATTTTGATTGATGGGTACAGACCAAGAAGGGGGGCTATTTTGGCAAGGAGGGCATGCCTCACATGGGACCTAATTAAGTCCCACAAGAGCCCCATTTGAGGTCCTTAGTTATCACCCGACACAAATAATTGGTAGAGTTTTAATAAGTGGATGGCTGTGATGCATTTGAGTGGAGACGAGGAACCTTATGTGGAAGAATACTCATTTTGAGAAACCTTACACATCCTCTTTTGGGTCAGAAATTTTACCAAGGGTAAAGGGTGCATTCACACTTGGTGTTAGGGACTCTAGGGTTCAGTCTTGTAACACCATGATAGCCGTTTAGGACTTAAACCTAGTTGCCATGAAAATTTTATGTTAAGCTAGCAATTACTTAACATTGAGCTATGGACCATTTAACATTGGGTGCCACCTAGGATGCCACCTAGATTTTCATTTAACACTCACTTAACAGCAAGTGTGAATGCACCGCAAAGGCACCCTTCTTTGCATACACTAAATATGTGTACTGGTTCTTTTCCATACACGATGGGAAGGAGAAAAGGAGGAAGGAGTTGGTTACTGTCCACCATAGTTTTCTCCAGGACGTTTGTGAGGGGATATGTATTAGTGCAAAGCCTCTCTCTCTACTTATGACAGGAGCAAGTAAGAATATGATGAATTTGCTCAGCACTTCAGCAGTGCTTCATAATCTCACTTGCTGCATCCAGTTCCAGCAACATGGCCTAGTAGCCCAAGAGTTTGCATAGTCCTTTAACCCACCCCAACAGCAAAAAATTGCTTTCCATGTATGCGCAAGACAAGGAAAACACATTAGGGTTCCTGACTGGACAACTGCAGGTGTGATCCAGTTGAACCAGGAACGAAAACCTCTGACCTGATGGCAGTCGTGCAAGTTGCTCTCCACAACACCAGCTTTGTCTTTTCCCTTGCTCTGCTAGAATGCCAGAAAATCCTGCAACATAAGCCCACCCAGCAAACAAAGCAAATTAGCTCTGCAAACCAGTAGCTATGGATTCTCTCGTTCGCATTCATAAACTCCTCATCATTCTGGATCCAACTTGCATTATAAGCGTACAACAGACCCCATTGTTTTGCCATAATACAGCAAGAAAGACGACAACTCCAGTCAAAAAACCAAGAATCCAAAAGTAAAGAAAAACTTTGTAACATCTCAAGACACTGGATTTTTATTTTTAATTTGTGAAAATTTTGAAAGCATATCCTTGAAAATCAATGATGTTTTTGAAAAAAAAAAAAATTTAATTTCCAAATCTCAAAACAAAACAAAAAAAAGAGATTTCTTTACATGGTTCAAGTGGGTACCCACAAATAACATAAGGATATTTTGATAATAGACAGATCTCAAAAAATTCAGAAAAAATCCAAAAAAATCATTAGATTTCTATACATGGTTCAAGTGGGTAGCCACAAACATATAAGGATATTTTGACAATAGCCAGATTTGGCTATATAAGCTTATGGATGATTGTCACCTCAGCCACATCACAAAATTGAAAAACAAAAATAGTGATATGTTTGGAACAGAACCTTACATTGGACAACAATTGTGAGTACATGTAGGCCCCCCTCCCTCCACCCTAAACGAGAAAAAAAAACCCCCTAAATTTCTTTCAGATCTTTTGTGGTAATGGGAACAACACCATATCATTGCAGCAAACAGCAAACAATCAACAACATTCATGGTTCATTCATATTAGCAATTTATCCCAAAGTTTTTAGATTAAAGTTTAAAATATATATTTATTTATGTCAAGTTTCAACTCCTAGTTTTGGATATAAATCAATGAATGAAGCTGAATGGGAGCAATTTTCATTAATAAAATAAAATGAAATTAGTACAAAGGTTTCTCATCATGTCTCTGAAAGAAAAATAATTTTGCAACCAGCTGATATATCATTCTCTTAGGCCAACAATGCTAAGCTAATCTATTATTGTGCCTTATGCAATCTTGAGTGCCATTTTCCAATCACCAAGATTTTTAATTTTCATGCCCAATTCAGCAAACAATAGGCTAGAACAAACCCTTCTTTCCTTTCTTTGGAAGCAGCCAATGAGGACTTTCTATTCTCTTAAAACCTATCCATTATGCAATCAAGTATAAGGGAAGGCCAACTTTTATACTCGTAAAACCTATCCATCATGCAATCATGTATAGGGGAAGGTCATCTGCTGAGGGCCTTCCCTCAATTGAGGGTAGTAGTAGCCTTTGGAGGAGGGGGGAGGGGATAGGGGAGGCTTGAGGGAGCAAGCTTTTCGAAATGTAAAGTATGAAAGGCTTTTAATTTGGAATGGTGGAAGATCCCTTCAATTGAAGAAAGCATCTTCTAAGGTGGGGGAGGGGAAGTGCTTTCAAATACAAAGAAGAAAGCCTTGAAGTGCTTTATGCATAGAAATGCATGTTATTGAATGAATCGTATCCATAAAGACATTTGTGTTTAATAATCAATCACTTCATGACTTTTTTACCACCTCGGAAACCTTGATTTTCTAGAATGACTTCAATGAGAATACACCGATAATATTTGAATAGTTGCAATTATAGTGCATGTGCTTGAGCTTTCACAAAATGGAGAACACAATATATCGCGTGAGAAAGGGACAATGACAAAAATTTGAAGATGCAAAAAGACATTGAGAGTACAACGATCTTATAACAATTGGATTATTCAATAGGTTGTAATGTTTCAAGGGCTAGAAATGAAACCTCCATCAACAATGCATTTGTTCACAATAATCTTTCAAGGTCAAGAGATGAAATGAATTTATAATCCAACATTCTACAAATTGAGATTATATTGTTGTTTGGACTATGTTTACTTGAAAAGACCTTGAATAGTATAATGATCTTTTGGATAAACCTTGAAGTAATTAATTCTAGATATTAAAGATTGAAACACTGAAACACAATTTTGATGCCATGGTTTGGGTTTTCAGCTCTAGTGCTGAATTTGTCAATAGTTTAAGAATTCGGGAGTCAATCTTTAACATATTCCGTATTTCACATGTTGCCTTGTGCAAATATGAACAGAATATATTTATTTATTTCAATTTAGGTGACGTAGTTGAGGTTGCAATCATTCATATGCTGATTGAGCCAAATCTGGCTATTAGAAAAATATAAAAGGAAAAAATATTATCTTTTTTTGGCTACCTACTTGAGTCACGTTAGAAATTTAGTTGATTTATATTTTAAATTCGATTTTTGGTGGCTTTTTTTGCCTTGAAAAACAAATCCCAATCTTTTTTCCAACAATATTTCCTTGGGCTTGACATTTGATGCCTAGTTGTCCATGTCATGGTTTGGGTTCTCCACCAGTATTCAATTAATTTGGGTTTCCCATTCTTAGTATTTCCAACTTTTATAGTATTGATTCGAACCAGGAGAAATCTTTAGTTGATTCATGTGAGGTCAAATGCACCCAAAACAAAATCCCCAAAGAAAACCAAACAAACAAACTATTTGGGACATTTAAGCACTAAAGGACCTGCACAACCCTTTAGAAGAAACAGTAGGCAACCAACTTGACCATGTCAAAAGACTTCAATTTGTAGAAAGTCTAACAACACTAAGGGTAAGTTTTCTCCATTTTGAGTTGGGTTCTATGTGAGGACACCCGTAGCTAAAAAGCCAAAGCAATTGGATACCATATAACTATGGATGCCATGAAGAATCTGCTAAAATAAGTTTCCTCCACCTTCAGAGTTGGGTTCTATGTGACAAAATGCCTAACTAAAAACCTAGACTAATTTCATTCCTTAAGATCATATGGTTGTCATGAAGAATTGTATGGCATGATAATGTCAAGTGCTTTGAGACACATTGTGATTCCCCTTCACTTTGATGAGTAGGAGCATGTGGATGTACTTCATCTTCCGATATAATTCCTTCTCCTTTGTGAATACAGTTTTCCGTCCATCCTTTGCTCTTATGTCTTAGATAACGTGGCTATACTTAAATCCTCTTTTTTTTAAGCACCTTCTCATGGCTGAAAATGAATTCAATGAAATATGATAATTTTGTTTGTTTGTTTGGTTGACTTATATGGTGACTCTTTTCTTTAATATTTCTTTTGCACCTGGTGAAAATAAGAAAGGGCAGAAACACTTTAACATCTTCAAATATGTTAGACAACTGATTACAAGATCCAGGATTTTATTGTAATTAACCATATGACATTTTGAACAAGTTCATGGTGCGATGAACATGTGGGCTTTGATGGGTTAATAATTTAAGTTATTGACTTGCCAAGGTTGTAAAAAAATTTGTGACCATCATGTATCGCACATTATTGTACATGAATTATTGTCATACACAAATTGGTTCACAAGTTTGGAAATATACTGATTTGGGGTATTAGCTATATCATGATTACACAATCACTAAAAAAAATGTATCCTTGGACTAAAAATCCATGAAGAAAAGGGAAATTTTATTTTATTTTATTTTATTTTTGAGGGCACATAAGTGTTCATGAAACCAATTTGGTTCATCACCTTATTCATGATCTTCTCTAGGACAATCACCAGGGGAGATATTTCCCCCAAGAATAGTAACATAAGGATCTTTCAAATTCAACAGATTTCATCCATATTTTCAACACCTACTGATCAAAACAACACTTCATGTCAAAAAAATTGTATATTATAAGACTACATAATTTCTGGAGATTGAGAGCTAGGTTAATGGTTCAAGGATATGAACAAACACCAAATTATGGCCAAATATGCAACCATAAAATTAATCACAATTATTGCAAGCAATAGACACCCGAGAAACATTATCACATTATAAATTATCACATTATAAAATAGACTTTCTCAATGGCAACCTCAAAGAGGTGATGAACATCAGGTAGAGGCTATGACATATTAGAGTGATCGGTAAAGTCACGCATTTAGGGGGGCAATGACAGCCAGTTTTTGCATAATAGGGCATCAAATGTATAACTTGGAATGAGAATTTTACGAAACAAAATAATTGAGACTCAACCACCAGTTTTGTCGGTAAACTGAGTTTCATCCTGTCTTTCATTTTTCCTGAGCGCTGCTACATATATTTTCACTGTTCCTACTACTATACTTACTCTCGAACCTTGTGCATTAAATGCAGAGTTTCAGGATTTCATACTGATATTTAATAAAATTTCCTTTCTTTGCGACACCACTCCAAGAGGGGATAGGGGATGAAAGTAGAGGGGATAAGGGGTGAAAGACAGGGTGACTTTATGGATAACTCGTTTGGTTAAGAGTTTTCAAGTGACAACCTAAAGGAGGAGATTCATTGACTTGGTTCTGAGAGGACAAAAGATGCAAACTATTTAGAAAACCTCTATGGACTCAAAAGCACTTTTCAAATAGGTACCTCAAAGGCAGACTCGTGTGTCTATTATCAAATGACATGAAACTCTCCTTCTATCTAGATACACTAAGAGAGACTAGTGGGTGAAGATTTGGATAAACAAAAATCAATGACATTTTTGTCCTACATCCTGGGTGCCTCACCTATCACTTACAACAAGAAGAAGAGAAGCAAAGACATACTTTGCAACACCTTCCTTTGTCCCCGAGCCTTTGACATGTAAACAACCAAATAACGAGTAGTTTCTGGCAAGCATTGCTTGCCTCTTTTGGTCTTGCCTCTCGCTCTTTCTTTGCAGGCTCTTTTTCTGAAAACATATTGCTGAACCCACAATGTGTCCCTTGCTTTTGAAGAACCGTAAATGGGAAGGGGGCACAATCTTGGTGGTGCAAATGATGCAGATGGGTGCAATGATGTGAGAGATTATTGTCCAAATATGATAGCAATCTCAATTACCACGCTTCAGTTTTTCTGTACTCACAAGCCCCAAAGGTGGGTGCAGGATTACATCCCCATCATGGGTACGAACATAACTACATGACAAAATATAATAATTAGCACCAAAATCTGTGATTAGTCTGGACAATGATCAGTCTAGGCTTGTAGAGAGTTCTTTAGCCATCAAGGATTTTTTTAGGGCAGATCCTGTGGCACTTTTCAGGCATATATAGATTGCAAAAATTGGCCTTCTCACAGGACGTGCCCACATTTTGAGGGATGTTCAAATTTCTTGAAAGAACTAAACTGCTATTTACGAAAGAATAGACCCCAAAAAGCCCTTTACACTAAGAAAAGTACTCCTTTGGCACATTCTGCCCCCTTAGAATCTCACTTTAAAGATGTAACTAGGTGCAGAATGTGTCCAAAGGGGTGCCTTTTTTAGTGCTAAAATGTGATGCATGGTTACTTCTTACTACTGATATTTGATATTTTAGGCTATTCAATTTGACGTAAACATGCAACAGTTTATTACAACAATACAAGACGTGTTGTTGCAGTAGGTGAGGGTTCTTCTAGCTTAAGCATTCTTTCAGTAGGTCCTCCCCTTTCCTTATTTGATATGCTTCTTGGGATAGGGGGCGGGGTTCAGGAACTTGATGTTCCCCTTGTGGTGTGCCCTCCCTTTTCCTTATTTGATATGCTTCTGGGGAGAGGAGCGGATTTGGGAACTTGATGTTCCCCTTGTGGTTTGCTGTCCTCTTTCCTTATTTGATATGCTTGTTGTGATAGGAGGGGATTCGGGCACTTGATGTTCCCCTTGTGGTTCACCCTCTTAGCTGGTTCTTTTGTCTTCTTGGACATGGGTCCTTCCATTTTGTTCCTTGTATTCCCCTTTTTTTTGTTGGTGCTTTGGTTTAATTATGATTGACAGGGTTTCATCATATGACACACTCAGACAAGGAGAAAATGACGAAAAACAAGTACAATCCAAATTCTGCCCCCAAGTTATAGCCAGGAAAGCCCCAGTTCTGCTTATTAGAACTCAGTTAACAGCTCTTAGTTATTAATCTCCCTTTTAATCGACTAAATTCTCATAAGGAAATTGGCTGTTCAGCACGGGTGCCAATTCCATAGACCTAATCAGCATGCTTTGTCAATTCTATAGCAGCTTAACACCAGGAAGCCCACAGAGTTTGGCTGAGTCTTTGGGATCCTAGCTCGCCCACAACCTCACCCTACCAATCTCGGGCACATACTTGCTAGAGCCAAAATTGGCCAAACCTTGCCTGTTCTCTCTAGTTCATTTTTTTTTTCCCAGTCTTCCGAGTGTTCTAAAAGGAATTATTTTGCAACAATTTTGATTTTCCCCCAAAACTGGGATTAGTTCTAATCAGCCATAAAAGTGGTGGGCCTGAGGCTCTTCTTCTGCTTCCTCCCTTCTTCCTCTGGCCTCACAGGCCCACTTAATCAGCCATCAAAGTGGTGATTTAAGTAGGCCCCAGTCTCATCCAGAGTAAGCCTCAGGCCCACCCGATCGGCCACAGAGTGGTGATTTAGGTGGGCCTGAGGCTCTTCCCCCCTTCTTTGGCTGACCCAATCAGCCATAAAAGTGGTGATTAGGTGGACTTGAGCCTCATCCCCTTCTTCCTGGGGCCCACCTAATTGGCAATAAAAGTGATGCTTTAGGTGGGGTCTGAGGCTCATCCCCCTTCTTCCTCAGTCCCACCAAATCGGCCATAAAAGTGGTGATTTAGGCTGGCCTGAGGCCGCTCTTCTGCTGCTGCAAGGTGAAGAAGGTGCAGAAGAAGGGGAAGTTGCAGGTGGAGTTCGTGGCATTCATGGACATATAACGTTGTTGGCACGCTGATTGTGAAGAAGAAACCCATTGCTATTGCGAAGATATAAAAAGCATGAAGATGGTGATGAAGAAGAAAGCAGCGCTGTGATTATGAAGAAGAAAGCAGCGTTGTGATTATGAAGAAGAAAGCAGCATTGTGATTGTGAAGAAGAACACAGCATTGCGATTTTCAAGAAGAAAGCAGCATTGCGATTGTGAAGAAGAACCCAGCATTGCGATTGTCAAGAAGAAGGAAGAAAGAAGCAGCATTGCGCATGTGCTGTCATCATGGAACACATGGTTAATGAATCATCAAACTGCTGCAACAGCTCGAAGATCACAGCTCCTCCTCTGCAAGAGGAAGCCGCGGCCACCTATCCAGCAGCGCTGCTGGTAGAGCTCGTCAGTCCCTCTCCTCCGTGAAGTTGTAGCTACTGAAACCGACCCCCCCCCCCCCCCCCCCCCCCCAAGATCTCATGTTTGTGAATGCAGTACCGTAATTTGTAGTTGCATTATTCTTCCTCGTTCGAAATTTAGAGTGTCAAACTGCTGTTTGCTGATGACGATGATAATTCTCACAATTGTTTAGAGTCATGAATGACACGGTCTTTTGAAAATTGGGTGGTTTGCCATTTCCAATCTGGCATCCTCTTGAGACTCATTACGAGCTCGGGACTGTTGCATTGAAAAGTGCTAATTGGGTCTTGTCCACCAGAGTTTTTTCTTTGAGCTTGATTACGATCAGTAAGCACCCATGATCAGATTTTGCAGCATTTGTTTGTATTCATCTCCACAGTTTGTATTTCATGCCGAAGTTTTCATTCCTGGGCATGCAGAGAATGAGTGCAGAAACTGTCGGCTGCTTCTCCGATGTACCGACAACAGAGCGGAATGCAGGGAAGTTGCAAGAAGTTCACAACTCGGAGGAAGTTCTCGATGAGGAGGTCTCCTCATCATCACCCATCATCGAAGAAGTGGCGTTCACTGTGGCCACAGTCGACGATCCTACTCTTGCATGCTTGACGTTCAGGACAGTGGTACTTGGGGTGGGAGGAAATATGCTGCTAACCATCGTCAACACTTTTTTCGGGTATCGCAAGGAGCCGCTGCACATCTCCGCCATCTCCATACAGATCGTGGCTCTTCCTTTGGGACACTTGATGGCCAAATTGCTGCCGAGAAAGTCAATACAATTAGTGCTGCCTGGTTTGATCACGAACCATGACGGTCGTCGCTGGTGGAGCTGGGGCTTCTCACTCAATCCGGGCCCGTTCACCATGAAAGAACACGTACTGATCACCGTCTTTGCCAACACTGGAGGCGGAGCCGCTGCCACAATTGTCGTCAACGTTGTCAAAGCTTTCTACAAGCAGAGAATGGACTTTATGCCCAGCCTTGTCTTTGTTGTAGCAACTCAGGTAAGGAGCAGCAAAAAAACTCTCCCCCTTCTCCATGAGTCCTTGCCTTCCTACATGTTGCTGCTGAAGCTCTCATCTCTAAGCTTTGATCTGAAATTGCAGCTATTAGGATACGGGTTTGCGGGATTGTACCGCAAGGTGCTGGTGGAGCCCGCCCATATGTGGTGGCCACACACATTAGTCCAAGTCTCGCTCTTCAGGTACTTCTCTCTCTTCCGACCTGCTGCTTGCTGCAGCAGCATGTTTGTCTTCTCCTTGGTTTACAACACAGCTTTGGCTAGTTGCTAAACAAAGTCACAAATACCCCAAGTTGCTAAACCCAAGTCACAAAACTGAAGATGTGTTGTAGTGGACTTAGAGCTCTAGAATCAAGCAATTAAAGATCTGACATTGTCCAAGCAAAATACCTTGTTGCCTTGGACTACAACACAGCTCAACTTAGCTAGTTGCTAAACCAAGTCGCAAATATCCCAAGTTACTAAACCCAAGTCACAAAACCCAAGATGTGTTGTAATGAGCTGAGAGCTCTAGAATCAAGCAATTAAGGATCTGACATTGTCTGAGCAAAACCCATTGTGACCTTCTTCTTCTTCTTCTTCCTCTGACTCTTTTCCATGTCTTCTCTTGCTTCAGGACAATGCATGAGAAGGAGGAGAACATTGTAGCGAAATCAGGCTTGAACAACTGTAGCAATAGCAAGGGATCTTCTTCATCATCTTCTTCATTCTCACGCATCCAATTCTTTTGCATTTGTTTGGTGGCAAGCTTCGCCTACTACTTGCTCCCGGGTTACTTCTTCAGCTCCTTGTCTACTGTCTCTGTGGTGTGCTTTGTATGGCCACATTCTGTCACTGCACAGCAGATTGGGTCTGGTCTAAATGGTCTGGGCATTGGTTCTTTTGCACTAGATTGGGCAACTGTCTCTTCCTTCAGAGGGAGTCCTCTGGCAGTTCCCTTGTTCTCCTTGGTCAATGCTGCAGTGGGCTTCTTCCTCTACCTCTATGTGCTCATCCCTATTGCCTACTGGGGGACAAATGCTTATGATGCCAAGACTTTCCCCTTCTTCTCCAGTGGATCTTATGCAAATGATGGTTCCTGCTATGACATCAAGCGGATTCTGTCCCCTGGTCTTCTTGCCTTGGATTTGGATGCCTACAACTCCTACAGCAAGCTGCATCTCAGTATCATGATGGCCATGACAACTGCAATGGGGTTTGCAGTCATTGGAGCTGCCACTACCCATTTCCTTCTTTTCCATGGAAAGTATGCCACACAAAGCCTTGGACACCTATCACCCATTTGCTTCTTTTTCATGGAAAGTATGCCATGCAAAGCTCTTAGATAGCCCTCACCCATTTGCTTCTTTTCCATGGAAAAGTATGTCATGCAAAGCTCTTCTAAGACAGACATCACCCATTTGCTTCTTTCCATGGAAAATATGCCATGCAAAGCTCTTCTAAGACAGACATCACCCATTTGCTTCTTTTCCATAGAAAGTATACCATGCATTGCTCTTAGACCAGTAGCTAGCATTTCTGTTGTTGTTCTGCACACAAGCTCTTGGCATTCTCTGCTGCAGAGAGTATGCCATGCAAAGCTCTTAGATAGCCATCACCCATTTGCTTCTTTTCCATGGAAAGTATGCCACGCAAAGCCTTAGACACCCATCACCCCTTGATTTGTTTTCAGAGTTCTAAGAAGATCTGGCTTGAAACCCACAGTGCACAGCCAAATGAAACCCTGAGCACTACAGCCACAAACAATATTGTATGTGTCTGTCAGACATTGGTAAGGGCTATGTACACAACATGATCTCCATGGTTCATGTTGATCAAGATGAAGCTCTCTGACAGATTGAGACTGTGGCTTGTGTTGTTGTCTCTGTTGTGCAGGGAGCTAGTGCAGCACTTTTATAATGCATGGGGAAGTGATAGGGCAGATGAAAAGAAGAATTCAGATGTGCACAAACGGTTGATGGAGGCATATGCACCAGTGCCACAGCAATGGTTTGTCATTCTGTTGATCGGCTGCCTGATTCTGGCAATAGTGGGAGCAGAGGGCTACAAAGAGCAACTGCAGCTGCCTTGGTGGGGTGTACTTCTGGGATGCATCATTGCCATCATGTTCACACTCCCTTTTGGAGTCCTTGTTGCCACTGCAAACCAGGCTTGTTCTCACCTCCATATAGCCAGTTTTCTGCTGTTGATATGTGCATGATACTTGTGTGAAAGTGCCAAGCTTCTGTTAACATTGTGCCACTGCTGGCACTACCATTCTCACTACTCCTCACCAGTATTATGAAAGGCTACTGGCTACTTCCTTAAGCTTCCTTCAAACAGAAGTCACAATAGAGCTTTACTCAAGAGTCCTGAGCATACACATTGTTGAACTGGTTTTGTGTGTGAAATGTTCAGGCACCCAGTATCAGCATCCTCTCCGAATACCTCATGGGCTATTTATTACCGGGGAAGCCAGTGGCCAACTTGTGTTTCAGGATATACGGCACAAGCAATTTGCACAATTCTCTTTTGTTCCTGCAAGACTTGAAGCTTGGGCAGTACACCAAAATCCCACCTCGCTCTATGTTCATTTCCCAGGTAAAAATCACCTCCACATTTTGACCTGGCTTTTGTTGCTTTGATGTTTGCAAATTGTGTTACTTCCAGCATCAAAACTAACCTCACACAATTGCTTATGTGCTGCCACAATTTCATGCTTTGATAGGCCTGCACCTTGATCACACAGGACAAACCCTAAACCCTAAAGAATAGAACAGTTGTTGAAAATTGCAAGCTGAGACTAGAGAGGTATATGTACATGGGGGGAGGATTGGTCACCAGGTCATTGGCTCTCTTATATCTGCAATTACGTGCTTGGGGACATCATGGTGGTTGCTCACATCCATACCCAACATATGCAATCCAGCATTGCTACCAGCAGGCAGCCCTTGGAGCTGCCCAAGTGACGGTGTGTACTATACATCTTCAGTTATCTGGGGCCTTGTGGGTCCACTCAGAACTTTTGGCCCACTTGGTTTATACAATAGCCTCAACTGGTTCTTCCTTGCTGGAGCTCTTGCACCACTCCCAGTTTGGGTTGCAACAAAACTTCTCCCCAAGTCAACTTGGATCCGGTGGATCAACATACCTGTGTTGCTGATGGCAGGCTTGACAATGCCTCCCGCATCTGCAATCAACAATATCATGTTTCTAACAGTCGGCCTCATCTTTAATTATCTCATTTTCAGACACTACAAGGCCTGGTGGAAGCGTTACACTTATGTGTTGTCTGCTGCTCTCGACGCAGGGACAGCATTCATGGGCATTGCTTTGTGGATTTTTCTTGGGCAAACCACACAAGGTGGGTTGGATTGGTGGGGAAACCAGGGCAATCACTGCCCTCTGGCTCAATGTCCCACCGCTCCTGATGTGGCTGTTCCAGGCTGTCCTGTGTTCTCAAGATTGTAACATAAAAATGAATAAGATACACTCACTTATTCCCACTTGTTTTGGTCTTCATATATTAGCTTTCCAATCTGCAAAGCATCCTTGCTTCCATACCTGGGCTGCATTCAGAAAGTTCCTACCATCTTGTCATTGGACAAGAGCTCCCTAGCTATATATCACGTATCATACTGCCTTCTGACATTTTCATCCTTTGCTAATACCTTTTGGTGCATTCCTGGTTGCTGGTTGGCTGAACCTAATGACTCACCCTCTTCTATGTCCCATGACCCATAAGTTCAGTGCTCCCATACAATCGGCTATGTCGTACCATGGGTTATGTTTGGTAATTAGCTTGAGCATGCTGGTTACCTCACTTGCCCCAACTATTCACAGAAACATGCAGAAACATGCATGCTCTTGCCAGTTACCTAGTCCATAAGCTTCATGTGCTGCAATTCTCATGATCTCCAAATAAAATAACGTAAACTTAACAAACTTCACACAATATAATAATTGTACACTCGCATGTGAAAAAAATTTAATTCAAATTCCTTTTATTTTAGGGTTGCATGTAAAAATGTTATAACAATGAAGGAATGAAAGGGAAAATGAAAGGACATACACATCCAATCAAAATTCTGCAAAGTTCAATTGTAAAGCACTAGTTCTAATCGAGTATGGGTAAAGGTAGTGTGGGTGCGGTTATTAGAAACTGCACCCAATCCCCCACTGGGTATCAAGGTGGTTTCATAGGTTTGTAACCCTGACACTCAAAACATCAGATACTTGACTCTGATGTTAGTATAACCACGGTTATCAAAAACCAAATACCTGGTTCTGATGTATAACCACAGTTCTCAATTCTTTTGGAAAGAAGTCAAATAACTGCCCAAAGAACTGGCTACATGAACCTGCTGCATTAAGGACATTCCAACAAAAAATTCACCAAATCAATAACATGTACACTCAAGCACTTATATCTAAGCTAAATAATAGCACACTTTAAATAGGTTCAAAATGTATGAAGTAAAAACCTTGCTTTGTACTTTATCATAAACAACTAAGCAAAAATGTAGGAAGGAAAAACAATTATTAATCATTCACTAACTTAAGTCCATCATAATCCAGAATTTACTACAAATTGTTGGAATGCAAGGCGAGTTTTTCCATATATTGTACCCCTACTCCTTTTACCCACCTTGCATGTGGATGTTAGTACATAGCCCTTAACTACCTTGCATGTGGATGTTAGTACATAGCTTTAACTACCTTGGATGTGGATGTGGATGTGGATGTAACTACCTTGCATGTGGATGTAAGTACATGGATACAATGATCCAATGGGGTTTTTTTTTTTTTTTTACCCTTTTTGGCCTGGTTTTTCACCATAATTATTTATTCCACTCCTTGCACACCCACTGTCCTCTCCCACTTGAGATCTGCTGCCTGCTCTTGAATGTTGAATGATGATGGCTCCACTAGATGAAGGCAAGGCAATGCATACATTATATGGTAGGCAGTTTCAGGCCTCACCTCACTTGTGTCAGGTTGGTTAGGTAATAGGAAGTAGAATAGGACACAAGTCCTTTTTTTCCTTTTTCAAATCTCCATTTCTTTAGTGTGTTGTGGTACTGCTCTGTAGTAGTTTGGCAGGTTTACATCATTGCATACTTGACATCTGAGGACTTGGTCTTCCACCAAATGTAGAAGCTGCTCTCAACATGTAGTCACTGGTAGTAGTAGGATGATGAGAACTTATGAAGGCACAACAACTACTCCCTAGACAGCCCATGTCAGGATCCAGACCATCATATTAGAGGTATCTATTGCAGTTCTTTGATCAAGAATTAACTATTTTGCTACTTTCAGTTCAACTACAATGGTTCCAAGAGGTATGGTACATAATAGCTCGTAGACATATGTCTCTCTGCATGAATACTCAATTGAATAAAAGAAGTATTTAGCATTACAAGTTATAATTTTATTTACATGTTATTGGAAAATGTACCACAAGGGTCAATATCAAGTATAACAAGTGTTTGTGACCAAAGAAAAGAAAATTCATTTTGCTAGAGTTGCACCCAACAAATATTTTCTTTAAATCACAATTAAGAGAACTTTGAATGCCTACTACTGGTGGGCTTCATGCACAAGGAAGCGATACAATTTTATACATTTGATGATTGTCAACAAATTGATTTCTTTTTTACCACCAATTAAACAAATCTTGTTATCACCCTATCACCAAAACCTTTCACAAAATGGAGCTTAGATTGCAACATCAAACTAGCAAGAAGGTATCTAGGCAATGAATACATCACAGTGGCTATAGATTATGCTACCAAATGGATCAAAGTGAAGCCCTTTGAACTACTATAACACACATCACTACCACCTTTGTTCAACAACTTGCTTGCATGGACTTAGCAACCATAGACTTGCCACTCAAGCAATGCCATCAACATGACAATAGTTATGTTGGGTTGTAAACTACCCAAGCAACAAGCCTATAATAACACATCCATTTACCAAACAAATTAAGGGCCAATCCTAATCTTGTTTTCCATATTGGCATTAGACTTAAATCATATTACACATCTTATTTCTTGATTGGGGGAAAAAAAAAATCAACCCCAATTTTTGTTCCATTTTTTTATTACATGGGATCCAATTTTCTAAGCAATCAATAAATATTTCTTTTGAAAAAAAAAGTGAAATGTCCCTAATAAACATGTGACACCTCCAATTAATGGTGTACAACATTAGCATGACACAATTTATGGCATTGATGTGTGTAATTTGGCAAACATTAAATAAGAACAACAAATTAAATGTGGTGTGGTTTACAACATGCTCTAAGCATCATGTTTTTGGACTTCAATGACTTGACCCATAGGGACAAGGTCATAATTAACCAAACCCCCCTTGGTTAACCCAACCCAAATGAGCCTTCCCAAGGGTCAAAGCACACTAAGGTGGACCAAAGAGGGCAACTCGAAGTTCATTTTTTTATTGTATTTTGAATGTATTTTTGGCGTATTTTGAACAAAAATCTTCAAATGATGTCAAATATAACATTTTCTTTCATGTCCAAGCCATCATCAACAATGTCCACATTCCTAATCCTCTTTAGGGAAACATAGCAATTCCCTCCTTAGGGGAAAACAATGTTGTCAACAAAAACATTGTTTGATGGAATTGCATACAACTCCACTAAGAATAGTCCAACATCACATCCTTAATTTGTGGCTTCTCTTTAAACATCCCACCTCCCCCAAGGGAACATCCTTCCTCAAGGCAACAACTTACCTCCAAGAACAACCTCCTAACCAATAAACAACCTTTCACAAGGAATCATCTCTTCCCCAAGGAAATAACCTCTCCTAGGGAACCATCTCTTCTTCAAAAAAACAACCTTTCATGGGGAACATTTTCCCAATTCACAAGCCATCCCGATTAATGTTCTTCCACAACGTGGTATTAAAAATTACGCAAGCCTCATCATCCCACTACTGCATGAGGTCAACCTCTAGTCTTCGAAGTAACAAGGCCATTTCTTTTTCCTTAAATGGGATAAAAGTCATGAATTAAGGTGAATAAACCTCTCCAATTTGGCATAAAGTAGGCTTCAATGTTTATAGTCACATTTCTTTCCCCTTAAAATGTGGGATCACAACCAAGTTGAAGAAGTTGATGTTGTACACCACATGCAGAAAGGAATATATGATGTGTTTTACCCTTTGTAACTTTTTTGTTTGGCTAGTCAAATAATTAAAATATTTTATTAATCCATTGGCTTGGCTACAATGCAAACAAGGTATTCATCAAACTCATAAGGGTGATCCATGTATCATTTGAAATGTCTAAAATGGTCAACTTCAAAAAAATGTTGATGTTGTTGTTTGTGGTATCATCGCCTTTCAAGATGCTAATAAAGTCATTGAGATCAATCATAAGTAATGTTGGTTTTGAACCAAAAGAATTATCCTTTCCATTCATTGTTATTCCATGTCATTTATTTGCAACCTTCCACTTCTTGATTATTCTAAAAATCAAACACACCTCCAATTAATCTTTCCTTCAATCAGATGAAACAATCGAGTGTAACTCAATAAATTCACCACTAAAGTGTCCTTGGAAATTATTCAACAAGACTTTCAAAGAACATGTAAGTAGATTCCCTAGGGAATTACCTATTGAAAGTCCCCAAGGAAACTATCCCAATAGGAATTCTTCAACAATAACTCAAGGAAACGAAATTAACATTCCCCAAAAAATTATAATTTCATCATTTCTTAAGATATCCCAAGGAAGTGTCTTTGTATGCAAACTTGCTTCTTGAAAGAAAGTATGCAAACCTCTTACCCAATTTTTTGCACCTTAGCAATCAATCCTAGGTTGAAGGCCTCAAGTTAGGTTTGTTGTTCTATAACTAATTGTTGCATTATGGGTTGTTTCTTGGTCTATTGACTTTGTTGGGTTGCAAATGGTTCAAAGTTGGGGTCTTTTCTATGTTTTTTTGTCTCCCCACAGCTTCAAGAAGATTTCCCTTTAACGTTTGTTTAGTTGCCTTTGTTCACATGATGTTTAATAATCCATTTTCATTGTTGCAAACATTTTCCCCCACTAGAAGAAAAACCTTGATTTACAACTGGTGTCTACGATTGTTTTTTAGTTGAAAGAGACATTTTACAACTAACTATCTAATAGTAGCTTAAGACAAGTCGTAGACGACAAATAGTCGCATGAAACATTACATCAGGATGACGTCATCAGATGGTAGATGAAGTCTAAATTTAATATATATTGTTTCATCCGATGGGGCCAGTATATACATAATGTATACAACGCATCATTTTGCGACTATAAATTGCAACTATTTTAGTGCATCCAAACTCCAACCATGTGGAGACACATGTTAACTATTGAAATACTTCAATTATATTTCCTTAAATCCTTTTAAATTTATCTAGGTCATTGGATTCAACACATTGGGATTGTCACATGTGGTAAAACAATGTAAGCTCAAGTTTTTCCTAATCTTGTGGGTAAGGAGTGGCCATGTTTTTTTTCCGATTAACTAATGGGTTGTTGCCACATGGCATGGTTTCTAATATTTGGGAAACCAGATTGTGATATTGGATGATCTAGAATTTTCTAAATCTTATGGCCAAGAAATGGCCATGTCTTTTGTGTTTGGCTAATCAAAATGTGCCACGTGTCTCATTATGAGCATCATGGCATTTAAATATATATTAAAAAACCCTAGACATATTCCATTCATCATATGTCAAAAATGAGGATCTTGACACGTGTCGCATTATTATTTGAATGGAAATTTCAAATTTGCCACATCTTTTAAAGATCAAAGAATAGGAACATGCCACATGGCAATGTTAAATAATTTGTAAAATATTTTTTATTGAAAAGGAATAATGGACCCTAGTTTAACATTATGAATTGAGGTTAGCATTATAGGGTTTAATTAACAATGTTATAGGGTTAAGGTTACCATGGCTCACTAATCACATACAAAATGGACATGGAAAATGGTTTCCATTGAGCTAATAAAAACTCAGTGAGCACATTCACCTTAAGTTTTGCAAAGATGGAAAGATGTTTTGTATTGAACATGGGTTCTTACCTTAATGTAATCAACAATACTTAACTTGAATAACTAGATGATCCACATATAAACACAATGATGGCACCAGCAACTTGTTGGAGTTGATGTGGCTGCAATTTGCATGTTTTGAGACACCTTAGGCTCCATAGTTGAATCCTTAGGGTTGAAATGCAAATTCTCCTTCCTACATGAATAACCTTGCACAAATAAAATATCGCCATTTAGGAACAAACATACATCACCATTCAGATGTATAAGTGCCAACACACATTTCCCCTCCAAACAAGTCCATAAACATGAAGACTTACCTTTACATCACAAAGCTTGATATAAAATCATGTTGGAGGCATTGACAACTTCATCACCCTAAACCTAAACCCTAAACCCAAAGAAAACCATTGCAATTTCCAAACACACAAATGAAGGAGGTTCAAAGTTCAGACGTGGCTTGAGGAGGGCAAAATAAGAGCAGGGTAGTGATGAACAAATAAGTCCAAAAAGGAACAAGCAGATATTTGGATATCCAACACCAAGTGCGTCATTGCACTGTTCACATGTGCCATCAACCCTGGCATTAACAGCCCCATCATGACCTACATTCACAAAGAACTCACCAATGTTTTTGTCATTCCTTCACATACTTCTTCCATCACATTATGCATAAAAGAATCACTTACGATGGCAAGCTATGAGGAGGGTATAGTGAGAAAGGCAAAGTCTATGTTGGAACTAGTGTTTGGCAAGTGAGTAGACTATAACATGGTGTCACTCAAATCATATGGGCTACTACTTCCATCTTGGCTCAGGTGGATAGACCATTATTTATTGGGGCAAATTGGCAATCCCCTTCTTTGCCCAAGAGTTCTAGTCCCCTGGGGTCTACACAACAAACCCATGGTTTCCAACAAAATTTGGAGAGGGTAGAAGGCATCATGGTGTAGGATTTGGGAGCTTACTATGGAATAGGGGGCCACATAGAAAGGAGTACCTGCCATGTAAAACTTCCCAAAAGTGTGGTTTGATATGAAAAGAACATCCACTAACTAGCCTGGTTGCACAATCACAACATCCACCGTAAAGGCTTGGAGATAGCCAGAATTGGTTCGCACCAATACAAGTGAGTGGTTTGCAAGTGCAAAATAGAGCCCAAAATTCATGCATGAACTCACAATGTGGACCAGGTAGGTGTATCCTGGTGTAGCTTTCACTTTGCAAGCATCTGCGTAAAATGGATTCAAATGTCCACAGTTTCTCAATTCAGAACACATCAATTATACATGTGCCAACAAGCATACATGTGGCTTCATGTGCATTGTCATGCTAGGGCTTTGGCATCCTTCCAAGATGTTGGACCCTTCCAGCTACCCATTAAAAAAAAAAATGCATTCTCTAAGCCAAATTCCTGGAAGACACATGAAACCCCCTAACACTCCTACAATATGTATAGCTGGTCGATGACCTAGTGAAGAACCCCTCTCCCCATCAGAGTTGGAATTGTGTGATGTCTAATGGTGAAGGTGTGAATTGAGTGATGCCCATACCTTCACAATTTGCACAAGATTGACAGTGGGCTACCTACAAGTGCAAGAGTTACAGAGTAATCTGTAACCTTAGTACCTATTGAGGAGAAGTTGTACAAGTAGCCAAGGTGAGCATTAATGGTAAGGGCATCTGAAATCCTGTAAACACTGCCTGTAGCCAGAGCATTAGTTAAAACCTACTCCAGATCAACTTCTACCATTCTCCTGAAGATACATGTGACCCATAATCACAAATTGTCTCAAGGTTCAAAACTCTCAGATTAACCTTGATTTCATCAACTTTCAGGTTGGCATTCATAAATTGGTTATGTGAACATCCTAGACCTAATCCCATTTTTAATATTCTCAACTCCTACATGGGGTAAAACTCAACTTATATAAGAAATAGGTACATACAAGATGCCCAAATATTTTTCTCATAGCCTGTTCCATAGCCCATGAAGAGCTCCGTAACTGGCCCCATGTGAGCTCCGTAGTTGGCCCCATGTGTGAGTTTTACTTGAGGTTGTTTGTTTTTGTTATCAGTAGTATCTTTCTATTCCCCTGTTAGACAAAACCTCTTTTCTAGGCTGCTTATCCAGAAGTGAGCCACTCGGAAAGATTCTGTGATTGAAAAATGGGCCTCAGAAGTTGAGAGAAACTACCATTGTAGAATTTGGACTGGTCAATGCTTCAATAAGACCTGCACCCACCACATCAAGCCGCCCAACATCTCCAGATTCCCTCCAAAATTGTGTAGCATGCACCTGAAAGGGACTTAAATCTTCGTCAAACTTTTCACTGTGGACACTCTTTTCCTCATTTGTTTCTCTGAATCAAGATCTCTTGCCTCCAATCCTCCTTTTCAACCCATTGAGGAACACATCTCACTGTTAGAAATACATATCTATTAGCCAATAGTAGTCTACTCCACCTGCTAAGAACCTTTACAAGAACAGCTTCATGTGAGAGAGACACAACTATTTACCAGATGTAAAGGATGCCATAAAAGTGATTTGATCGTTGCCAGACAGGCTTCACATCAGCAAAGAGGTCCAAAACTATCATCTTCCCAACTAGAACTGAATGCAGCAATGCCTGCAAATGTCAGTTTTGCACAGTCACACATTCAATAGACTACCTTTAGCAAACATCTGTACCTGAATTGGACGCCCATATACCATAATATGTGGCCCCAACACCTTGATGAACAAAAAAGAAAACCTTGAAGGAAGACCTTATATTGTTTACTCTTAAAATACAACAACATTAGGACTCTAACATGTAAGGTTGTAATCTCCTTCTAGTATGGATTAGGCAAAGAAACAGTAAGAGCTATCATAGCACCTGCATTTGTGGGGGCTGCCAATAGGAATCATCAGAAGCAAACAACCAACCCTGTACAGGCATTTGAACACAGTCACAGGTAAATGTCTGCTCGATAGAGTAGCTTAATGTCTCCTCAAGGCATGATAACAAAACGCAGGAAATGATTTAATCAGGGAGGATTGAAATTGATGAGTGCCTGCATCAGCCAGATTGCATCTTGGTCACTAGCATTCATTGCTTCAAAAACAACTGCACCAAGAGCTGCAATGTAGACTGGGTCATTCGTTGGCGGTTGATTCTCATTGAAGGTACCACTTTGCAAGACAAAACACCAAAAAATAAATTTAAAATGACATCAGCTGGTACACAAAAGACTAAAACTAATTCTGAACTATCAGATCTACCTTGAAAAGTCTATTGTTCACAAGACACCTTTAAAAATACATTTAGTGAATGACAGTAACTTCATCTAAGGATTCACAGCAACCCCAAGTGTGCTATCTAGATATTTGAACCTCCCCTTCTGACAAGGGTGTTCTTATGATGAAGTGGAAAGTCAAGAGTGTCCAGAGCAACAACAAAACTAACCAATTATAGATGTGCTGGGTTCCACCATATTTTGCAGATAATATATCAGGCACAAGTCAATGCATATGCCAACTGTTTACTAGTTCCAATGTGAAATCATCTTCTTTTGAACATCCATACTCAGTTCAAAGAGGCAACTGACAACCAAATCCTAATAATAAAGAACCTTTGTGAAGGTCTACATGCAAGATGTATCAATGAAATTACAGAATAAACTCCACAACAACATTTGAAGGTACACATTACATCTGTTCTGGCCAAACCAAAACAAACACAACTAGAATGAATGCGTTTATAATCTTGTGAGTGTTAATAACAAAGTCATCAGATACCTTCAATCTGTTGTAAGATGAAAGCTTTTCCAATCTCCACAAGAAGTGGGTCTGTGGGGTCCAAAAGAGTATGTACAGCACCACCTTGGATCACCATCCACTGTATTCCTGGTCATGCATGTGTTCAATTTTCAGCTCAAATGGTTGGATGCCATCCTAGGTCACAATCATTATTGTCTCTCCTTATCTACCAGCTCCATAGTGCACACTCTCCAAGAACTAACTTCCAGGTTGGCCACACTACACAAATCTCTTTCAATGCTAAAACTCCAAATTGTCAAAGATACTGTAATTGTCAAGGAAAAGGAGAGCTACAACGTAATAGAATCAGATAAGGACTAAGTGCAAACCATTCGCCTAGCCGCATGATTTTGGCATTGGTGTATATTTTGGATATGGCAGCTGGGACATTTCCAAAGAAAGCAGGTAATACTGTAGAAGCACTAGCAAGGCCAAGGTCAGAATTTGTACTAGCAGAGAATGATCTGATGTAATCTGCCTCCCAACCATGAATGTCCATTACTGGAGGCGTCTCTTTCATACACCTTGGAGTCCAAGCCACAGTGTAAAAGAGCGTGGCTATTGGTGATTCATACATAAGTTTGTATATTTGTATGGCGAGAAGTTAGGATTGTAATTCGTGTTATGATAATATTTATTGAGTCTCCATGTGGTTTGAGGCAACAAGATCTATAAGAAAAGGTATGATGCAGAAAACTGATAGGTGCTTCATCAGGAAGGAGCATACCAGGAGTCATGCCAAGATCCCGCATGTGAGAAAGAATTCTGATCTGCAACTGCAGCTGCTGGTCCAGCCATGCCTGTGGCAATGGTCCTCCCCACCTGGCAGCACTCCAATGCTTGGTTGATCAGTTACTATTTCAGCAGGTGTCTTTATGCATCCCTCTACAAGTTCCTGCAAATGGTGCCACTACACCTGATGGGAAAGTCATTTACCCATGAAGATTCCCCATTCGAGCCCAAGCAAGGAAAGCTGGACCACCAAAGTAGTCGTCCAAGTCAGACCCAGTTAAGTTGAAGGTTTTGCTCTGTCAAAGACTTCTGCACTGTTCAGTTGTCAGCCCAAAAGATGAAAACAACCCAATTTTGATTCCTCGCCCCTCACTATGCATTGTCTTGGACCAACTCTTGCATGTAGATGCATATGATGATTTGGCAATGGAAGGGAGGGTTAAGTTACCTATTAGCAACAACCAGAGATGAGAGTTTGATATCTACCTACTATGCTTCACATCTTCCTTCTCGTGGCACAATGCGATCATCCCCATCATCCTCCACATGCTTACTATGTAAACCTATAAATTGCTCCCATTGCTTTAATCCATCACATAACATGGACATTTGATCAGATCTGATTCATCTAATGATCAACAGGTGATTCATCCAGATGGGATGTTAAGAGGATTCATTTAAGAGGATATGATGCATTTAATGATGGAATAGGATTAGATCAGATTCACCACCATTAATGTTGACTTGGGGTGAAGCCTCCAACAACTCCATGCTCCACACTATTACCTATTCAAGGTTGAGTTAAAAATAACCATTTGTAACAATTACAACAAATGGTTGAAATTATGTTTATAGAAAAAGTTGGAACTTGGGACCTTACACCAACCATAGGTGCACTAGTTTGTCCACCAATCTTGGCTAGGCTTTGCCCATCATGCACCAACACCTATGAATTTACATCAATCTCTGCAAAAGAGTAAGGATTACCACCTTTGACGATATTGGACAAAATAGGTTATTCCCATAATAACTTGTGCATGGACAACCAATAGTAAGTGCTAACTAGGGTTGATAATCACATTCCAAAATAAGATGGAACTAGAGAAGGCCTTGAGTGTAAATTAAATTGATTAAATATATATTATATCATAGCAAAGCCCCAACCTCCCAAATAAAAAACAAAACACATGCAGCCAACTAGGTCTTGAGGCTGATAAAATGTACTTGAAGAGGAAAAATATTTCAATCATCCAAACTAAGTCCTTGTGATGAGTGAAATACACCAAAATTCCCTTACATTAATATGAAACCCAACAAAAAGTCCCTAGAAGCAAGGACAATAGTTTACAACTACTCATTTGTTCTTTTGCAAAAATTGGCCTTTCCATACCAAATTGGTGCCCATTACATCTTTCAACATCAACTGTGGTGGATCATCATTTTCATTTGTAATTAGAAATGGAGTGAAACCTTTGCCTGCCATAATTTCAATAAGTTGCACCCAAAACCACCCATCATCAATAGGGGTGCCATGGTGGAAACATGTCTGCCCACCAATCCTTGATATCATACTTGTCGCAATGATGTCCTCTTTGGTAGGATTTATCAATGCAACTGAATCACCTTTCTGAAACTACACACCCAAATCAACACGTTCACTATATCTACAATAGACTTGGATTAAGGCATAGTTATAGAATTTAACCTTTTGTGACTATTCTGACTAGATTCTTGCCACACATAGCATCAACTTTTTCAGATCTCACATGTTCTTGTGTGTGTGTGACCTTACATGCACCAGACCGTGCCCAAGTGCTAACACCAACTTGTGCTACAAGTGTTGTCTTCTTCTTTTTAACCTAAAATCCACCCAAATCCCCCCCTCCCAAATTCCTTCAATCCACATATCTATAAATGTTGACTATTGTCTAGTTTTGGCATGCCACATCATTCGATTACAATGATGTCTAATTTTCATCAGTGAAGGAAAGTTCAAATGTGCACCTTTGTAATACGGCCAATATCCCCATGTCTAGTTCTACCCTTGTCTTCAATGGCATGCCTTTCCAAAAGTCTAGTAGGCTTTATGGATGGTTGCATTTCTATAGGCATTCAATACCATGCCCCTCCCCAAGCTCTATACACTTTGTGGTTGTTTGCACGTCTACGGTGTGTGTGGCAAGTTCAACAGTTCCTGCAATGCCTCCTTGACTTGTCAAACTTGCACCTAACACTGTTGCATTTGACTGTGCCAGCAATTTTGTCATGAACAACTCCACATGAGCATTCAATTGTTTAATTCCCTGAGCATTTGAGTTGCATGCCTCTAGGATTTTTGGTAACTTTGTTTCAATTATTGCAATTCGTGAGGAGAGAATGGTTGAACTGGAATCCTGCCAAAATTGCATACATTCCCCAACATAATTACAACCTAGTTCAACAAACATCATTGATTATAGAATTTCATCACTAATTTCAATAATTTAAGATTGTTTGTAATTTATCCCCTAATACAACTACAAGAATGTATCCATATGCATCTGTGGGAACTCACTGGGTTTCCATTTGGGCCAACTGAAGCTAGTTTTGCAGCTGCCACCTCAGATAATGATGGACTTCATTGCGCAAGCTTTTTCTGCAACCCAAAAAAATGCATCCATAGAGCTTTGGGGGTATGGAATTATATATTCTATGACTCGTATGCCTATTGTCAACAATTTATACACATTTTCATAGGCAAAAAAAATCAAGTTTAAACAAACACATACCAATTTGGCTTCAGTAACAGCTTTTCCACCACGACCATATTTGCTTAATTTTGTGACTGCGCCTCTTGCACCTGTTAATTGGGAGGTCTTTTTTTGTATGTTGCGTTCTTCCCAAATATTTAACAAGTGCTGCCCACACCAAAAGGGCATCCACTCTGCCCATCCTTTTGATACCGTTTTTTAAGACGGGATCTTTCAGACTCCATGAATCGTTTGACACAATCCCTAAAGCCACGGGCACTCAACTCATGATGGATATATTCAAATAAATCATCAAGTTGACTACGGAACTCAACCATGTCCATAGGGTTTTGTTCACCCACTTTAACAGTAGCCATATTTAGGATACAAGGTGCAAGACCCCGCATTGCATTATCCCATTCATTTTTACCATCGCATGACCCATCAATTTTGCCATGCTTTGTCACCTCCACTTTGTGAGGTGGCAATCCTTTCTTCTTCCACTCTTCTGCCTCAAATTCTATGGTCTTTTTTGCCACCCGTTGTTGTGTTTTAATGTCAGCCTTTGAACTACTAGATGGTTCTTGTAGCTCCTCTGTGGTTGCAGGCATTTTTGCCCCTTGAATGTTAGTTTCGCCTACACCAAACCCACTAGCACATTCAACCTGTATGGAACCCCTACAACAACCACCAGGCCCATTCCAATTTGCATGGCCATGGTGGTTTGTTGCCATCCCTTCACAATAGTTATTCCACTGTCCTTGGTAGCTAGCAGCCCACTACCCTTGGTGCTTACAGTGCCCATGTGGTGGTGGTGGATAGTTTGATTGTCCCCTTGCCCATTGCCCCAGGTGTTCACAATGCCCAAGTGGTGGCATACACTCTACTTGTCTATCAACTAATTTCCATTGTTGCCCACCATATCCTAGAGGTGGCCCACCTTGTGCATTAAGCCTGCAATATTCTTTTGCATGCTGTGGAGTGCAACTTTCCACCCCCCTTTGACCACATTGTGAAGGACTAGTTGTACAACCTTTCTTTGAATTTGTTCTCTGCTCTCAATCATGGTACTTAATCCCATGTCAGTAATTTGAAAACATATGGATCCTACACCTAGGCAACTTCCAATAATCGAGACATTCAATACACAAGAAAATTGATAAGGAAGCAACAGCCAAAGAAACCTCTTCTATGGAATTTTGCATGCCATCTTTCACAAGACAACTAATTCAGTGGATTGAGGTGCAGCACACATCCATTAGTCCAGATACCAAAATGATGATTGTGGTGGGGGATAATGCTGATGGACTTCTCTCAGATAGTCAGGGTGGCAAGGTAAATTAATCCTTTCCAGAATTTTGTCAACATTCTCAATAGACACAGATTGCCCATGCACAGCAAGATGATGCAAGCAAACCTCTGACCAGTATTCTCTTAGAATGTCTATTGGTTTACACCAGCTATTTCAATAAGTAAACAAGGAAGCAAGTTGCCTCTTGGTTACAAAAGGAGGATTAGTCACTCAGTAGATGGGAAACTTGAAAGTTATGGTCTTTATAAGCAGAGTCCCATAACAACAACCTACAAAAAGGTTGTGTTGAAAATTGCAGGTCATTGCAACTTGAAGGGCCACTTAGACTATTCATTTGCATCAGCATGGCACTTAGATGGTTAAGTTTTTGTGACAGTGAACCAAGATACAACATGTTGTCTATGGGACATTCAAAACCTTGTGAGGACAACCATTATGTCAGTTCTGCCGAACCAAAACAAACAAGACAATAATGAGCACGGTCATAACTCATAACCTTGAGAATGTCACTCAAAAGCTATTAGACCATCACTTTCATCATGAATTGTGTTGACTAATTCCAATGGGTACCCATTAACTTCATCAGCTTCACATTGGGCGGCATAAAATTGTATGATAACCTGCTCAAAATTTTGTGGAAACAATTGTACACAAATTTGTCTTGAGTTTTTATTGCATTTCTAGAATTAAGAGGTAGACCTAAGTTATGACATTGGCTAGCACTCAAGAGACCTCAAACCAAGGTTCAGGGACAAAATGTTACTCTTGCTCAAAACATATTTCTCTTGTTCGCTCACAAATCTGCATCAAGAGATTATGAATTATACAATCTCATCCCTAGTATACATCTCCAGGATCTATTTAGTAGTTCGTACATAACCTACTTATTCCCATTATCAAGTGAGGAGAGGGGGCCATTCATCTTAAGGACCAAATTGCAATTCCAGAACATGCTGAATTCGCTAGTGGCTGGAGACTTGCATAACCCCCAATGCTAATTTGAGGGAGATTCAACCTGAGAAACCAAAAGCACAGAAAAAAAAATTCCATGGGGGAAAGAAACTCACAATAGCAAGAAAGTCTGGGTTTTCACATGTTAGTAACACACCTTTTGCAAGTATGGGAACCATCTAAAAAAAGATAAGTTCGTCTACATTTCTTTCCTAACCACATGAATTTTGCACTCAAAAGTACAGGTGGGACTACTCAGCATGCTTTACAGTGGCCACAATGCCTGAAGGTCATCTCAGACTAGTGAACTTATCCATCCTTCTAACATGATCGAACAACAAAAAAGTTGAGATAGCTGATAAGAGTTCAAATCCAACAAGGAATCAACTTCCGTGCTATGTGCTAGTAAGCCATTATCTTGTCAAAGAGAGGCTGGTAGACTACTGCATCTAGTGTCCTGGATGCTTATTCATCACATAAAAAGTGTGACCAAGATTGCTATTATGTGCTGCAATCTACAACCCTAGTGCATGTTGGATACATGAATACCACAAAACACAACAAGCATCTCAAACTAGAGAGAACAAGAGACAGGAGCTGGAAAGTATGCAGTTAAAACATGTGACTCAAAAGTTCACTTCATCACAAGAAAGCAAGTGACAGGGGATACTTCTAACCACCATCTGAACAAAATCATCACACATCAAGAAAAGTTCCATGACAGTACCATATCTACAATGACCAGAGAAAGGGGATGAAAACTAAAGGAATATACTGTAGTGAAGAGTGTGTCAAATGCTATCAAACTAGCATTTTAAAGGGATACATTAGTGCTATTACTTGCTGAACCCACTTGATGGTTGCAAGTCCATATCCTTGTTGCGCTTTAAAAGCTGTGGGTAAAAACCTTAATGGTTTTGATTTTTTGGAAGGTTGGTGAGGTGTTGTGTGCTACTGAAACAAGGAAAAGTTCATGTGAAGAGGAAGTTGGCTTCAGGCAAGGCTGGTTGTAACAAGCAAGTCTGCTTAGCAACTTTCCTCAGCATGTTTAGGGTACAGAGAGGATTGGTTGTGGTTCAGCAACGATGACAGAGATGATGGTTGGTCAACCATGATGAGAACCCCACTTGGTTCTCATCCTGGAGTTGACTAAATTTTGTAAATAGTGCAGAAAGGTGGGCTTCTTCAATAGATAACATAGACAAGAAACCACTTCTGAACTTAGTGCTTCTAAAAAAGAACTCAATTAGGCTGGGCCTTGAAAAGATATTAAGGTTAGTAGAAATAACATGACCATGATGGGAATCAACAAAACTAAGGAAACGAAAACAAGCACAAGTTGAGTGAATAATTTTATTAACTTGAGAAGCACAAACAGATCTACCCAACATCCCATTCCCATAGCTGAAAAACTCTTAACCAGAGGTTGTGACATATTTCCAAGCAACTAAAGGAGGGGACCAAAACTTTCTAATAAAAGGAGGAAGACAATTTAACATAGAAGAAAGGTTTAAAATGGAAGAGAGATTCAAACTGTTGTAACCCTAGCTTTGGGCGCGCGACCAAGGCAAAGGGGTTGCACAGGTGCGAGCCAAGAGGAAGCCCGGGAGTCACATCATAGACTCCCGGGAGTGTAGGAAAGTGTGAGGGAGCGAACCCTCACACTCCCAAGGCAACTCTCACTTTGGGAGATGGAATCCCGGTGGGCTTCCAAAATTTCAAAGAGCGATTTGAGGGGTCAAAACTCCATGGCTTGTGACGATCTTTATATCATTGAAAAGCTCTTAAAACTTAATGTCTAAAATGGGCTCGCATTGCTCATTTGGACATCTGAAACACAAGTTATGGCCAAAAGAAGGGTCGGGAGTCAAACTGGTAATTTGACTCTTGACCAGAAAAAGTCAAGAATTGACTCGATTTATTTGGCTGTAGATGACGTGCCACATATCGTTGGAAAGCTCTCAACGAGAGCTACAACTTTGCTTTAGACCGCACTTCGATCCAAGGTCTACTCGCAAAGTTATGGGGCTCCAAAGTTGTGGGAATCTTGGCTGGCGGAATTTCAGGACCCCCAAGCGGGAGTCCCGGGAGAGAAAAGCCATTTGGATGTGGGCCTCGTGGAGAGGTCCAGAGTATAAGGGGGAAGGCGGTGGCTTCCCCCAAGTCCAAACCATGGTGAGTCTTATGTGTCCGTGTTGCCCGTGGTTCGTCTTAGCACCAAAGGTGCTCCAATTATGCACTAACCATTTTGTGTGGCTTGTGTGCAGGCCCGTGTGAGTGAGTAAACTTGTCAACTCTTCCTAGTCCCATCCTGGAGCTCCAACACGCCCCTCTACCCGCTCAAAGTGTTGTGAGCTAAGGAGCGTGCCCCGACTCCTCCCTCTTCCGCTGTCCTTCACTTGGACTCACATTTGAGACCTTCAAGGGGTTGGGAATGCGTCACAAACCATCCATACGAGAAGAAACAAAAATAGAGATAATGAGATCTCTGCCTAGGAAAGAAACACTTGACAAGAAAGAACAAGGAACGTTTCTCTTAATACCTGGTTTGGTGTCCTTGTTGCCATTCGTTTATTGCCAAGGTTTTTCACTTCCTTTATAGTTGAAGACACATTTTGCAAGTTATGCACCCCTTCTTTGAACAGAACAATTTGTTGTTGTCATTCAGAGCTAGTGCTACCATATTGTTCTTCAGACTGCTCTTCATTGCTACTGGTGTCACGTTCACTTTTTGATGCGGACATTAACGATCCCCCCTCTTTTGCCATGCTTGCTTGTGGTCTTGCAGCAATCCTATCACTTTTTCTACGTGGTTGTGACGTTGTTCTATCCACAAGATGTTGCTTAACCTTCTTCTTATGTGGAGTTTTCCACCTACAACAAATGCCACAATTTTAAAATATTCGAACTATGGTTAGCATTGTGATAGATACAAACTCCACTCATGTGCAAGTAATATGTGAAAGATACAGACTTTAGACTAACAAGAACATGAGTGAAAGGGCAGTGCACTGGCCTTATGGATGCAAACACATCGCTGTGTGACACAAACCCTAACGGAAGTACTTGGCTATTTGGTAGGTCCCACCCACACCCCAACATGATTTGAAAGCATCATGTCTTCCACCCACCCTATAGATTTTCAACCTTCCTTACATCTGATCTTACAGTGGAACAAGTCTACTATACATAAACATCAACACACATGTTTGCAACAAACCTACATTTCAAAACCACACGTGTTTGCAAAGGTAAGGAGAGGATGCTATAAGTTCACAATTCAGCAGCCTGACATTCTAGTGGAGCTAGTCGTGCTTAGAGCTCAGCAATATGTTGAGCTCGTAATTGTTCATAAGGGTTCAGCTGTGGGGTCTCAACAATGTCCACAACTTTGTTTTCAATGCATTCATATTTTTGTGGGTTGAAGTTTGTCCAAGTCTTTGTTTTCATGGTTTTAGTAAATGTTTACTTATTGTCATATATATCTATCTTTGCCTATGTGTTGTCTCTATCTAATGTTTCTGGATTTGAGTGTGACTGTCTCCTTAAAATGTTAAAAATATACAACCAAGAATTAGCTAATGACCCAAATAAGTCCATAGTTGTAAGGAATAGATCCCTCTAGCAACACTAATGAGCATGAAACATTATTACAAGCAAGTTGTATTCACTTACACAAGTGACAATCAATGAAACATAGGAATTTGTGAGAGTTGACAATTAACCTTTTGTAGTTTTTATTCTAGCAAGCACAATTATGGTTTCCCCTACTCTTTGATCATGTGCATCCACTTCCCTTTCCAAATTGCCCAATGTTGTGTACGTAGAAATGCAAACTTTTGAACTTAACCCATTTAGTAACTACAATAGGATATTCATTCTCCATGGTTCTTGTTGAAAGATTCTGCAGATGCCCAAAATCTAAAGACTTTGCAAAGTTTAGAGTTGGAAAACATTTTTGAGATTTATTTTATCGTCAACTATTACATCAAATATACAAGAAGCCTCCTTCATGTCCTAGATGTGGAGCAAGATCATTCATTCAATCAACAATTGAACCCCTATAAACTTAGCAAATGACAAAAAAATTACAGAAGAGAAAAATAGTGTTGCAAAACCTAAGCATTGCAAGTTTTAACTCTTCAAACCTTCCCTCATCTAAAACCAAATACACCATATTCTTAAGTGGCACTACAAACTCTCACGCTCAGGGCCTAATGTTCTTTGTATGATGGCTATAACATAGTTATAAAGCTCAATGGCCTTCTCATTATCATCTAATTCACTATAAGTGCTTGCAACTTTTAATAATAATTCCATTACCAAAGGACTATCTTCTTTGCATGTCCACATAGCCTAATTGTTGTTTAGTGGTCTTTCCTTGATAACAAGATTGAATGTTGTTTAGGCCTAAAACATTGCAGCATGTGACAAAAAATTTGCACATATATTATGAGGTGATGAAGATGAAAGTCCTCAAATATATATAAATGGATTATATAGATGAAAGTCTAATATATATAGATGGACTACATATATTAGACAAGGAATGAGTAATTTTCTTCAAGACAAATATGCTAATGCATAAGCAATGTTGCAGGTCCATTTACTAAGTGCATCATCTTGAATCTCGAGATACTCTTGTTTCAAGGGAAGGGCTTCTTCAATAGGTTTTCCAATGGTTGTGTACATGTTGTCCATGTGTCCCAACATATTGTCCACCAACAACTGAGGAGATCTAGTTCCAACTTTTTCTATCAAATTTTCATGTGCATGCCTTAAAATGCAACATTTCAATTTCCAACTATTAACACTTCTATTTTATTATATTAAAAACAAAGATGAATCAATGATGATACCCATGTTAACATTGCAACCCAAAACAACACAACATGAAATAACTAGGAGTAGGAAAGAAACTTCAAGAAGGAGATGCTCCACTTTCTTAAAATCACCTAAGGTCAAGTGGAGTTAGGTTTGAATATCAAGCATGGTTGCATGCTCAATGCCTTCTACACCCAACTCCAATTGCTCCCTAAGGGCATCAAACTTAGCTTCAATGATGTCACGTGCACCTTCTACATCCCCATTATCTGTTTTCTTCACCTCCTCATACATCTCTTGTAATTGCTCTACCATCTTGGCTACACCAAGTGTCTTCCCATCAATCACTTGAAATGGATTTCTGCACCAAAAAACCACCAAATTACTTGCATAGATCCACCACATAAGTTCAATGGGTACAACCATTTTGATTACTAATATCTCAAGACAAAGTTAATTCTCCACTTGATGTGTGCAATTTTCATATGAATCGAGACATATAAAATCATATAAAAGCTAACTACTAACAAAAAAAAAAGGGGTAACTAACTTAAAAAACACAAGGCAAATGGAAAAAGATGTATCCCATCTTTGTCTTCCACACTTTCCACATTACCATATTTATGTCCTTCACTTTTGTATTTCTACCAAAAATCATCATGGTTATGCAACTCTAAATTTTTCATTTTTTGTGTGAACTACAAAGAGCACTCAAGAAAACATTTTTGGCTTTGGTCAAAAAAACTATATCTGAAGCAATGTTACATGGCAAAATCTAGTGTCCTTTCTTGGCCACCTTCAAACCTTGAATGCCTCCTATGGTATGTCCAAAGCTTGCACCATAGCAAATAACATGCAACTAAATAAGTATGTACATCAATTGAAAATTAATAGTATTAAAATAGACATAGACATGTCTTCCAGCATTAAGAGGTCACATTTTATAGGCTTGGTAGTTGCAAAACACTACATGTTGAGTTGCATAAATTTTCAATTTCTCTTCACTTATAATCGAACACAGAAAGTGGCATGTCCCAAAAAACCCATCTACTTTGAGATGTGCATAAAATTTTACAAGTTCATATAAAAATATGAAACTAGACGTTTCCAAACAAGTTGTGTGTTCAATGCTTGTAGAAACAAGATTTTTTGATAACATCCATCCCCAACAAATTCCAACTTGCAAATTAATTCATGTTCTTTATGATTATAACTCTTCAAACTAATCCAACACTTGTTTCTTGTAGAACTTAAATTGTGCTAAATATTTTTTGGAAGTAATCTAAAGGACTCCCATGGATGGTGTGGAAGAATAACCAACCCATGTTGAAGTTTACTTCTAGAAGGTTCCTTGTTAATTTGCAATGAACTCTTCCGAGAAAGTTGAAATTTAACCTTCTGTCTAGTAGTTTTGTTGAATTATAATTGCACAATTGTTGTGCAAGTTTGCACATGTTGAATCATAATAATCGACAAGTCAAAATGATCAATGTGATGGTAGAAAGAAAAAAAATCCACAAAAAACATGTTCAGTAATTAAAATAATGTTATGCTGGTTTTAATTAACCAAGAAAGCCATGAAGACAATGGAATGCAGTAAAAACCTTCTAATGTCATAACCTTGTCAACACCATTCAACAAAGTATCTATACCATCATCACAATCACATGAAGGGTGCTAGAAAATGACTTTCACAAAATAAAAAACAACATAAAAAAAAACATGTTGAAACAAAAATTAATAGGATTTAGTTATGTTTCACCATTGAGAAAGTTAACATATGGATTGCATTGTAAATGCCCAAATTTTTTTTAAAAATCCTAATGATAAGCAACAAGCTCACTCATAGAAAAAACCCTACTGGCTTATTTAAGCTACAAACTATAAAGACCTTCCACAAGTCCATCCAATTCATTGTAACAAATGGGTGAAATAATACTACCACGGGTACTTGAAACCTATTTGGGATAAATTGAAAGAATGTGGGACAATATGTGAAACCAAATGTTGGAAAAAAAAAATGAGTTAATTAAATAATTTATCCTTACCAATTTTGAGATGTAGCTAAAAGCACAATAAACCCTAAAAACCTTGAAAAACCCATATTGAGGAAACCAAACAATCAATAAGTAATCAATCAATTAATTAATCCTTACCAATTTTGAAATGTAGTTGAAAGTTCAATAAACCCTAAAACCCCTTAAAACATTGAAAAGCCCAATATCTAAAAACTAGAGCAAAAATTTCCCTTCCACCAACAATTCCAAATCCGAAAAAATGTAGTTTCCAAGCTCAACAACACCCAAACAAATCTACTTCAAAGAAGATTTGGAAATTACTCACACACCTTAATGACACTACTTCCTTACTTCTTTTTCTATTACTACCCCCCCCCCCCACCCCTGGGGGGCACGGGGGGGGGGGAGTGTTCAAACCCTTTCTATGAATTTCAAGGAAAAAATGCGATGTAATAGTTCTTCAAGCAAGGTCAAGGATAAAACAAAATGACATCCCTATAAATCAACATCCAATAAATGTTTGGGGTATGTTAGGTAGCACCTTGTATTTCTCCCCAAGGAGCCCCAACATAAACATTGTGTTATTTTTGAGGAAAAAGTAACATGCAATAGTTCCATGAAGAACTATGGGGGGAAAACATATTGACACCCCAATTAAAGCAAGATCCAATAGTTCCATGATGAAATGCTAGGACAACCTTAATCTACCTTCAAGGGATCACTAGAACAAATAATGTGATATCCCTTGGGAACTAGATTCCATGAACTCTTAAACCTCCTGAAATCTTGATAAACTCATGTAATGCCCTTCACAAATGGTTTTTCCTTGTTTTTCCCATCCATAGTTGAAACTATGTTATTCCTAGGGAATCATGGCTTTCCTTGTAGTTCCTTGGTAGGGAAAACCAATCTAATCATTTATTCAAACAACAAAAAAACAAGAATAAAATGGACATTTATCGACCAAACAGAACAAATGTCATTGAATTCAATTCATTTTTCTTTTGCAATGGGCAAGTTCTTGAACATTTGCACCTAGAAATGTTCGAATGCATTATACACCTTAAGATATTATTGTATAGTTTTATGTTTGTATCCCATGTCTACCATGACTAGTAGAATAATGGGCTTCATTTATGTCCTACCATGGCATGTCAATCAAGTGGAACTAGCAAACGATCATATTGAAACCTTGCCTTTGGAATAAGTCCAAATAATTGCAAATGATCAATAAGGTCCTCAAATTGCCACATACATGAGGAGTATTTTTTAAACCCAATTTGACATTGAAACCTCGCCTTTCAAAAGTTTCCTTCACATGTATTTCTACCAATAAGTTGTTTGTAGTTGCAACAACCCAACATTGCATCTGTCTATTGAATAACATGAATGTAAATGATTTTGTAACATGCATTTGAAAATGTGCATTATCCTTAAGCAATTGAACAATGTTTGTACAAATTGGAACTATGGCTGTGAGCATTCCTTGAATGCGCATGCTTATGTTTACTTTTGACGATTATTGTTTGTTCCTAGTTCCAACATAAAATTCCTGGTTTGAAAACCTAACCTAAGTTTCCCACCTTGAGGACCTAGATTTTGTGCTTCCCTAAGGCTTGGTGGGTAAGAAGTATTTGTTACTTATGGCCCCAAGTGCATCCGTACTTTGCAATGTTTCATTCAAAACATTTTTTTCAACATGCCAAAATTTACAATGGTCTTTGCCCCTAGGCAAGATGTAGTCAAAAAATGTCAATTCAACTTGACTTTGATTTCACACATTTAATCATAGCACAAGCATTTGTACTTGGGTTGATGCTTACTCCTTGGAAACATAGAATGCACCTTGAACAACCCATCAATCTTAGCAATTTTCTTTGCCCACTCCTATGCAATATACCAAAACAAAAGCAATGTTGAAGGCAACATTGTTTTGCCTTTCTCCCTCACATGCACCTTGTGCCATCATTGCAACATGCTTGGCTTTGGCAATGGTGGATTCATTTTCCAAGTGTTATGAGACATTGAAGACTCACCCCCATCATTATAATGTGTATTGAAAATAAACTTCTTGTCAAACATGGTTGAGAATGATGGAAAAGATGATCACAAATGATGGAAAGCACGATCACAAACCAAAAAGATGAAAAACACCAAGAAGACACAAATAAGCATGGTCAACCCTTATGCTCAAGAAATTTACAATATTAAAGAAATAAAATCACAGTTATGATTGAGAAATTGTAATAGCAATTGAATGCAAATGCAATTCAAGTTCTATAGTCAAGGTACAATGGGACATGTTTCTAGGCACCAATGGGATGACACCCTGAAGATGCAATGGGAAACCATCCCTAAGCATTCCTAAGCCTCACCAAGGGAGGTGATTAGGCATGCCTAGAAAGGTTCCAGACTTAATTTTGGTCAATACTAAAAGTGATTGAGAATTTTTGTGTTCATTATTGGCCATGGATCTTAAAACCCTAAACAAGATGAATGGCGAAAAAGAAATTTGGGCGACTACTATGTATTTACTATTACATTGATTCGCAAGTCAATGTGACTAATCCTTTGTTAATATTTTCAAATCACAATGGGGAATGGAAACTCAACAAGAAGTAATGCTTTTCCTCATGATAAACCTTGTTTATAAAGGTTAAAGCACACTCAATTTCGAAATATCTAGAGATTTTTGAAATTTGTAATTTCAATGAATAATTAACATTAGGGAATAACGGTGCTCCCTCAATGAGGGCAAATAGTTACCCAATGGAAACATTGTCATTCTTGCCTAATATGTGGAAAGAATTCTGCGTTGAGATCTTGGAAAAGGGATGGAAAGAGTGGGCAGGCAAAAAGGTGAGGCCAGGGTTTTGCAAAGCAAGCTGAGGGAAGTGATAGGTGGGGCTTACCCAAATACAGGTCCATCCAGGATGGGTCAACCAAGTGGAGTCTGGTCATTGAAGTCCACAACCCAATCCTCAGATTTCATTGGTTGCTTTTGTTTAGAGTTTGCTGTGTAGAATAGATGGAACCAACCCAATTCCAAACCAGACCAAGTTTGAATATGAAAAGCACCATAAGTAATCAGAAATACATTAATTAAGAAAAGCCATTTCTAAACCACACTACCAACAATTAAAAAAACATTACCCAAACCCAACTAGGAACACTAGAACTGGAGTTTCTCTTTCAAAAACCTAAAACTAGACTAAACTAGTTCATACAATGCTAATAAGGCACAAAAGCATTTTAGATTATGGCCCTGAAAGGTGTTGCCTGAGTCGAGGGGTGTTAGCACCCAAACCTGACTTTGGGCAAACACCCTAAGGCCACAGTTTTCTCCTTTTGCTCCACAGTAAGTAGATGGTGATAGACAAGTACTTTACATGGACAAAGTCGTGCACAACTTTCTATACAAAAAGCTGCACAAAGCAACTTTACATGCATGGTGGTCACCCCAAGAAAACCCTTTATGTTAACTTGTTTGTCTCTAAATGTGTGGGTTTGTTTTTCATGCACTGGTCGCTGAGACAAACCTGACATCATGCATCCAAATGAAACATAGCAAAATCCCTCAAACCAGGGGGGAACAGATTCAAGTTAAATTTATGGCATTTGCCACACTGACCCTTCAGCATTAGCTACTGAACAACATCTTCTCCAGGGTGTGATATCAACACACCAGCAGTTTGCTAGCTGTCCACTTATTAGATGAGACAAAAATGGACTACTTACTAACACTGTAGTGAGTCCTCTACCGAAAAATGCAATAGTTCAACTTCCACACCTCATTCAGTAATCACCACAAATCCATTTGACTGAACAGTGGAAACAAGGAAACAATGAAGGAGGATTGCAAACAGTTTCCTCAAAAAAGAAGGAAAAGAAGGGTAGAAAGCGTCTTCTAAAAAAGATGAAGGTTGAATGACACTCTTACCTACTTACCAGGTATTGGTGGTGGTGGATGGGGCTGAAATTGCTGAATCAATAAATTCACCTTCACACACCAGAAAACTTCCAGTGTGGTGTGGGAAGCACCTTTGACAAGCTGTAGTGTACAGACAGGCATTTAGAGTTTGCCATCCAGACATCCAATGGTTCAGACTCAACCTTTGGTGTGGAACCTGTGTATCAAGCTCAGAAAGGCAGAAAACATAAGATGCAGGAAAGAAGTTTTAATCATTCCTTAACAATTATACAGAAACCAGGAGCCTGCAAGCTAAAGAGTGACAGTATGACATGATTTCCTCTAACACAGGATTTAATCCTCTCCTGACATATCAAAAGCAAATCTTGGCAATTCAATTGCACATGGTCAGATTTTTGGTATCTTAACTTAGATACAGAATAGTACCCCTAAGTATGGTCAGATAGAAGGTCAGATAGAAAGACACAAAACACATTCACCTGGGTATGACTCAGCAGGCTCTATAAGAAAACAATATCCAAGTGATTGATGCAATAAAGTTGTGCTACTGTACAGTACTTGAGACCTAGAAAGCTACACCAACAAATGCACCTTCAGTGCTATTCCTTGTCCCCCAACACATCCCAGCTATTCTTGGTCCATTCTGCTCCATCATCAAGCAATTCCACTTGCGTTCCACATCATGTTACTTGATCTTTGACAGTTGTTGATTGCAAATTTCACGCTCACACCAATGCAGTGCATGGTAGTACACTCTCATCACCTATTATATAGAGCCCAGTGATATCTCCAATCTCCTGTAAGGATCAAGTACGGAGAGTTGCTCAAACACAAATCCTGCTACTTCATTCATCCCATCCCTGGAGCAACTCAGCTTGAGATCAGGAACAGCTTTTTTTTAAACACCTCTAACGAACTGGTTTCTTTATTGCCACTATCAGTGTGCACATAAAAGTGGGCACAAAACCTGAAGATCCCTCCCATCGCCAGGGAACCTTTCTTGCTGATGCTCATCAGATCCGTCCCGAAAGAGCACCATCAACCCTGCATACACATGCACACGAATACATACATACACACATTGAGTACTCTTGAGATCAACCCAATATTGCACTACAGGAATCAACTCACAGAAGTTTACTGATCTACTACAACACAATTACATCAGAATGACATATCCATGAATTCAGTTTGGCATGTTTAGGGTTTAGAGTCATCTGAGATTGTGTGTCTTGTGTACAGCATTAAGAAGTCAGATTCCCAAGTGGGGAGAAACTCAGTTGCAGAAGGAAGAAAACCAAATCAGAGAGAGAAAGGGTAAACAGCAGCAAACCTTGGTACTGTGTGCTGAGTGCCCTGTCGCTCTTGCACTGCAAGCTGCTCTGCAACCTGGGCCAGAGATTTCAAGTTACATCTCACCACTGTATCAGCAAACATTTGTGTCTCATCCCGTGTGTTACCTTCTGGGATATCCACAGCATACGACTCCATGACCAAGGTCACAAGTCTGCCACCTATCTCCAGCTCGTGCACCGATGTGAGGGACCAGTAGTTTTGCAGACGATGGCCTCCGCCGAGCACTCTGAAGCTGAAGATGTGTTGCTCGTCGTCCAATATCTCAAGCCGCTCGACGCTGGAAGTGGCCGGAATACCTGACACCAGTTCCATCGTTCGAATGCTCCCAACTCCGCCTTCTCCCGTTGTGATTGTACAAGCCTGGATGAAGCGCTTGTAAGCTTGCGGCTTATCAAACCTCCTGACTATCGACCATACGAGTTGGAGCGGCGCGTTGATCTGTTGCAAAAGGATGGAGCCGCACTGATGCGCATCAAGTTCATGCGAGTGATAAGGGCATATTAAGTCCTTGCGTTCCTCTAACAACCTCTCTAAATCCTGAGTTCCTTTCACATGCCTCATTCTGTTCCGACAAACCCGCTCTTGCCTGACCAAAAAACTCCGTTTCTCCGAGCGTATTTCCCGATCTATGCTTCACTACCAAGAGATATCCATCTCGCTAAACAGCGAAACTTCTTCAACCAAAGCCGCTCCCCCAAGAGCAAGCAAACAGATCAATCACTCCAGCCCCGATCCTTGTAATAAGTCACATATCTCTACCAAAGCCGCATCCTTCCAACAGATCCAAAATCCCAAGCCCGGTCAGAGGGCATAGTCCATCGCCACTTGCTGCTTCCTGTCTTGCAACAACCCGAAACCCTCTCCAACTGAGCTTGAACTTCAAGAAAAGGTAGGAAAAAAGGACTAGAGAGAGAGAGAGAGAGAGAGAGAGAGAGAGAATGCACCTGAACCGAATCCCGTTATCAAAGACTCGGTCAGCAGCAATAATTTCAGAGCATTGCAACCACAACTTTTAGGCAAAGGAAAAGCTCACCTTGCTAAGGTCGTCCGGGACATTTCCTGCCACAAACTGACGAGGGTGAAAAGGTTCTGGAACCGTCAGAAGAGCCGCGATCGTGCAAGCGTCTTGTTGCGAAATCCTTTCCCCCTTTTCCCACCCGTCTTCCTTACTTCCTCACCCTCCGTTCCCCTCTCTTTCTCTCTCTTTCTCTCTTCTCTCTCTTTCGCGCGCGGGGGAACTTTCTCTGTTTCTCTGCACTGTGAGCGCTTTGTGCGGTCTCTGCGGGGAGGACAAAAGACAGCTGTGTATGGACACACGAGCCCAAACTCTCCCTACTTTTTGAGTTCTAACGAACCGAAACCCGACACGTAACTCTCTAAACCCATGACCTGATTTTTTATTGGTCCTCGTGTCTACGGCAGGGCGGAGGCCGTGACCGTAACCCTCCTGCAGTTCAGCCCTAAATGATGAGCTGGCAGATGGCGGTAAGTACGCTCCGAAAGCACCCTAGCTTTGTTCTTATCAAATTTACTGTGCGAGGGGCCAAGCCACCCCCCCCACAGGGACAGTGGGAAAAGGGAAACTGTTTTTTTCTTAATAAAATTCCAGTTTTTTTTTTTTGGTTTTTTAGAAATTTAAAATTATGTTTTTGTGGATGCTTCCGACCTAGGTTTAACATGGTTTAGTCATCTGAAAAAAATTTAAGAAAAAAGGGATGGATCATGTATTCATTCTCCTTTCTTAACTTGGGGTCCTCTTTGAGCCTTGAAGAGCTTGATGTCGGTTGTCCGCTCACATGCGTGCCTTGATAATCCATTAATGAGAGACCTCATTTGAGGCATTAGTGAGACCTCACTTGAGGCATCCACTCACACAATCCATTTCACTATAAATTCACCGAGCATGTGTGTGTGTGTGTTTCATTGTCAATGCTTTCTAACACTACAAGTGAAAGCGTCATGTGCTCACCATTCCCACCTAAGGAAACAGTTTGAAATCGTTTTAAAATAGGATGGTGCAACCAATTATGCTTTGGTATAGGAGAAGGTTTTGCCCCTAGTATCTTCCGGATTTGAGGGCTCATTTGACGCTGATAAGCTGAGGGATGGGACCTGAAAATCCAGAAGGTTCTAGGGGTGAAACCTTCACCTACATAACGAAATGTTTTTTTTTTGTGTGTGTTTGTGTTTTTTATTCGGCATCTTTTTCAATTTCTTTCCACTTTTTTAAATATTCTAATCGAATGTTGCAAAGGTGGACCTCACAAGGATGATTACACTCGAACAAAGGAAAAGGGAAAATTTATAAAATGTCAAGTTAGCTCAAACTACTTGTCAAAATCTATCCATGTCGAAAGCCAACTGCTTGTAGTAGTTTATTTGTACTTTGCCATGTCAAAAATCAACCGCCTACAATAAATTGGCCGTGGTGATGGGAGCTATGTCTTAAAGGGGTGGAAGTCAAAAAGTAGTTAGGCCTATTGTTACCGCATGACTTAAAATGGAGGATGTTTGTAACCTTTGCAATGTGATTGATTTTTTTTACCAAGGAAAAAAAAAAACCCCCAATTCAGAAAGATGAAGGCCTTTTAGCCCTTTGAAGCTCCAAATGGTATTGGCACAATCATTTAAAAACATATCAACCTATTTGTGTAAACATCCAAATACCTCAACTACTAAAGGGAAGAATTGATCAGTGGGGTGTCATTCACAATAATTCTTTTTTTGGTTTGAACCACATTGGAAGCAACAAATCTTTGAGTGGCACAAAATTGGGGAAATAAATCTACTCACATTAGGTCGATAATGACAACGTCGGCTAAGGTGCGAATGCCATCTTTGGTGAACACAATGTTGATTTGTCAACAAAAGAGGTTGAACATGTTTGAAGGAAACACATGTAATTGTTTTTGCCCCATATGAAAAATATTTCGTGTAATGGCAACAAAGGTGTCGCAAATTACACCATGGGTTCATGTGCGTTCGTTGGCAAGAAAACAATGTAAAAGGTGGATATCCATAGGGTTGATGGAATGTGTGCACACACATTGAAAGATACTTACATTTCATGGTTGAAGAATTGTGAAAAAGATTGGGGAAGCTAATCAAAAGGTTGGGAAAAGTGGTCAAGTTATAAACCACATTAGCCCTTAGGCTAAAACATGATAAAATTCAAACATGACTTTTAGATATTCCATCAAAGAGCATGTTAGAAATGGTATAATGATGTAGACACTCCAAAATGGAATTTTTAAATCAAACCATTTGTTACCCAATGAACTATTCAATCTAAAGAAGACATGTGCAAGTTGGGGGCAATAAAAGATCACATGTCATTTTGAGGTTTTGCTAGAAAAGGAAGGTGTTATTGTCAACTCGTGTTAAGGCTTCAAGAGGGAATGGATGTTGATCAACCATAAACCAAATAGTTATGATCGAAGCTACAAAAGCCCAACTCTTTAAATAGGTTGTTAAGGTAATGGTGGCTATTAATATGAACCACTGAAATTATTGGGAAGGAGGCTTATTTACAAACTAAAAGTCATTTTGGGCTATCAAAGGATCCTAGGCCCAAAAGGTACCCAAACACATGAAGGAAGGAGGAGTCAAAAGAAATAAAAGACTTTATGACGATGGAGGAAGGAGGTGTGCATCATAAAAAATATGATGGTCGTTGCAGGAATAGTGAGTTACAATTCCAAAAGCTACATGAACATCACCCATTCTAAGGAAAAGGTTCACATATTGAACATCTTTTAATAGGGTAACTTTGATAAAGGATGATGTGAATGATGAAGTGCCCAATGGAATGCCCAAACCTTTAATTCCGTTGGATGGGGTGGTAAATTAAGATGGGGTGTTGAAGTCAAACGGTAAGCCAAAGGGCGAACATGTTACACATTTATGAGGTTGGATGGAAAGACGCCTGGAGTTTAGTCTAGAAATGCTCATATGCAAATGTTACAATACAAAAAGGACCTATGATAATGAATGGAAATAGATAAGAAGGGAAATGACTAACTATAGAACATAAAGCCCTAAAGTGGGCTAAAGCGAGTAATGCCCCTCCCTTGATGGGTTCCCATGGTAGAGAAGATGATTATGATGTTGCCTTCACAAGTATGGTAATTATAAAATAAGGGGAACTCGAATGCATGAACAAAAGGGATGAGTTACATGATGTTTCCACCTATTGCATGAAGTTCTTAAAATATGACCCCTTTTAACACCAAATTGAAAACATTTACCACCTCCAATTTAAAAACGACTTAATCGAAGTGAAGGTCCAAGGTGCACCTAATGTTTTGGATTCCCACTTCATAACTGTTTTAAATTGTAATTCTAAATTGGTGCGAAGAAAAATGTGTTACAAAAACATTGTGGAATTAAAGGCATAATGCGCAACTTGTGAGTCAATACAATGTTTCCCCTCATTAAGATAAACCTAAAGTCTTGGTCATAGCTAAAAGATAGGTTGTTCCAAAGACACAAGTAATTCAAGGTGGAATGAAACCCTAATCAATATGAAAATAAAGTTGAAACAATTGAGGGAACCCACTCGTTGAATTTTTTCAGTGACAACAATCTTGAACGTGCTCAAAAACCATCACAAAAAAACCATTTGTCGATAGATGGGGCATGTGTTGGAATGTCAGCTTAAAGGAATCAAAAGAAAGCTTGAGGTTTTGGTCTAGTTCATAATATTTTTTAAAATGTAAGAAATAACCATTTGATTCAGGGTGTAATGTGGTGAAAGCTGAAGTGGTGTCAAAGGACGTGAATGCAAAGGAAAATGGTGCCAAGGTGCAAGTTGTTTTAAAATATTTATTTGCACATCCAAAAACTAAATTGTGGAGAAGGCATTTATGGGCTAGAGGATCATGTTAGGGAAGAAGCCCTAAGTTCAAACTTGCCACTAAAGATCAAGCCCACAAAAAAAACTCCTCTTGTAAGTTTTCCTAGTCACTTATTAAAATACACTTGAATCAAATATGCGTTTCCTTATGCCCTATTGCCCCACCACAAGGGGGCAAAATAAAGACACCACTGGGGTAACAAGAAGAGTGAATGCCAAACTACCACATCATAAAAGTCATGTGTTAGCTTATCAAATGAAAAATGAAACGCCACTTGGACATCACGTCGTAAAACAGAAGGGGTTATCATTGTATAATTGAGAATAATATAAGCTTAAATGAAAGGACCTAAAGACATCCAAAGATGAAACCCCAAGTCCAAGTTGATGTAGGTGGGGTGGGAACAAGGAAAGGTATTGAATCAAAATGGTCACAAAGGTTTAGATTGGATGATTAATAAAAACGTCAATGGCGAGCAAACCCTTGATTAGTAAATTGGTGCTTAGATGTGGGGCGAGAGATTTTACGTGAAAGTTGCAAATATGTTGAAGAAATATGAATAGGTTAAGGGGTTTGATTATGGGCAATTGGAAGGGCCGATATAATGAACGGGGAAAAAGGTTTTACATGTGCACGATCAAAGGGGTTTGAGATAGTGTAGGGTTGGGGCCCCATATTCACACCAAGGGTTGGGGGCCGGTAAAGGGAACTAATAAATGTGTGTGGTTTATTAGAATCGAAAGGGGAAATAATGGGTGGTGCATGGTTTACATGGGAGATCAAGTGGAAACTAGGTCAGTGGTGGCACATGATAAAACAAATGGGCGATGGGAACTACGAAGTTCAATAAAACATGATGAACTAAAGGACATGCTACGTTTGGTGCCCACAAAGAAAGAAACCAACTAAGAACACATGCCCCACCTTCTAAAACATTACCTATTGCTACAGGATAATCTTAAATCTACAAAGTGCCAACCACACAAGATTAAATGGATCAAAAGGAAAAAAATAAAAAACCAGCTAATGGTCCCTAATTAATTAGGGCATTATGCCAAAATCAAACTTTAACTTTGTTGTAGACTTGAATGGCACGATCATTACTATACTAAGTTCAATATGACCTAGACACCCTAATACCGAATATTACAAGCTTCGATCCTTTTTCCTAGTACTATAGGACCTAATAACAAGTAACATTGCACAAAAGTTTCCTATTAAGTGATTATAATGGAATAATTACCCTCTTCACAAGGATCCCAATACATGATAGTTCAACTATGTACAATAAAGTTTCAAATGATGATACACTCATAAGATGTACCATGTTAACACTAATGGCTAATTGGTTGGTTAGGTGACCCAACGAAATATGTATTTTATATTGTTTTAGTTTTTATTCGCCTTGTAAAAACCAAATAACACCAAGTGTTATTACTTTCTATTGCTTTCCCCTTTTGCCTAGGTCCCACAATCCACCTATGTCATGGACCAAATATGAAAGGAAAAAAAAATGCTTGTTAAAAAAACCCCTTCAATTCAACCCTTTAGTGGATTGGTTACCCCGAACAAAGTGGCCTTTAAAGGGAAACACAGTCCATTTCAGTGGCCCAATTAATTTTTCGCCCATTCATAGATTAGGGTTTTTACAATTTTATTTAAAATTCATGTAATGAAATCACTCTCACTCTCTCTTCTATGACAAACATTAGGATATGGGCCCACTTGTGGGCACTATAAACAAACACAAAAAAGGAAAAAAAGACTTGGTTTTTCTCATCTTTAGTTGTATTTTTTGATTTATTTGTTCACTTTCGCTACTACAATGCAACATTAGAACACCATTGTTGGATGGCTTGGTTTTAGTCTACACTGCATTTCTTTTTGGGATCATATAAATCTTGAAAGAAAAAATGCCAATTTTTTTGTGTGTTGGTTGTTTGACAAACTTTTTAATTAGGAAGATTATTTTCAAGTTCTAGGTCCACACACTTAAAAAGTTGTTATACTTTCTCATCTTCCATGATAATTTATACCATCCCTACTTGTTTGTCATAACAACTCGCTGGCCTTTTGTACATAACTTTTAAGTTAGAGATAGTCAAACTTTGGCTATCAAAATGCAAATGGTCCCATTATATGGACATTTAAGGAAAATAAATTTAGTCCAACTAAGTTTTTGTTTTACCACAAAACAAAATTCACGAGGATGAGAGAACACAAAGAGCACTCAAACAAAAATTTTGTGGCTTGCAAACACAATGGTGAGTTGAACAAGTTCTAACCTTCTTTTACCCTCCTCTCCTCCTATGTTCATTTCTTTCTTTGCATTTTCATTTCACAAAATTCCTTTCCCTTTCCTTTTTTGTTCATGGTTTTTTTCTTCCATTGTTGTGGGCTTCTTTTTTACATCTTGAACCTCCTACAACCCCACACCACGATTTTTGCAACAAGAACACATTTTCTTTATACTTGCAACAATGCAACTTGTTTTGCTTCTCCATGTTTGTTGCAATGATATTCCTCTTGCATTTTTTTGTGCTTTTGTGCATCTTCTTTATTTGGATTTTTTTTGTTTGTTTCATTGATTTGTTTCTTCGCGTGTAGGAATTGTTTTTCTCCTTCTCTATTTTGTGGAAGATTACTTGATGATCTTATTTTGCTTCATTTGTGTTTGCATTGAGCCAATTCTTCCAACTTTTCCTCTGTGTTAAGTTTCCATGTTTGGCTACCTAGCACTCTTCCTTTCCATTCCACTTTGGTGATTTTTTTTGAAAAAACTAATTGGAATTTCAAAAATTTTGTATAAATATTTTTATTGATTTCCAGAATTTTTAAATAAATATTTTTAAAACTACAACTTGGAACATTATGTACATATAGTTTTTTAATGACCATATTTTAATTTTTAAAAGATAAAATTAATGGATAATGTAACTCAAACATTGTATATTCATAGTTTTAGAATTATCATTTAAAAAAATGAAAATAATGGAAAAAAAAAAAACAAATGTTAAAAAAAGAGGAAAGAAAATTTAATAAAAATAATAACAAAAGGAAGGAAATGAAAATTGTACCTTCTAAAATCCAAAAGGCATAGTTGATAGGTTGTGACAAGTTGTCTTATACCTTCAAGATTTTGGAAGGTTAATGAAAAGTTATGCCCATGGAGGTTCCTAAAATGACAAACAAGAAACCACGATGAATTTTTATGGAATCATAGTTGTTTTGCAAAGTTGCAAATGATTATGGACTAAATAACAAAGGTTGAAGCTTTGTATGAGTTATAACTTATGACTTGATAAACCATTAGAACTTCAAGATTCTCATTATGATCAGTTATGAGTTCAATGCGTCATGATCATTAAGCCATCATACACATGACTTTCATATTGGAGAATGGCTTGGCAATATTAGATGTGGCATGCACACCTTTTAAGAATTGCAGGATGAAGAGTTTTGAGATGTTAGCCCACATCATAGAAAAGAAAATGAACATTATCATGAATTTAAATATACATGAATCATAAGGTGTAAAATGGAAAGTCTTTTTTCACTACTCTTTAAAAATGGGAAGGATTTTACACCTACAAATAAGAATAATCTCTCTTCTTCTTAAGGAGAAAGTGTACGATCCCTATTCTTTTCTATAAAGGATATTCATATGTAGATAAAGCCCCTAGGGTAGTGACACTCCCAAAATAACAAACCTAGAAAACAATAGACAAGTTGGGTGTTTCAATTTGTGAATGTCCCCCCACACTAAAAATAAAACATAAAACACATGTTATCATGAATTTCAACATATCTAAATCATGAGGCATAGGAGGAAGGTTTTTACAATACTCCTTAAGAGTGGGAGGGATTTTACACCTATTTATACATAATTTCCTTCCCACTCTTAAGGAATACGTATATGATTTTTTTCTTTTGAAGAAGAATATTTGTGGTTATAAATTGTCCTCCAAAAAAATTAGAAGATTTCTCCAATTGATTTACATATATAATGTGCGTTGCAAATTCAATAGGAAATTTTTCCAAGTGATTTACATTGAAAAAAAAAATGGTTGAAATCAAGCAAGTTACAAGAAAAACAAATTACCACCAATTTGAGTTGCCAAGGATTAAATTGAATCAATTAAACACTCAAAACTACTGAACACCATCAAGATGTTGGGCATTAAATTAGTGCAATAAGTTGGTCCCTTACACTGAAGTAGACATTCCCATTAGAGGTGTTCAATAGGCATTTTTTTATTACACTTGGATTAAGGTGAACTCTTTTGACTATTGTAATACCTTTTCAAGTTTGGCAAAGTTTAAATTATTTTGAAAATTCATTTTTTCCAGATATCACTTTTTTGAAATGCTAAAATTTAAGAAAATTCTTGCCTTTGTTACCAAAATGTTGGTGTCATGCTAGTTTTTTATGCTACCTAAATTTTCCATCACACTACAATTTTATTTATTTTTAACAATGAATAGGGGCTAAGGTTTTAAATGTGTTAACTTACATGATGTGATTGTGGGTACAATTAAAGAAAAGGGTCTTTGAAGGGGATTCAAATAAGAAGCTATTGACATAAAGCTCAAAACAATAAAATCCCAAAGGCAAAGAAAAAAACCTAAACTTAAAAATGTGAATTTCTCAAATGGAGACAATTAATTCCATTACTAAGCAAATGTGAAAATAATTAATAACTTCAACTCCAAATTGACAACATTGAAAGAAACATTCAAGGAGAACCAACAAGGCAATGCATGCACAACAATAAATGAGACCAAGTTTGGCTTTAATGATGAAATACCAACACAATGTGACCTTCCAAAATTAAAATTGGATTACCAAAGACTTGGTGCATTCACCATTGTGTAACCAAAAGTAAAGAGCTATAAAAAACTTCCTTAGAAATATAATTACAACACTATAGCCCAACAATTGTATCTAAGCGACTTAATTAGCACAACGATGTGCATTAAAACAATCTCCAAACCCTAATAAGAAAACCTAGTACTTAACCCAAGTACATGCTCATGACTAACCAAACTCAAATTTCAAGAATTTTTTTCCAAATGAATAAGGCTTTTAAAAACATCATTACACCTTTTTTTATTAACCGTGACTATGTATCACATACTTCCTATAAAGATAAACCCACAATAATTTTTAGAGGTATGGTCGGAGGTCAAATCTTTTTCAATGTGCATTTAATTTTTGGAACTATGTGTCTCATCCCCTGCTATGCAATGTTTCAACTCAAGTTTGAATGATATTTCTAGTTGCTTCCTCACACTATGCCAAAACATGGCAAATATGACTACACCCATGATTGGGTTTGTAGTCATAAATACCATTCGTAACTACATGCTAATGTAGTGATCAATATGGACATTTCGTTTATCTAGTAGTTGTATTTTTGTGCTAATCATAAATCCCATGGAATATATTATATATTTCAATTTAATTTAACCATTTGGTAGGTAGGTAGGAATGGGTAGGTGGGCATAGGTAGGTAGGAGGTAAGTAGGATCCTATTTTTTTTTGGTGACAAGCCTTTTTATTTGGCTCATCACAAGTATCATTTGCACTTTGAACCTATTTGGTGCATGTATCATGTATAGATTAATATTTTTTCACTTACTTATATGGTTTCCAAAGTTGAACTTGTTGAGAAAGGATATGGGATAATTTTTAGAACATTATCTCACATCATGCTTTGTTGCATACAAAAATACCCAACTTTGACCATTATTATTTTTTCAAACTTTGTCCAACTAAAAATAAATAAATTTCATTCTTTATTTTTTCTCCAAGATCTACACATCTATCATATATATAAAGTAATTTGACTAAAAATGCATTTGAATCTTAATTATTTCATACATTTGAACAATAATGATATATTGAAGATTTACTTTTCCATAAAATGATTGTAAATAAACATGGTTTTTTTGTATATATATATATAATTTCCCCACCTTTTAAAAATATAACAAATCAATAAAAATGGTATAAATGTCGTGTTATATTTATATGCAATTATAAAAAATATTTAAAATAAAATATGTTATCTATGAAACATAGAATATTATTTTCAATATTTTAAATTTTCATAATTATTAATTTATACACTTATACTTTTTAATTTCATAATTTTTATCAATTTTTATTGTGAATTTAAATTTTAATCTTTAAAAAAATCAATTCATTGAATGAGATTTAGAATAATTAAAAAAAAAATCCAAGTTGTATGACCAAATATTTTGATAAATTACTAAAGATAAAATTTTATATTCTTTACTATCTATCACGTGGAAACAGGGAAAAAAATGCCATTTTGAGGCATGTGGATTTCTTTTGAAATTTAATGGATATCACTATTAAGAATATATTTCATTGTTTAGTGTCCAAAAAATCATTTAAATAAACCTTTGAGTAAGAGTGTCAACTTAAATGTTTTAATTATTTTCTAGGGATCAATATTTTACTTAATTTTATGGTTTCAAGAACTTTGGAAATTTCTTTTTCATCTTTTGGGAGTTTTTTCAAAACTCAATTTCAGAAAATATTCAAAAAATCACTCTAAGGCAAAAGTTCTAGAAATTATAAGGTATTAACTATTTATTTGTGCACTAATTATGTGTTTGATCATCTACGAGCTTATAATATGTTTACTATATAGGTAGGTATGTCTACCTTCTAGTTCTTTTCCCTTTTAATTCATAAGTTTTTAATGTTTCAAATTGTATATTATTAAATAATTATACGATGTTCATGAAAAAAACATTTAGTCACATAGTCCTATCCATGAATACGTTATTGAGGTACCAACATATTTTAACAAAGCCAAAAAGGTAATTTATTATTATTATTAATTTGATATTTTAAGTAACTTTTTGTTTACTATTGATTTAGGGTTTCTCCTTTCTTTTCTCCATCACTTTCTTCATTTCAACAAGTAAAATCACCATGCATTGAAAAAAAATATGTAAAAGAAATCTAATCAAACGTAGTTTTTTTTCGCCCATGTGTTAACAAACTTGGTGCCCATTTTAAAAATGTTAATAAACATTGAAAAAAACATGTAAAAAATTCGACCAATCACAACTTTTTTGGACTATGGGTTAATAAACTTTGTGCCACCTTCAAAACAAATTTGAGAAAAAATATGTGAAAAATTCAACCATTCATGACCTATTTGGCCCATGGGCTAATGAACTTCACATTCACCTTCATAAGAATTATTAATAAAAATTGAAAAAAATTCATGACAATTTTTTTGTAAAACAATCATGCCTCTTTCAACTTATGGTCTAACAAATGTCCAACCTCCCCCTAAGAAGAGTAATATATATAAACTTGAGTTTGAATTGTCAAATTTTGACCAATCATGGTTTTTTGAATTCATGGTTTGATGGGCCTGATGCCAAATGGTGCCAAGCCCCCTAGCATCAAGCCCATTATACCATGAAAATTTATCCATAGTACATTTATTATTGAATTTCAATCCATTTGCATTTCCCTTGTTGCTTAGTCTATCAACCTTGTGTAAAGTGAATTTGAAGTTTGAAATGGTTTTTTCTTCAATCATAGATTTTCTATTTTGATGGCCATGGGCCTTTAAGCCCTACTCCCTTGGTTTGTTAACCTTCTCTAAAGGGAATTTGAACCTTAAAATGGCTTTCCCTTCAATTATAGATAAAGGTTAAATGCCTATAAATAAGAAACTACTCCCCCATCAAACTTCATGAGACTTGTTGTTTTGTGCTTTACATGGTTCATGTTTTGAAATCCTACTACAACCAATGGGATTTGAACCCAACCATTAAAGGGACTTTTAGGATTAGTTATTACTAATAGTCTAGTTCCTACTAGTTGAAATAACTACATTCAATTTTAAAAGTTAAATATGACTTTTCAAAATTTTAATCAAACCTTGGAGTAAAAACTATGCAAAGCATCATATCCCTTTTTTTACACCCATTGCAAAGTTGAATGGGGGGTGTGTGAGTCATACCGACACAACCATGTGCGGTAGTCTCAATTTTTTAAGAGTTACATCAGGGTTATTTGAGTGGGGTAGAGTGTTTAAGGGCTTTTAGCGACTTCATAGGGAATGATGTATGTGCTTGGTGTGAAGGGGGTTTGTTTTCTTTTCTAGAATGCGTTATTGGTGGGTAAGGAGGTGGGTCAGTTCTTTTTTTCAACAGAGGCTAATAGCCATAGTTTTAGAAACTTTGTGGAGTAATTAGGGGTGGCAAATCTCTAGAGGGTTGGGGGTAGAAGTAGGCATCAAAACTTGCAGTGTTCAACACTACATTTGTTTTGTTATGATATTTAGGAAGTAGCAAACATATTATAAATTCTTGAAGCAATCAAAGGGATGTCAATGAAGGGGTTAATAGAGGTAGTACAATCTTCAAGCCGATGAACATAAGTTAATTCGAAATAATTCAACAATTAAATAAATAGTATGATAATGTGCCAACGACAATAGGAGTCTGATGATAACTGAAACATTTATTTATAATAGGGACGAGCTCAGCAAGAAGCTGCAAGTACATGTAAAATCATGAGCGGTGCCTTAGTGATAGTTCACAACTGCAAGAAGTCTAGGATGCGTCGGATGGTGCGAACTAGGTAGTCCGCCTTGCTGTTGGGAGGTAGTTGACGAATCGGACCGTGCAACTAGCAATAGTGACCAACGTCGGGGACTGAAGACCATGCGAAGATAGAGGTATCTTCAGTTTTGTAACGACCTTCACAAACGGTCTCGGGTTCATCACCAGAAGTGGGGTCGACCTGCAGCAAGATCACCAGCGTGCGGGAGTTCGGGGAAATACGATAGTACCAGGCTCGGGGGGGTTCGACTTCGAGACGAGCACACACCTATCGAGGTTCGGGTTCTTCATCACGAGGACGCTGTGTCAAGGTAAGATCTAGAGACGACTCCGGAGGCGGTTCTTCATTCGCTAGTGCGGCTTACGGCCCATGGGACATGATTGTGCGTGACGCCATGGTTACAAGGAACAAAGAAAAAAAAAATCTTTGACAAAATCAAATCGACAATGAAATGGGGAAAATTGTGGCATCAAGATGTGCGGTCATAATTTATAGGCCAAGGAAAACAAAGGGAAGGCGTAAATAATGGCCTAGGACTAGGGCAAAGTAAAACCTTAATGTTAAGGATAAAAAATGGAAGTTGAAGTAAGTGCTTGAGGGGAAAATGGGAAGAGGTAGAAAAGAACCTTCTCCTTCTCCTTCCATTGGCCACCAAGCCAATAACCTTTTCGTTCTCCTTCCATTGGCCACCAAGCCAAAAACCTTCTCCTTCTCCTTCCATTGGCCACCAAGCCAAAAACCTTCTCCTTCTCCTTCCATTGGCCACCAAGCCTAGAGCCTTCACCCTCTTTTTAAAAGGCGGACTTGGGTCATGGGAGGTCTCTTCTTCTTTTCCCTCGTGAAAACAATTTTAATCGAATCTTGAGAGTGTTTGTTTCAACAAGGTTTTAGAAGAGGGAAGGAAGGATCAGCTTTGGAGGGGAAGAGAGGAAGGAGAACAGAGTGGAGATCTGGTAAGAGTTTGCAAGGAATGGAGGTGAATAGGGATAGATTTGAAAGTTAGAACTCAAAGAAACTTCACAAAAAACCCTCTCGGGTTTAGTGATGTAACTTCTTGCTGTTTTAGCTGCAGAGCCCAAAATTTGGTAAGTAGATGCGTCGTGTCGTTAGCTTTTTAGAGAGCTATAACAAGCTGGATTTGGATAACATATGTGGGAAAAACAATGCTTTAAGTGACTAGGGGTCTGCAGTTGAGTTGAAATGACTACCTTCACAAAACCCTCTCGGGTTTGGTAGTAGAACTTCTTGCTGTTTTAGCTGCAGAGCCCAAAATTTGGTAGGTAGATGCGCCTTGTAGTTAGCTCTCCAGGAAGCTATAGCAAGTTGAATTTGGATAACGTATGTGAGAGAAACAATATTTTGAATGGCTAGGGGTCTGCAGCCATGTTGGACGTGGTGTTGAACCTTTAAGCATAGATTTAAATGAATGACAATTTGACATGAGGCATTAGGATGTGTAGTGTGGAAGCTTGAAAAATAAAATAAAAATGTATCCATCAATTTTTATCATAAAAGTTGCATAGAAGGTGGGCTAATGAAATTCAACTACAAACACCATTTAGCATCTAGAATTGTACTTGCGTTCTTCCCTTCACTAGTAGTATTTGTGCTTTGGCATAATCACCTTGTAGGACCGGGAGTAGAGGGACAAAAGTCACCTCACAGGGTGTTTCATTTTTTTCATGAACACCTCTCTTATGGGAAAAATACCTCGGAGGATTGTTTGACTAAGTTTCTTTTATAAAAAAAGGTTGGATGAAAAAAAGTAGTTGAATAATGGGAAGTTCGAGGTTGTAACCATATATGGTTATATACGTGCTATGGTTATAGAACATGGTTGTTAAAAAGGATGTCGCTCACCATTGGGACATCACCAAGGATTGTTAAGACATTCTTCTATAAAAGTTCTTTGTTTTTTGTACTTATTTTAAACCTCAAATTTACTTATTTTGTTTGGGCAAAGGTTGAGAAGTGCCTCAACTTGATGTGCTTGGCATCCTTTTCAGCATGCTCAATGACCTTTTGGGCATAAATAATGCCCTTCTTGATGCCCTTGATGTCCCTCCTAGCCCCATGTTGTCCACTTTGCAATCGTCATATTGTTCATTCGTTGCCAAACTCTAATATTTAATTTTAAAGATTTTTAATTTTTTTTTGGTGGCATCCACAATAACACCCCTGCTATTTGTCCTAGCAATCCTTGTGTAGTTCCTAAAAAAGACCATTTTTTTGAAATTGAAAAACTATGTGCATAAAAATATAAAGGCCCATATATTGGCTAGTGGTTTAGAATATAATTTAATTAGTTTTATAATTTATTTTATTTTATTTCAAAATTGAACTATAAATAATATATGGTAGACAATAATTCTAAATATTGGACTTTAAACAAAAATAACATTGAGGTTTCTTTTCCTCCACATTTTTTAAAAGGTCCACTTGGCACTAACAAGGATCTCCACATAGATTTAACATTGAATAGTAACTTTTTTGATGGATTGTAACGTATTTTTATAACAAACAACCTAAATGATACCTACGTCTAGTTTTGGGGGAAATTTTTTATTTTAAAAAACAAATGGTGTTACAAATCCTCAAAACCATCATTAAGTTATTTTTGTTCTATTGTTTTGAAAAACATTCACCAAGATGCAAAATTGTGCCACAAAACGTTAAAATAAAAAAAAAGGTTGTGAACTTAAAATATTAATTGTTAAAAGGTTCAATTAGTTGATTAATAATTGAACCGTACAATAAAACTTGGTTGTATTATAATTGTTATGAAGGATGATTGTTCCATAATGAGTGCAAACAACAAGTCAAGTGGGGTCATTCCAACCCTCATGCTTGACATTGACACACCACAATGGAATGGAATAAAGTGATAAAACAATATTTTGTTCAAAGATGAAAATTGTATGTTGTAACACAAGGATGTGCACAATTTGTAATGTTGTGTTGAACCAATTTCTTGATCCAAACATCCACAATGGCAATGCATGGTAAGGTACTTTAAGAAGCTTAAAGTGGCACTAAACTATCTATTTAACATGTTAACGCTATGCACATGTTCTGAATGCAATATACTCATGCAAAAACATAGAATATGCGCATCTTTTTAAAGTATTATTGACGTATAAGATATTGGTTTCTACTTGATTTTAAGGGAGAACACTATTATTGTGACAAGTTTGTTCGAATTATGAAATTTGTATTCTATGATTGAAATCATTTTGTTTGTCCACCAACCAATGGTTCCAAATGTTAAACAATGAATTATTATTGGAAGCTTGATTAGTTTGAAGATATAAATTTTATTTGGAAAAGGGAATAAGTTCACAAGAAAATTATGAAGTTTTAAGAAGTGGTAAATGGAGGATCAAGATATTAAAACAAATGCGAAGGCCATCTAATCAATGATTTTTTGGGCAAATTTTGACCATTTCACAAAAACGAATTGAAAAACAAATTACCCCAAACTTTCAATTTAAAAAATCACCAAATTTTTAATTAAGAATTCACCAAAAACGATCACAATTGCTTCCAATATAAAAAGGTGTTTAATTTATTTTTTAATTTCAAATTTTGAATAGTGCCAAATTAAATATGCTTATGGATGGATGATCACGAATTGAGCACATCACAAAACAAACACTACATCCAATTAGCTTATGGATTTTTTTCCCACATTGTTCATATCTTCAACATTAGTTTTGATGAATTTAAAAATATTGATAGCAACAATAATTGGTCGTAAGGTTTTAAAGTGGAAGGAACCTACAAATGCAAAATACAAATACATTGTGGACTATATAACACATGACATACTATGTCTTAACCACTTGGAAGGAATATATGATTCAAAGGTATTCAAAGACAAGTACAATGTGATGATTGTTTATTGATTATGAAATGTTGAACTTAAGGCAAAAGGTCTTTTTTAACTAAAGGGATTTGAATAGGTATTATTAAAAGATATTTTTGAGTAACAAAGATGACATGTATCAAAACATTTTCAATGTATGAATCAAAACACTTTTTAATTGCAATAATTCTAGCTAAGTCTTTCAAAGATCATTTTCGTCAAATGGAATCTATGAAAACACTTTCTAAGATGATATTGAGAAATAAAAATACATGCCTCAATTAAATTGAATCATATGTCTATATTGAAAGTTTTGAAAATGTTTCCCTTTGACTTCAAGAACTTTTCCTTTCATTTATTTGAGTGAATGTTTCACTCTCACCATGTCTCAAGTTTGAATTTTTCTTCACTTCCTTGTTTTTTCCTCGACCTTGGTTGTAAGTTCAAAGCTTTCTAACAACAAGAATGGCTTATAGCTATTTTATGATAATTATAATTAAATGTTTCTTGCAAAGAATCCTACCACTTAACTTGCACACTAAACATATGAAAATATAACATCAATGATTGCATCAATCATATGGTTGTTGATGTGAATATAAAGATTGTTTTAGTCAAAATTAAATGCAATGTAGGAAGGAAACATGGTTAAATAAATAACTCATCATGATGCTTGTCAGGTTGAATGTAAAGTACCCATAAAATGTAATCGAAAATTGTCAAACATGTAATTAGTTTGGGTTTGAATATTGAAGTTAGTATTATTCTTGATTTAAGTAATGATTTTAAAGAAAAAACATGTCTAATAGGTAATTAAGTGGGTCAATTGCAAATAGCTTGAAATCCTACTTTTTATAGTGCCCACTTATATAAAATAGGTTTAAATAGTATTAAAACAATTGTTAAATGAAAATCTTTGAAGGATGGAGCCTTCAAATGTAAATAAACTTTAATTTATACATATTCTATTTATTTTTATCATGGAAGTAAGTTACAACATAGATCCAACAAATGTTTTCAAACTTATTTTTTACATACTTTTACAATGCAATATGAAGTTCCGCAAACTTTAGGTTTCCATATGAACTCAATAGAGGGCTTGGAAGATCCATCTACTTTACTATGTTTTCTTCTATAAGAAAAGGGTGGGAACATTTTTTTAAACTAAACAAATTGATGGTTATGTGAGAGTGTTAAAATAGCAATGGACAACTACACATTGATTAACTTACCAGTGGGTTCTAATCTTTTTGTCATTTATTCTGCATGGTTAATTTATAAGTGAATTAGTGTTTTGAAGATCTATGAATTCTTACAAAAGATTGACAGCTTTAATTTTATTCTTTGGGTGTTTTTCAAAGATTGGGTGGGGAGTTTTATCACAAGGAAATCAGAACACAAGCTTTGGTATGGGAGTTGTCTTTGTTGTTATTCCTATGAAAGTATTAATATCATTGATCAAATTTGACAAGATAAACAACTTGTATTTCACAACATTTTGACACTCCAATTTGATCTTTCAGACCTAGAAAATGAAAGGGGATAGATAACCTTTTATATGTGGACCAAATGATTAGGAGGTGTGTGAAATGTAACTCATGCAAAATAGTGCTCGCTGTTTCAAATGTAAAATCGAATCTAACTAAATAATACGAACGATAGATAAATAACATCAACTTATAGTGTCAGTCAATTGTGCTGTATCTAGATGTGGGTGTAACTTTGAAAGTGTGCACTAATCCTTTTTGGGGCACAATCTTATTGCAATGGTTTAAACTATAGGATCCAATGGCAATTTTTCACATTATCCAAGTTGTCTTCTGGAGTTTAAAATCAATCAAGCTACTTGTCATTGCACATCCTAGAATGAAGTGATTCACTTTTTATCATTGTTTCCTTCTTTCTCAAGATTTAGAAAAGCAAGTGTTATTCATGACATTGGACATGACATTAATAAGCTTTCAATAATCATTTGTTTTTGCAAGCGCCCTTTCCAGTGGTAAATTGCACAATTTATTCAAGCAGATGCTTGATCCCCAGAGCTAGCAGCAGGTCCTGGGGATTGGCATTTGAAAGCAATCTGTGAGCAAGAAGGAGGGTAGCTGCATGTTGTTGCCTTCCCATGAAGGCAGTTTCATTTGCAATTTGCCAGAGAGCCACTTCAACAGCTCCATGAAGCTCTCAAAGAAAGTGAGAACAGTTAGTGTAGAGAATGATGACCTGATGATTTGACAGAATCTCTTAGAGACACAACACAATGCTAACGTTTAGCAAAAAAATTACATGCCTGGTTGCTGACAAAGAAGTCTGTATCAGCATCTGAACCATCTCAGCACCATTGAAGTATGGTGTTCCAAAACTATTCACAACTGTGTGCTGTACAAAACATTCTTTTGAGGAGTTTTCAGGCACTACACAAGATGCTTTGGAACCCAACTACTGAGCTAGGGGGCCTTTTGCTCAGTCTTCGTCTGGTTTGTGTCATCAAGCACAACAAGTCATGTGCAGTGAGTTTGGAAATGTTCCCATTGTATTGCCACCAAATGATAGCAAGTTAGATTTAGAATTTGAAATTGAAATTGTGATTTTATGAAAAAATCTCAGAACAAATTGATCACCTAGGGACACCGCTTCCCAACAGCACATAGTTGATGGGCACTGGAAAGGGATAACTGATGACTGCAAAAGAAATCCCAGCTCATGATCATGCACTTGCTTATCTTCCCCTGGCTAAACCAACATTGTGTAAACAAACTGACTGGACAATACAGAATTGTCCTTGACAGAGTTTGTGGCTCAACAGTCTACACTAGAGTGTAATCCTGATTGCTTGATTGCTCAGTGGTGAGGAAATTACAAACCCAACTCTAATACAGGAACTGCATGGAACAACACTTGCATCCTCAAAGTGAATCTTCAGATAAAGCTAATCCTAACTCGTGGTCATGAATCAATTATGAGCTCTTAACAAAACCCAGCTGATTCTCACTAGCATACCTCTCCATGAAGCGCATGAATCTATCCCACTCCCTTTCATTGCGCATCACATATCGGGCCTCTATCTTTGATGGTTTCCCATTGAGAAATTTGGCACTTACATCAACAGATGACAGTGCACCTTCGTCATCAATCATGTAGAGGCCAGTAATATCTCCGAGCTCTCGTGAGGAATCAAATACCGATGGTTGGTCAAACACAAAATTTGCCACGCCATTCGTCCCATCCTTGGAGCGAGTCAGCTTCACGTCAGGAACAACTTCTTCATTAATACCTCTAATGAACTGGATCACTGGTTTCACCATCATCACTATTGGTCTGTGGGAAGCCAGTGCTGGCACAGCCAGCTGAAGTGTTCCTGCTAGATCCCTTACATTTCCAAAGAACCTTGATTGCACACAGTTACTAGTTGCATTCTGGCAGAAGAGTGTCAACCCTGCATGCACACACTTAAAGATTGAGCACTATGATGTAGTTCAGGGAGTGTATGGAGAAACTGACTCAGATCCAGACTCTGATTGGTTTTGTACTACCTCGTTTGTAGAAGTGCCCCAAGTTATGAACTCTTGTCAATCTCCACAATGCTTTCTGGAGCTAATGTGTTCTACTCATCTGAAGTCCAGGGCATTGTGACAATGGTATGATAATGGCCGAAGGAACAGCAAAACACAAACCTTGCAAACCATTGTGGTCACAAATTCTAAATTCCACATGGACTGGAGATGGTCATACTCATCAGGTGAGTAAAAGAGAAACCACTGCAAAACCAGCAGGCTACATATTACAATATAGTTTTCAACATAATCTAAACAACTGTATTCAACAGACTAGGAACCCTAAAGGATTACCAAATTTATATGAAAAGGCCTGAAAATCCATGGAAATGTCACCAATGTGGATATCAGTTTGGACTATGACTTACTATGACTCTCAGGATCAGTTGAGCCACTCAACTCAACATCACTGCAACATCAACACTGTCTAGCATTAAGTGGATATTTTGACAGAAGATCTTGTCAAGGTATGTGGCAGATGTTTGTTCAACCTGAAATAAGCTTCAGATACAGAGTAACAGAAGCTTTGATGCTCAGGTTTACACACACAATTCATGCATAACTGAGTCCAGTATGAGCTGACTATCTGCCAAATAAAATGGGCACCAAAATTCCAAGCTATTGAAAAACCATGCCATGTGTGTTCAGATCAATTTAAAAGCTACACTGCTGTACCTAACTGCAATTCCTGTAGAATTAAATTTGAAATTTGTAGAAACGAGGGGGAAAAAAGAGATATGGTTGAAAATGGTGTTGTCATAAGAATCTCTTATTTAAGTTCTCACTGCAACCCTAAGAAAAACGAAACACAAACTAGAGGCTCCAAGTCTTGAGCATAAAATTTGCAGGTGTAAAGAAAGTGGTACTTTGTTTAAGAAATGTACACGAATTTCACACTGTTCAGCTCGTTTCAAAACCGAAGAAAAAACACAAACCCAACAATCACATGCTCCATCATCTTCAGCACATACTGTATGTGCAAGGCGGGCGGGCAGGCAGGCATGCAGGCATAACTCATTGGCAGGCATCAGTTGCACATCACTAGGGCTTTGTTGAAAAGACCCAAGAGAAGAAAAAATAGAAAAATAAAATCGCACAACGAAGCAATCAAGGCTTCTTCAGAAAGAAGCAGTCGGATGCAAAAAAGATGACCAAATTGGACATCCGAAAATACACTGCATTACTTGAAAAGCCCACTTCTGCCTCAAAAATGAAGAAAGTAAGAAAGAAAAAAGAAATGAAAGCAAGCGATTGCAAAACCTGGGGCGGCAGCAAACAACCTGAAGCACAAGCGTGAATTCGACATTGCTGCTGCTGGAGGTGCGGCCTCTGACTGTAGACCGGGGCATTGAGTTTGGCAGAGACACAGAGCTGGTGAGCAGCAGCTATGGACGACGTCATTGCAAGTTCCCCGCAAGAAGCACAGCTCCGCGGAAGCTCGACTATAGGAGTGCAGCGCAAGAGATGGAGTACAACGGAGGAGGCAGCGAGCGAGCGAGCGAGCGAGCAGCAGCGTCGACGAAACTAAACTGCGCAGTGGTGTCTGCAGCAGTAGCAGCGTCAGAGAAAACGGAACGTTGAGAGCTAGCCAAACCGGGACTGATGGAATGCGCAAGGTCTCGCGCACCGTCGTGGGTTGGTGTGCGGTAAACCGTGCGTGAAAAGCTCCCAGGGAAAACGGGATAAAAGGGAGTAGAGAATACGAGAGGATGTAGGCATCCCACTTGGCAGCTTTTGAGTGGAGGAGATGATACTAGTTCTTGCCCTTTCAGATAAACCTGGATCCATGAGTTTGATGGGTATCTAAATTAGGGTTTTTTTTCCCTCTCAATTTTGCATTATAGAAATTTTGGTGATATTTTGGGTCCAAAACTCAGCAAAATCAGTTGAATTTACACTAGAAAAACCCCAAAAAAATTCCCAATTTTTGGGTCAAAAAATGGACAAAATCTGTTGAAAAAAGAACACTCTAATCTGAGTGACCACACAAAAGGGCCACAAATTTATTTATTTATTTATTTATTTATATACACAAATTATCACGAGGATACAAGATGGAGATGATTTCTTCAGCAGATTATGTCATTTCTTTTGTACCTTTAACATCTTCCTTTTTTTTAATTGCCAAGTTGCAAAAATCCCCCACCCCAAACACGAAGTGTGACACTTTCTTAACTTGAACATACAATCTTAAACAAAAACATATTTTGACCACAATTGTTATTTGAAACATTATTGGTAATTTAAATGTGAAGTAAGTAAGGTTATGGTAATTGGGTCAATAAGTCTCTACAATGTACACATCCTATAATCAATTCATTCCTCCATGCATGAATATCAATCCAAGCATATGATCAAGATGAGAGTTGTTCTTTGTAATACTAATATGGTTTGGTAATTTTAGATTGTGTTTTTGTATAAAATATATGAGGTATTGGGATTGTAGATCATGGTTATGTAGACCTCTCTTGAACTTTATATGTATTTACTAGATTTCAAAACAAATAAAGTAAACGACTTCAAAGGTCATTGGCAAATTGATATGAGTTTGAAACTTGACATTCAAAGAATTTTAATAAAATAGTAAGTTGAAACTTGAAAACTAAATATTTGAAAAACCAAACAAGTAAAGAACTTTGAAAATTCAAAACCAGTCCATAAAGAAACTAGATAATGAGATAATTAGAGAAGCTTGAAAGTTGAGAACCAATAATAGATAATCAAATAAGCTAAAACTTGAGAACTAGAAATTTTTCATAACCAAATAAGCTAAAGACTTGAGTGCTTGGTAACCATAGACATTTGAAATTTGAGAAGCATATCATTTACAAATCGTTGGCATTGTGATTTTGCATTCCATAATTCAACATAGGAAGATAAAGTTCATGAACTTGCAAGGAAAAAAAAATTGGAACAAAATCAATAAGGGAAAAATTTGATCAAGCACACATTAACATTAATGTTATTTCAAACATCTTACTATTAGTTCCATGAATGGAATCTTACACATCTATGTGATTGAGTCCCAACTTGTCTCACATTTACTTCACTTCCTGTTCCAAATACAACATGATGAAATCGATCTTACTTGAGTTAACACCATGTACAAAGATCAATAGTTTTAAGCCAAACATAAGGGACTACTAAGTGCATGGATAATTAAACTAGTTAAATGAAACTTCTTACACAACAATTGTAAGCCATTAATAAATAAGTGCATCATTGCATTGCAAAATCAATGTTCAAAGATGCAACAAATCATTAAACCTTCATTAATCATAACACTAACATTGGAAATGTAGATTTGATAATCTTCACAAAAAGTTTTTAAATATCATATGTGCCCAACATCTGATGCAATGTTAGAATATTCTTGTTGTTTTCATATTTTAAAACCACACCACTTACCATTCAATCAACTTCAAGGGTTTCAAATCGCAACTTTTGAATCCCCTTTGTATCCTATTGCAAAAACAATAACAAAAAAACTTTTTAAAAATTTGTAAGTATTATAATTTGAGTAGGTGAATCAAATGTTTAATGTAGATTGGTGTGAACTCTAGATGAAAATTTGAAATTACACCCCTCATTAGTACAAGCTTGCACATAGGAAACTTTTGGCAAATTGAAATGCAACATCTAAAGTTAATTAAATGATAAATTTTTTTTTTGAATAGGGTGTCAAGTAAAAATAATTGATTTCATCTGTCTACATCAACCAATATAGCATAATGACAAAATAAGATATAAAAATTAAAACAAAATCTTCTTCAACCAAAAACATAAAAAAACACAACTTATCTCTTCAATGTTTCATACACTACAAAAAACATATTCACAAGCTAATAATGATTAAAAGCCTATCAACAAAAACAAGTTTAGTAATTTAGTTTACACAATAATGACCACCCTAATACTTATAGAATTATGCCAAAAATGATTTAAATAATTAGTTGTGCTATTAAATCCAAAAGCCAACATTTGTACCAAAGTCTAAGGGCATTTACTCCCAACCAAAATATTGAATTCAAGTTGAATCACTAGAGGAAAATTGGAGAAAAAACCTACCATTTGCAACTATATTCTAGTTGCAAAGGACTTTTGTTATTAAAAACTACCTAGTTGCATTAGAAAAATTGGATAAGACACTAGTTACAAGTATGGATGAAATCAATGATTAATTAATACTTCATCATCTATATACTATTGTATGCCATTTATATATTAATATAAAAATCAACAATTTACATAATGACACATGACAAATGAAAAAGGTTTGGGATTTTTATTTTAAAAATAGATTATGGATCTTCATCATTTATTTTAGATGGTTTAAGATTGTAACACATTGCATAATACAAATATGTCACCTATCATTTTTTAGAAATTTGTCCAAAATAAGTTTAAATCAATATTTAGGTAGGTAGGTAGGTAGGTAGGTAAAGTGCTGCTAAATTAAAATATTTACTTTCTTTTAGGTTTAACCTCTAGAATTAAGCTCCTTTCATTGGTTCATCCCCAATGGCATGTGTTCTTTTATACAAAAATGTATGACAAAACCTTATCATTATCTAGTTTTCAAGATGGAAGTGTAGAACAAAACATATGGGATAAATTTTGAAATTGCAACTAAGTTGCAAACTAGGTTGTAATTAGAAAGTTTATTTTATATATGTGTCCTCTTTTAATCTTGTAAATTAAAAAACTAAGCAAATAAGTAACTAATTAATTACTACTTAATACATGTATATTAATTATCTATCTAATTATAATTAGTTTTAAGTGATTGATTAATTGTTAATGTGGAAAAAATAAATAACTACTATATTGAGTAATTTATAAATATTAACTATTAACTATAAATATTGTGTATTAATTATTAATTATCAATTAACTAATAACTAAGTAGTCTATGTTAAGTAGGTAGGTAACTTTGGCTAGATAAGTAAGTAAACATAAGTAGGTAGCCTAAGTTAGGTAGGTAGACAAGCATATGTAGGTAGGTATATAATTAATTTTCCTAAATAAAATTATATACAACTTCATAAATACACCCATGGAAACATACCCCATTACACCCCTAATGAAATTTAGCAAAAATACATGTGATATACCTTTCAAAAATTTCCCAATATAAACCTATGTTTACCACTAGGGGCTATGTTAACACCCTAGTGGTGCAACTAAATTTGGTTCCATTTACAATTAATCAGAGACATGAACATGATCATGGAGGAAAAAAATCCTAGAATGTAAGATGAAGAAGTCATTAGTTGCAAATGTAGTTGTGGCATAATTGCAAAAATGGTCAACAATGCAAAATAATTGGAAACACGATTAGAGTTAGTTGCAAATGACATTTAATTACACAATTGCAAATGCATTGGTTACATTTTGGGGGATTTCTTCTAGTGAATGCATGTTTATAGACCTTTCACTTGAAAGGTTCTATCGATCATACTTGGGTGACCTATCATAATCATCATATTCACCTTTGGAAAAGCTTTTTTAACATGTTACTCTTATGACTCCTTTAAAGTTTGTCAATGAAAGGTTACTTCAATAGTTGTTGGATTATAAAATAGTCCCAATTGTTGCTGCTATCTACTAAACTTTTCAAAACCTTGTCAGTGGCATGCAAATTACACAATACTTTGAATCAATCCAACAATGGTGTAATTTTGCATATGAGGGGCTAGATGTATTTTATAATTATATTATTAGGGTCCAAATTTTTTAAGGTGTACTAATTTTTGCACAAAATCATCCTTTTATGTATTCCTTTACTTAGTCCATTTTATTGTACCTAGGACACAAAGTGGATGATATTGATGAAATATGGAATTGTGATGGTCTATGATATTGTCTGATATTTGACATATTTTGATTTATTAATATTGATGGGGATCAAAATATAAGGAAAAGGGACTTTGTTAAATATTATATCCTTTTCGTCTTGAGTGGTATATACATCTTAAAGGATTTTCACCCATAAGGCAAATAGTTTGATAACATGGTCTCCATTTAAATTCGTGGTATTCATCGAATTTTGGTATATCATTGTCTATCCAACTTGAAGCAAAACAAATTGATGAAACGTTAAAAAACCCATTAGACCAACGTACATACTTCATTTTGTGCATCTAGATATTTTTTACCATTGAATTGACCCAATTTAAAACAATTAACATCCATCTTGTCTAAAGTACAAATTGTTTGCAAAAACTTTTGTAGTTGTAACAAAGTTCTTGCAATGTATATAAGTATTTGCAATATATCCATAGCCATGTCAACTAATGGGACTGAATGTGAGAAACATAGACATTTAAAACACTATTATGCATATGCCATAAGGTACATAAAAGAAAAAAAATGTTTAGCTAAATCCTAAACTCCAAATTGAACCTTTGATGATCACATTTATTGAGTTGTAAGAACAAATTTTGCACAAATTGCAAAGCACAATAGATTATTAAGGTACTACAATTTATTCTACATGAGGAATAGGTGTTAAACAAATGTGATATGCATTTGTACTATAATTGTTGCATATGCAACATTATATATGTCTAACAAGCTAGTTACATAAGCTTGAAGTAATTTTCTTTCCTTAGAAATCACGTGGATGATATGACATTGCCAAATTGGAATAACAAAAAATCACAAAAAAACATAACAATCTTGTAGTTCCATGATGATTTGAATTGGTTTAAAGTGTTACATTCCAAGTTTCAAAGGTTACATATTTGACACCACTGGGGCAAAACCCCCTTCTTGATTGCTCATGCATAACATTCCATGAAATTTATAAATATTTGACCATCAATACCCATGTTATCCAAATGTATTCACTTTTTTGCTTTTCAAGCCCTTGCAATAGAAGTAATAACATACTTGCCTTTAACATCTTAAACCAAGATAATTATTTCCATTTCATCTAGAAAAATGTGCAATGTTTTTTCAAGGTTCTACAATGTTTTCATATTATATCCAAGTTATTCAAAACAATCAACTAATGTGATTTAATGGGAAATATGCACACACAATGAACAATGTGCTTGAGATAGTAAAGAAAAAGGAATGCACTTGAATGCTTATCCAAATCCCAAACCTTATAATTTGATTGTAACCTTGATGGTTCTATTCATCAAGCTCTAGGAAGATATGTGAATTGTAAAAACATGTCAATGTGTTGTAAAGACAATGTAAATACGTACCAACCGAACTAGATTGTATCTAACAAAAGCACACCATTATTCTTGTAGATAACTTGTTTCATGTCACCATTCGTGAACTTCTCAAATAACATTATGTATTTGCTTATACAATCTTTGCAAATTTAAAAACTATAAGCTACTTTTAAAACACATAAATTCCATTGAAACAATGGGATGGATGTTTAAACTCATAAAATGAACGCATTTTCTACAACATACATTTTGCTTAATTTTCACAAACATAATATCACCAAAATTCAAGCATTAAAATGTGACATGATGTTTATGACACAAATAAAAATAACAATGATTGCTTTTGCATATGAAACTTGTAAGTTAGCTATTCCTTAAATCTCTTAAATCAAACAAGGAGAACAATCTTCATGGATAAACAACTTGAACACAACTGTTGAACAAGGAGAAACATTTGTTGTGATGGTGATTGTCTACCATGAGGATTTTGAAAAACAAGGAGAAACAATGATCGTGATCTACCAACCATGAGGAATGTGAAAGGCAATCAATGTAGATGTGGACATGTCAATGAACACATGCATTTAAGATTCACATTAGGAAGATAATTCTGACAAGAAGTCATCGCATGCACATTTTAAATGACCAAACTATGACATGCCACATAACAATGGGAAATTTTAAACCATTGTGTCAAAGGAACCAACTCCTTTTCCCAAAATAAACATTTTGGCTCATTTGAAGGCATTTGCACCCATAAGTCCTCCTATGTTTCATGAAAGGTATGTCATGATTGAATTTATGAGACACCATTGAATTACCAAGGTAGTTGATTGTAATAGATAAAGTCATTTGCCTAATACATATGTACCTTTCATTTCAACAATGATTTCCTTCCTAATAATGACCATTGCTTGAACGCTCATTATGGTGGAATATGCTACAAATTTCTTTTCTATTTCATCCATGATTGTCATAAATTTTTTTGCTCTCATGATAGATGATAATTTACGTTTCCATACATTTAAGTATGAGCCATCAAATTTTCAAAGGTATTTATGATTTGATGTCATATTGATCACATATTTCAATTTATGACACGATCCATTGACCACTTGGTTTCTGTTATCAAGAAATAATCCTAATTTATCAATACTTGTAACTAAACATGCTCTAATACCATGATACAAAACACAACTTGGGAGAAAAATATGTGAACATATTAATTAATACGTGATAGGGTATACATCAATGTAGTACATGTAAAGATGTTTTTAAAATATTGTGTCATTGGGAAACATGACTCTTCACTTTAGTAATTAGTTAGCAATTATTAAACATTTAAATCCTAGGGATTAGTGTTGATCCATTGGTTTCACTAGATGATATTCCTCATTGTAAAATTATGTTCGATATGTTTCTTTCTCAAGAAGGTGAAATCTCTCATTTTTTTGGCATAAAAAATGGGAATGGTTGCCAATTTGAATTCACATTTTGATGTGTACCTACTTATTGCAATTAAATGCATTAATTATGATGAGACAATGGAATGACATGAAACATAACCAAGGCTATGATAACACCCATTTTCATAATCCCATAATAGGTGATTATCCTTGTAACATCATGATGAAGTGTTTTTATTAACTTGGGCTTATTGTATTGAAATGTCAATGTTAGATTATGGAAAATACAATGCAGCACTTATGAATCAATGGCATCATGCAAGACATAAAGAGAAAGAAGAGGGGCAACGGTGGTGGGATGTGGGGAAAGGGGACAATATATTGCAATGTGACAAAACCTAACTTTAAAAGCAACAAAAATTGGTAACAAAAAGAAACATAACAACACACACATGGAAAACATACAAGTTGAATAATTTTACTTGTTGCATCAATGCAATTACTTGGTATTTTTGGTGCAAGGTTCTTCAATCCATTAATCTACAAAATTGATTTGGATCTTGAAAATTTTCAACATTCTATGGTTTTTTTACCAATAGAATGGTTCATGGGTTTTCATAAAGATTCTTTTGTTAGGGATGGAATTAATCAACATCTTTCCAAAAAAATTATAGTTTTATAACTTCCGGCAAGTTCACGATTTTTATTTTACTAAAGGACATCGTTACTTAATTGAAGTTTTCAATGGACAACACACACATTCAAAATGCGACTTTTAAATTCATATTAAAAATCATGGCAATAGGAGTAGGGATCTTGATCATCATGCATCATAGGATTATGATGGCAAATCATATAACATAATGTCATCATCATGCATTCAAAGTGTTTATCCAAACCTTCAAATATTTGTAATGAAATGCACTAAAAATCATCCAATTTTGTATAGAAGAATTAAACTTGTGATCCACTATTCATTCCAAATCACTATAAACTTTTATGTTAATTCATTTTAGTATAATGACTCATTCAAAATATAAACTATTGAAAAATTATAAAACATGATTGGGAAATGTACAACAATATTTGGATCGTGGCTTGAACATCCAAAATTTTATATGGCATTGAAATCTTCCAATTGCAATGATGTAGTTCATAATATTACACATTTTCAAATTGCAATGTAAAAGAAAACATTTCCATCAACCTTACCACCTAAACATAAGAATTGCACAATGTTTCTTGCATATTGAAAATTTCAAATTTTCAGATCATATGACATGTGGCATTATTGTTCCCACTTTGTTTCACATATAAATAAATATGGTATTTGATGAAATAAATCATATTTTTTGGGCATTTTAGAAGTCTAGGACCCATTTATATACCATAAATGCTTACAAATTTAAGAGGAATAATTTCAAACATAAAAATAAATAGGGTTCTAAAATAGATTATAATACATGCATTAAGAGGTTATTGTTCCCCATTCACACAAAAATCAAGGTATAAATTTATTTGTGAACAAAAAATGTAAAATCTAAAACACATTCCTAACTTTCTAAAGGTTCATCAATATATGTAATTAGGCCTCAAAAGATACATATAATATATACATATGAAATTATAATATTTTTTTTTATTAAAAATTTGGTTATAGCATATAAATTTTATACATGTTTAAAAGGTATTTTCTTTTGCAAGACATGAATATAGTTTTTATACTATAATATTACCAAAATACCAATTATTTATTTTCATGTGCATCAAATTATTTCAATATTTATGTGATGTATTTTTGGTACTAAATTATGGTAATTCTAAATTATTATTTTCACATGTTAAACATTTCCTTAGATGATATTTTATTCCAAAAACTACAAAGAAAATTGCATGGTACAATATTTTATGGACATTCAAGTAAACTGTGACCCATTTGGCTTTAAGAGTGAAATTGTATTTTGGAACATTTAGTCAACATCATCTTAGTCTTGAGAGTCTTGTATTCATCACCTCTATCTTACAAGTGAACACCATTGAAAATGGAGACAATATAGGCCCATATGGTGAAAATAAATCCGAATGATGATGATTTATTAGAACCAATTTAAGTAGGACAACTTTAGGTTCTATAAATAGTAAGTCATCATTTGGATAATTCCAAACTAGAATATGTTTAGCCCATTCAAGTAAAGAGGCATGTAAAGGTGTCTTTTTTGGATTTGTATTTTTTCCCAACACTAGATATTTAGAACTACATTTTCAATATCATTTTTCTTCAATTGAATCTAAATCCAATTATTCAATTGAATTAGAATTAAAATTCCATTCAAATGTATTTGAATCAATTCAATTAAATTTGAATTCCATTGAATTATATTGAATTTGAATTCAATTCAATTTGCATGCAATGCCATTCAATATTTCCATTCAAATGAGTTTAATTCCCACAAAACTCATTTATTTCATCAATTGATTAGTTGATCATCATTGGTGGTGCATAGAAATGTGAAGCCCAGATAGTTGTATGTAATTATTTTATTATATAGATTATGTAAATTAATATGTTACACTAAACACTACATAAATAACCACTAATAAAGTAATAAAATATAGTACAAATCATTACTTGATACATTTAAAAATTGAATTAAAAAATAAAATTACAATATGGATATAAATGTTTTCTTTCCACTTAAATATAAGTTATGAATTGCTTTTGAGATGTGGAGTTGTGTGAAGTAAACAATTAATTTGATCATTGATCATTGGCCACATGGGTAATTTCGTACCCAATACAAGGATTTTCCCTATATTATTACATAAGTACTACCTTAAGTTTAAAATTGATTAGATTTATAACAATCTAGGTGTCCAAAGTAAACTTTACCAAAATTAATGAATATGGTCCATAGGATTGAACCATCATAGATCAATAATATATGATAGGTGGCTTGATCCAAATAATATATCATCATCCAAAATACACAATTTGAGTAGTTTTGAATTGAATATTTTGAGGTACTCCTAGTTGCACTAAAGTGACAACAATGTGAGAAAATTGATCCATGCCCAAACTTTGTAGTTTAGGTGTGATTGCAAGTCGCCATTCCTTCTTTGAATCAGGCAAGTCGGGACCAAAGTTTACACCAGAATTGCCAAGCTTCCCAAGAAATTGGCGACAACTAATGGAGGAATTTGTATTAGCAGTTGGAAAGTAAAGGAAGGCATTAAGGAAGAGAGAAGTTGCATTGCCAATGTGAAGACCCCCAATTACTAAGACCTCTTCACCATGAAGTTGTCTTTTAATTGGTCTACTCACACAAAATGTGAATGTGGAGCTTGCAAATGTAATGGGGTTGTTGGTATTGAATGCAGGAGTGTTGATGATCATTTTGTTGATTTCCAAAGTTGAAGTAGGAAAACATGAGATAGAAGTTGCATCAGAACCGTCGTGCACCCACAAGTTGGCGACATCTTCATACTTGTATCTAGTTCCACAAAAAGAACAAACAATTTGTTTAGTTGCATTCTAACATAATTTAAATAAATATGGAGGCAAGTCAAAACATTCCAATTGAAATTTGAAATAAATTTGGAATTCTAACAAAAAAATTGTCATAGCATGTGCATCTTCATTACCCTGAAATTTTATTCCTTAAATGATATTATAACTACTTGGGCTTTATGTTGTTGCACACTACCAGTGATGTTCAACCTTTTTTTCCTTATCATGTTCCCATTTGGTTTTTAATATCTTGTTATTATTTATATCAATTTGAAATTTAATTTAAATTGTATTTAACATTATATCCATGGTGGGTAAGGCAAAAGAGGGAGATAATTATTAATTTAAAAATGAGATAATTATTAATAAAAGATTGAGGTAGTAAAAATGAAATATATATATTTTGTCTTATCCCTACTGGTGGGTAGGGGAAAGCAATAAGGTATTTATTTTAAAACGAAGTAGTTAAGTTGAGAAATGATGAAGTATTTATGAGTTATTTTTAGAATTGTCCAGGGACAACCATATAATAGATTTTAGGAGCCTACAAAAGATTATGCAAAGTCTCACCCACATACTAGCTCTTCAAAATTTTGTCATTGGAATTAAGAAAAGATGAATTTTAGGCAATTTTTTCAGAAAGCTGACGATTCCTCATCTACTTAGTTATAAATATTATTAATCACTTATTATTATATATATATATATATTTAATACTAAGCATTATATAAATATTATTAGACCAATCAAAACATCTTGTGAAAAGTGCATATTGATATGGGTGAGGTTCCAAGACCATGACTTGATACATTGACAAACAAACAAAAAAAAATGTTTTACAAGATTTATGACATGGATCTTTGTGCACAAATATAACACATATTTGTGTCAAGGTCTAGAAGTGTAAGGTGTATAGATAACGAATCATATAATAAAAAATATTTTTTCATTTATATGTAAAGTCAACCCCTATAACACATAGCAATGTAAAGCATTGAGTCTAAAAAATTCCTAGTTTATTTGGAAGGCATCTTATATTTCTGAATTGCCCTCTAGGAAAAGAAGAGGGATCTTACACCTACTCCTTAAGAGTTGGAGGAGGATTTCAGCAAAATCTCTCTCACTCTTAGGGAATAGACATAAGAACCTCCCCTGCCTACATAGATGTTTAGATTCATTATAATGTTCAACTTGTGCTTTATGATGGGTAAAGTGCACACCTTTTGAAGACATTCCCACAATGCAACATGGCCAAACTTTGCAACCACCTTGTCCTAGGCTCTTTCTTTGGGGAATGTCCCCCCTCCTCCCCCCAAGGGATTTAAAAAATTGGCACACAACAATCCATTGAGGTTCATGAAGCAAACTTGTATGATCTTCACAAATTTGGTGCATTAAAATTTTAGTTTTAAGTATAGATCACAAGATATATAGAATTGGGAATATTAGATGATCAAGCAAAGCTTACCTCAAGGTGTTGATGTTCAAAGCTTGCGATATTTTGACCTTCACCAGATTTCCATTCTCATCGTAAAACAAAAATTCGGTATTGAGATAATCAGGGTCTGTGATGTCTTGGTGATTCCCTTTGGCCAATGCCTTCCAAACCTCCCACAAACGATCAATGTTGCTATGATGTGCATGAAAGATAGGATCAAATGCAGAAAATTGGGAATTCCCCATATCTGATGTTGCAATTTTTGCTTTTGGATTTCCAGTCCAAGTATGCACAGGGACATGAGGACTAGCCTCCACTGTTCCTCCTCCAGGGCCAGCCCAACCACCCAATTTATAAGGTTCTCCAAAAAACAATCGACTAATCGGTGCACCTATCACCATTTGAGTGTACATGATTCGGTTGTTTGACTCACGCAATGATGCTTTTAGACTCGGAGTTTGATTTTCACATTGAAACAAATTTTGAAGATCAATGATGTTTGGGGGTTGAGCACATGCATTCCGATTTGCATCATACAATGATGAAGATTTGTTTTTGTACATTGCATTTGCAAAAACATCAGGAAGCACATTAGCAAGGGGTGGATTGGCTGACTGGTCATCCCAATTCCAGAATGGGATTGCAAATGTGTCATCACCCACAAGTTGTGCAAGGATGCGCTCGTGAAAGTAGAGGAAAAATCGGTGCCATGGAAAGAAAAACCAGCCATAGTGAATCTCAAGCCTACTTTTTGCCATTGGAAAGTAGAAAGCTGCATTGCAATATGCACAATGGAGGTTAGCTTGATTCTTCCATGATCGCCCATCTGAATCTGGTAGCGCCCTCAAAAGCTGGTATGCCTTTTGATACTTGGCAATGTAAGCATCATCCAAGAGGTGGGCAGGTCGCCTTGAACGCATTGGGAGCGTTGTGTCAAAAACATAAAAATTCTCAAACATCTTATTATAGGGAGGTGGGCAACACCCTTGTGAGTTATTACAGTTCCTGAAATCAGGTGCAGGAAAGGGTAGTCCTTGCACTAGTCTTCTGCATGAGCTAGAATTAGTATCAAACACCAAACACACCATTAGCATTATGAGTGCTATGCTCCTAATTCTAGAACATGACCCTGCAAAATTGTAAAACATACATGTCCTCATTGTGCAAGCTGAACAAACTTTACTAACTTACTTACCCACACAGCAAGCTCAAAAACCATATGACCCAACACTAATTATACAACTGACAAAGTCTCTAAGCTGTGACTAATGTTTTTTTTCATGATCTCAAATGCATCCAAATCTAGAGAAGATAGTTCAATCTTGGGTGCTAAGTTATACTGACATCTACAGTACAGACTTGCTACACTTCATACATATATGATATATTATTGAAATGTGTATACAGTAAGTCTGGCCTATAACACCACTTGATTATTGAAGCTGTGCTGGTTCTTGCATGTACTGGAGCTGCAAATCTGCACTTGGAGATGCTACTGGACTGTTGTCTTGGACTCCTCCTTACAAGGCTATAGCTTGGTACATATGCTTGTGCATGGGGGATCCTTCTTCTAGATGCAAGCTTTTCTGTTTTCATTGCAGTTGGGTCAGCTCTCATACATTCTCTGCCATGTCAGTGAGGAAGTGGCTTTCAAAAGAAAAAGTTGGGGTGGTTGTCCCCATGACTATCACACTGGAGCAACTCTAACCCCTAAACCTTCACAATGCAACACTTTTTTTATTCAGTTCATGCAACTAGGGTGGTCAAATTGTTGAATCCCCCAATCTGGAAAATAGTTTTCCCAAGCTTAACCTTACATTCTATTCCTCAAAATCCTACTTTTCTTTAGCCTAAACAGGTGGGCCAAATACAAAGGCTATAACAATGCTATGTCAGATGTAGTATGTACCCACAACTAATTAACAATAAATAGAGTCACAATATACTATGATACTAGTTGACATGCAACTTTGGGGAAACCACATGGTATCTCTCACCCCCTTTTGCAGGTGAGCTCACCAATTTTGTGACATGAAAATGTATTCCATGCCTTTCTTTGATCTGTCATTTTGTGTTGAGGTGTGACTATCACTTTTTTCTTTTTGTTGGGCAATGCATTTAAGTAAGGATATGCATTCACTTGGGTTTTCTACAGCTTGATGCGAAAAGTAGCTTACACAATTTTCAGTCAACACCCATCCAAATTTGATAGGTAGTCACTCAATTACCTCCACTTAAGTTACAAGAGGAAAACAATCAAAGAGGCACTTGGATGCTATCCTTAAAATCTCATGGGAGCCATGTTGATTTTCTTCACACCTTGATGTGGATAATTGATTAATAATTATCCAACAAGCTTAAGTTCAAATGTGGTACCCATGTCTACTCAAACTTAGATTATGCTGAAGACAATTTGATGTTGCTTGATTGAGAGCTCCAACATACAATAGTTACTTATTGCTCCCTATGGTATGCTTTTGGTGGTGCCAACAATGGACTGCCTTGATATCACTAATTTAAGCAAGAAATAAAAATTCAAAAGAGGGGCTGGAGAAAAAACCATTGGATTGGTATATGTAAACCATGGGTGTGGTTCCATAATTATTCCTCCCCTCCACCCAAGAATCCCTAACCTAGAGGTACATATAGCCAATGCATTTGTGAAGGAGAATTGGAGATATACACCTTAGCATCACAGGCACATAATAACTTAGATGTTCATGACAATGAATATCACTTACCAATAATGACTGGCTTTGCAATGGGTGTGCGCTGAATCTACCACTCGGCAATTTTACCTGCTATCTACAATAGCTAATTTAGCTGCAACAGGAGGCACCACATATACCTTTCACCAAAAGCATGTGGAACATATTGGCCAAGCACAAAATAGCTGTAGAGTGTTCAATGTAAAATTGGACTTCAAGTTGTTTCATGACAACATGTTCAATAAGAAAAAGCTTTTCTCAGACTTTTAGAAACTACTTCGATTTTATGGTAAAACTCTTTTAATTATGCTTGAATTGACTGGTTTTCGATGAAGAATACTTGATACATTGGTTTACAACTAATTTCAGTGGAAGGACTGAGGTTAAAGTATGATGAAAATAAATTTGACCACCTATTCCTTTTCCTAATAGCCATTTTTCTTTGACTGTCAACCTGTGTAAAATGGCTTAGAACTTTCGGAATGGATGAAATTGGAAATAATTGAACAAGTCTTAGAATGGATGGACCCAAGGAAGTGTGCAAAAAGTTCAGTTGTGAAAGTTGGGGTTTTGTTTTTCCCTCCCTAAATTAGCTTCATTTTCATCCATTGTCCAACTTTCCGGATTTGATGAGTCATCCATTCTCTCACTTCTATGGGCTCACCCATTGTCCCATTCCCCAATTCAAACCACCATTCACCTTCCTGAGGCAAGTTGGGCCAACTTCAGTACTTATGTTGAGCAATTGTCCAACTTTCTTGAGTCCATCCATTGCCCCATTTCCTCATGAGAGTTGTGCCAACTTTGCTATATTAATTCATTCCCCCACAAATTGGCCAACTTTTAAAAGTTAATCCATTGTCCCATTTCCTCGAGAAAGTTAGGCCAACTTTGCTGCATTCATTCATTGGCCCACCAATTGTCCAACTTTCTTGAGTTCATACTTTGTCCTACTTCCTCAAGAAAGTTAGGCCAACTTTGCTACATTCACTCATTCTCACCCATCCTTAATGTTCACAATTGTCCAACTCCCTGGGGTTCATTCCTTTTCTTTCTTGAGTTCATCCATTGTCTCATTTGGCCAATTTCACCTATTGTCCAACTGCAAGAGGGAAGTGGGGGCCAAAGACATTGGGCTTGAACAATCTATCAATGTGCAGGGAGGCCCATAAAGAAGCTATGATGCCATTAGAATGGACTGTCAAAAGGCCATTAGGGAAGTTTCATAAATACAAGACTCTAATGACTCTACATACTTTTGGTGATGAAACTTCCAAATCCTCCAGACCCTTGAGTGTTATGGCTGGCAAGGAAGGTTGCTACAAGTAATAAGAATGTGAATTACCAAGTCAGGCTAAAGCTATACATATCATGGTGAAGGTTCATGTCAAGACATAGTTTTACAGTGATATTTTACAAAGTTAATCTCCAGCAAGTTGAAAGGCTTGTCTTTGCTTCACCATACCTCTGGTCTGAAGTGCACTCTCCAGTGAAACAAGAAGCTGCTCCTTTGTCAATAGTTCTGCCAACTTCATCTGCCACTCAACAGCACAACCCTTCTTTATTAGTAGGCTACACCTATATTGATCAGACTTCTTTTGTTTGTCAAATTATGACTAAACCCTAAACCCTCACCTTTGAAAGATCCTATGACCACAAAATAATTATTTCCAAATTTAGTAATTGGAAAACTAAAACCAGCAACTGATATGTTGTAAGGATCTTCACTCTCACATGAACGTCCTCTTTAAATTCTCTGCACTGTGGGTGCCAAGAGATTTGGGTACTGTTATCCAACATGTTACGTATGATGAAAATCAAGCACTTTCCCATTTCCCATCTGTTAAGTTGCTAGTCCTTTCAGTGTCTTTTTAAGCCAGATTCTTTAGCATCACATTTAAATTCAGTGCCAGACACTTGGGTCTTGCCAATTTTACCTTAACAATCACAATATGTAGCATTGTGTTGTCCACTGTAGATGTGTTTGAGTGTTTGATCTCCAAGCGTAGGTCTTGCAATGCCAAAATTACATCGGCAATAGTATAAATATGCTTCAAACAGTTCAGCCGAATCATGGCCTCCTGTCCCATGATGTGCACAGTCAGTGTGGGTTTCTCTTCTACCAAAAGTTCTCTCAACAAAGGTGCTGCAGCACCCTTGGCACTCCTCTCAGAATTTGGGTGAAATTCCTCTTTTGTGAAGTTGGATGTGGTTGTTGTGATGATAGGAACTGGTGTCCTATCATGTCCAGGCTTGTTTGATGAGTCACTTGCACAACGACTCTGGAGTTCCTCAATTTGTGATTCTGATTCCTGGAGCTTCTGTTGCAACTCTTGGATATATGTTATTGCATCGCCTAATAATGACGCCTTGTCCATCTGTGGGAGCACAGCAGTGAAAATGAGAAGCTATTCAGATTTTCTGAAGGCTGCTGATGACCAGATGATCAGCAGCCTCAGGAAAATGACAAATTCTGCAGAAGCTCACAACAACCTACTACAGGTGAAGTACACCTCTATGCTACTTTTGCTACCAAGATAAAGACAGGATGGTGAGGATAAGTTGCAGGTGGGCACCTTTGAAACATTGGGTACAACGGCCCGCAATGCATAAAAGCGCTGGTTGAGTTTTTCTCGCCGTTGGCGCTCTGCCTGCACATGGTTGAGAGGCTCCTCCCTATCATTTGCAGGTTTACGGCCACGTTTGCGAGGTGGCCTTGGACCAATGCTCAAGCTGCACTCGACACTGTCTTTGAAAGTAACCTCAGATTCAGACTCAATACAATCAAGTTCTGATTGATCAATACTGGAGCGCCCAAAAACATTATGGGTGGGAGGTCCCTTGATTTCTATAGGCTGTTGCTGTTGTGATTTCAAAACAGAACTAGGCTTCTCAGCCAAAATCTTCATGTCATGGCCCCTTGTGTGAATGGTAGGCACCTTCTCCTCTAGCACTGGCTGGATTAGTGTCATAGACTGTTTTGGCTCAAAAGGTTTAGAAATCTCTGTCACCTCCTGAACATCCTTCTGCTCTGTGTAGCCATAACTTGTAAGGAGGTTGATTTGTGGCCTTTCTATCCTACTTGCTGATGAGGGCCTTTCCAGTGGAACTAAAGATCTAGTAGCTATACCATGTGGCAACACTGAAGGCTTCACCTCTGAGACTGAACTTAGGATTGGGGTTGGAGGACTTGATGCAAGTAACGAGTTCCTGTCTTCATACAGAGGTGATCTATCTACAGTAAAAGGTGACAAGCCACGAAGGGCATGCTCCTTGTCAACAGTGTCAGCTGATACTACATCACTACTAAACGGGAAATCTTCAGACCAAAAGGAGTCAAATGACTCCATGTTTGTACTTGCCATTGAGGAAACCATCTTGTCCATCTGGAAATTTCCTCTAGAACCTGTTGCCACACCTGAAGCTGTACTGATTAAACTGGGGTTGGATGTAGAACCATTTGTAACTGTCATGTTTGCATTGCTTGAACTTGGCTGCAAGAAATCTGGATTCCAATTCACTTGCATGGATAGGGCTGCCACATCATTGAACCCCCATGCCGACTCATCAAACAATGTCTTGATGTTATGCACAACATGCAGGTTCTCAGCAATCTGCACAATCCAATTAGATGATACAGGTAAGTGGAGAACTCACCCAAAAACGCAGAGCATCACAAGAAGCAGGAAAAGTAGCTCAGGACAAAAGATCTGATACCCACCAGATCTGTTGAGCCAAGCTCAACTACGCCAGTTCCTGTTGGTATGCACAAAATTGTCTGCAACAACAGCAAATCATTCTGATTGAACCAAATAGAAAGGCAGATAAACATTGATGAGATTACAAGCACAGCAGGAATGTACAGAACACATGGACAGATCTAGTAGGAGGACCAACTCATGAATTCTACCAAACCACTAAACACAGAATAGAGGGAAACTTAAGACCAACATGGGAAAGTCTATCATGCAGCACACTGACAACACTCATCTCTAAGACAAGAAAACAAGATATGGGTCTTGCCAAGGATGAAGTTACCTGAATGCCAGCCATCTGTCCCCAAAGAGAGAACCATCAAAGAAGAAAGCACCAAACACAAAGTAAAGTTAGTCAAACTGAGATTGCTCCAACTGTTTCTCACTCATTCTACCTGCCCATCTTCATTTTCTCTCTGGATGACCATAGTGATGATTCCAATCAGACATAAACAATGTACCGATTTCTCTCTGAAAATCTTTAGGCCAAGAACAAAGAGTAACCTGAAGATGTACAAGCAACATCAATCACACTGCAGTTGACACCAACAGACGGGAAAGGGCTGATTGTACCATTGCCAAGTGAGCCCGTGTACAGATTTGGTTGGAAGCCTTGTTTGCCTCAATCAGCCACACATGCTGTCCTGTTGACAGTGCCCGGCCTGGAATCCTACATTAGACAACATGTTCAGAGATTACCATCAGCCTGCTGGTTCTGTGAACTCCACCATGTAACAACTTTGTGGTGATGAGATGACAATATTGATCGTCAATAATAATAAAGAGAGGTCAAAAAGAAAAATCTGCCAATAAGAAAGTTTGATCTTGTGCATTGGACAAAGAGGGTGGGTGCAGTGACAGCGAGAAGGATGAGCTTCAAGGGGACTGACAGCATACCCATGCCCCCATGCAAATGAATACGACATGGACACAAGGTAGAACCATTCAGTGTCTGTGACATAATCAAGCCCTGATGAGGCAGCAGCATCATCCTCTGAGCTGCCTACAAGAGCTTGCAGCTCCCCCAGTATTTTCCTTCTGAGTTGCTGATCCTCTTCTCGGCACCCTCTCTGCGACTGCTCATTCTCCAGCAGATCCTCTTCTCGACCTTTAAAGTATCCATCACCCCATACCAACCTGTTTCACACACAATTACTCTCCAACAGATCAGCAATGTACATAATCTTCACTTATTGATGGTTGTCAATGTGTTTGACAAATATAAGTCTCTGAGTTTTCACCAATGCAATGAAGGGCTAAATGTTACTGAAGATCTGAGGCACCAGGTTCCATGAGATGGCAAACAACTACAGAAGTATCCATGGAATCACCAATCACATGGCATAACCTCCACCAACTCAACCTTTACAAATGCTTCCCATTTCAAACACATATCAAACATACTAAAACTTGGAACTCTTTTGTTTTCTCGATGAACATATGGTCTCTCTGCACTAAGCTCTGCAGAAACTTTTGGAATCAGACATGATTCTGTAGTTTCCATCATATTGGTACCTTGTGCAAGTACAAGATGCAGGACAAACAGGTATACCTTGCCAGCACACGAGTGCTGACATCCAGAAGATGGTGCAGGAAACATAGCTTCCACTCTGAGCTCCAGTTAGGGCTCAGAGCAAATGCTATGTTTGTGTTTTGCCATGAGGAACCATGTCAATCCTAGGTCAGACTACTCAAGAACTCAATTCTGCAAGGCCCTACTTATCCTGCCACTATATACAATGCATTGCAGCCACAACTCAAATCTGTCCAACAGCATCAAGGTCTTGTGACTATCACCATCCACCCTTCATACAGTGACTTCTTGTGATATTGTAGATTCTGTTTGCCTTCAGCAAAGAAGGTGGCAGTATTGAGAAACAAAGTAGAGAGAAATAGTGAAGAAAGAGGAGGATGCCAACAAGCTGAACATCTGCAGTCAGTCAATTTGGAAACACTCAAGATTGGAGAATGTGCATAAGGATCAGTAGAGCAAAGTTTTGCTGCATTCTGGCAGCTTACACAAGAAGGTCTGTGACTGTGGGTGTGGAAGCCTGGTGCATAACAAATGGGAGGGTGAGTGTTTGGGAGAGTGAAAAAGGATGTGAAATGGAGGCAAGAGATGGCAAGGAAATGAAAACCCACATGTCTCCACTGGGTGTTGAAGACAGCTGCCAGAAAATCACATATGTCCAATTCTCAGGTCTCTCATCAACCAAATGCTGTAACATCCGCTGCAATGCAGTCTCCCCATTTCCAGCCAGATCACCACCCTGAGCTTGAACAGAATTACTAGTACCCGGCACCGGGCTGCTGCTGTAATCACCAGTCCCAATGAAAGCTTCCAGCATCATCATATCCTCGTCCCCACATAAGCTGCGCATGTGCCCTTCTATCAGCCTCTGTGTTTCCATTTTCTCCAAAAAAAACACTAGGTAGAGACTAAACCCTAAATGCAAGCAAACAAAGTCCTGCAAAAAGGAAGAAACAGAAGGCAGGCTCTCGTTTCAGGCAGCAGCAGCTCCTGGACTCTGACACTGAAGATCCATCTCCTTATCCATCTCCATCATCGACCCTTGTCAAATCCAAGGTCCAAGAATGTCGCTCCCCCCACACCACCATCTCCATCACTGCTTCCCCAAAAACCCTAAAAATTCAATCCACTCCCGGTTAGGTACAGTTTAAGAAGAGGCAAACAAAATCTTACAAACCCATCAGGTGCAAATGAATTGATCTCCTTTCTCAAACCCAAAAAAAAGAAAAAGAAAACAAAAAAAAGAGAAAGAAGTCTAGAACTCTCGGAGCCTCACCCATTCCATGACTGCCGCCACTATCACGTGACCCTAGCAGCAGAATTCCAACGATTCTGTGACTTCCTTCTTCACTCGATTCTCCTCTTGGGGGTCCACCACCACCCAGCAGCAGCAGCATCGGCGGCGGCACTAGAAGTACGTCCTGCTGCTCTTCCTAAGAAGAGCTTACAGAAAGTCAAACCGGTATGCCCAAAACCCTTCGGCACAAAAGAACTGTTCTATAGATCCCATCCACCCAAAAGACCACCGACCCAGGTACTGCCAAAAAAAAAACACCCCACACAATCTTCCCGTTCAACATCAATCCAGCAGCAAGACTACCACAAACGGCAACAGGAACATCGACAGACATCCCACGGCTGGCTACAAAAAACTGCGTCATCTTCAAAACCAATTTTCTTCTTCATCTCAACTCCAGCTTCCATAAAGCTCGAGACTCCACAATTCCCATCACACACAGACTCGCACAAGAGGTGGGATTGCAAGTTGCAACAACAGATATGATTCCGATCTGTCGCCCCCACACACAGACGATGAGTGCACAGCTTTGCCGGCGTGCAGTCAGAGATCCCTGCCTACGTCACACCGTCCGACGGTTGCCGACCACTCTCTACGGCATACCGTCCGACGGCTTTCCGACCAGATTCTCTAAGAACCCAGCGGTCAGAGCAACAAAGGGACTTTTTACCAGTGGTCGCGGGTGGGAAGTTCCCAGCACAAACACGTGCGTACGGAGGGAGGGGGAGTGACGTGTCAAAGGCTTTCTGTCCGCACGTGAAAAGATGGAATCTCGGAAAACCAACTCCACCAACCCCTCGTTCCGGGAATTCGGTGATGTGTCCAACACGAACCCCCTCATTCCGCGATTTAATGTGCCAAGAAAGGTGGCCGATTAATTCCTGGAACGGGGGAGATGGTAACTCCATTACTTTTTCCTTTTATTTTTTCTGGTGGTGATGTTGGTCAATTGGCATTCATCCATAAGTATGTATTTAGCCAAATTTGGTGATATTCAAAATATAAAAATAGAAAACTCTTAAGCACTCTTTCATATTGCAGGTAATTGCCCAAAAAAAAGAAAAAAACTGAAAAAAAAAACTCTATGGAAAATTCCCTGTTTAAAAAACTCACAAAGATTTGCCACCAAAAAAATCAGTGCTAAACCCACCCACCCACCCATGATTAATTAATTAATAAGAACCTAATTAGGGAGTAAATGTCCAAATCAGGCACACATTTCTCTTCTTACCCAACTTATCAAACTCTCTCCCCCCCCCCCCCCACCCTCCCAAACCCCCCGTTTCATGACTGGTGTTTTTTAAAGAACTTTTATTTGTAGCCAAAGTGGCAATTGTCCATAGGAATGTGTAGAAAATGTGGCGATTGTCTCTGGTAAGATTTAGCAAAATATAAAACAAATATGAAATACAAATCCTTAATCATCTTTATATATTTTGACTACACATTAAAGACCAAGTATAGAAATCTGGCGATTTGTACTATTTTTTTTCTCACTCCTGGCGATTGGGAAAACTCCAAAAAATCACTTGATTTTCGAATTATGAATTTTAAATTTCTCTTTTTGGCAAAATTTCTCCAATTTGAAAAAAAAAGGCTGTGAATCACGACTACTATACCTACTCAATAACAAACAATGCTCCAATATTTTTTAGTGTAATTGAAGGGCATATTATCCATTGGAAGAGAGGGTGATTTTATGGATAAGTCATACTTAGGTATATCTTTGCAATTAGCACGAGAACTGCAATGCATGCACACACCCACCTTTGTCCCTTAATTTTTTTATCAATGAATTTGGGTACAATGCAAGTAATGAAAAGACCATGTAAGATTATAGCATTATAGATGTAAATAATCAATCCTCTGTAATTTTTGACCTGTTTCCTCATGCAACTAGCCTCGGGCACAGATCTCAAATCATGGAAGGGCCTGTACTCAACCCCTTCTCGTATACATAACTAATAATATTTTTCATTACTTTATGGATAACAATGTGTGGAGTGGGGTAGAGGAGGAGGGAATAAATATACATGAATTGATAAAGCAAAAAAAAATCAGATCTTTGCAAGGCTCCACCACAATGCACAGTTATAACCAAACATGATCCAAAAAAACAATGTTCATCAGCAATCAAAGGATTTGATCTAATGCAAATTAGTTTTGAAATATCAAACAAAAATATTATAAATATTTCAATGTGATTCATGTAATTTGTGATTTTACACACGCATGACTAATCACTAGTGTAAATGAACTTGGATGCATGAACCAGTGATTTTTCTTTCAATTTTCTAATGTTGCAACATTGGCTAGCATCCCAAGGATTTAGCATTGATTGGGCACATGCTTTTAGAACATGTCTAACTAGTTTTTAATACTAGCTTTTAAAAATGCTGCCAAACTAAAATCACAGTCCAAATGTGATGAAAAAAATTGGGGATTTTTTCCATGAAAATGGAAATATTTAGCCCAAGAAATGATCCACTACAAATACAACAAGGACTTTTTTTAAAAATTTTTAAAAAAAATCTCAAGCATTGGTAACAATCCCCAACATCAATTAGCATTAAATGTGGGTTATAACATTTTTACAAAAGTGCTACTACAAGTGGTGACCTAAGAAGTGTTTAAGTCTAGATGTGATTAATTAATTATTCTTATTCCAAAAAATGACCAAAAACAACTCCCTATAAATATTGATTTATAGGTATTTTTTCATTTTGTGGAAAAATTCACCAAGTTGCAAAAATTTGCCAAAAAAAAAACACATTGATTATAACCATTCTTTCCACACATGTAGTATGTATAAAATGTTGGATCTGGTTCAGATTAATCCACTACAAAATCAAAATCTTTGGGGAGACCCATCAATCTACGTTGTCCATATTTGATATGTGATGCAATTTAGATGCCCTAGGATAAAGTTAAGGCCCAAAAGCGCACATCATAAGCTAACATCTAAAAAATGAGCAAAATTGAAAGATTATGAAACATAGTTTCACATACAGTGTGATAACATGCTTAGATTTTAGATCGACTCAAAAATAACCGAATCAATCTTGCTATAAAAATGGTCAAGGAATGCTTTTGACATTGAAAACGATGCATATGAAATACCATAATTCATTTATAGCAGAGAGTTGGAACTATTAATGCTGACTAGTAATATCAATAGAAGTGAAGTGGAAAATGAATGTTCTCCACCATACCCAAAAGACACAATGACGAATTTGCAAGAAAAGATGATGAATTTGGAAAACACCATGTTGGTGGTTACACCACACCCCGCAATGGGTTCCAACAAATTGAACGACTCACCATGGCACCTGGCTTGGCTCAATATGTTTGTGATACAAACTATCTACAATCTAGATCATCTAAAATGTATATTCTCATTTAGGAAACTATAAGTTTCCCCTTTGAATAAATGTTCTTCTTTCTTTCAAGTTTTTTTTATTTCATTTATTATTATTAAATAATGTTTTTTTGGTAAGATTTGGTTTGTCATTAGAACATGTAGTTTAATGTGAATGAGATTCTAAAAATTTATTTTTGGGGTTTATCCCCAAGGTGTGACTTTGGGGTTTTATTTTTTGCGTTTTGATATTCTAAAACACACATAAGAAACATGAGGCATGATAGACATGAATGTTAATTGTAGGTTGTAAATAATATAATTTGAAATTTGTATGCATGTTTTCATGTGTGTGACTTGGAAGTTTCAATAAGTATCAATCTAGCAACACATGACATTGTTATGCAACCCAAAATTCAAGTAATTTTTATGTACCACCACAAATCTAAACTAAGGCCTAACATCTAACACTACAACCACCCAGAAAAAAAATTAAAAATTGCAAGTTTGGAATTCAAATTATATACAACACCCACCACAATATACCTACTTTTATGAGGGCCACTAGGTCAACCAAATCGTCTAGATAAAACCATATTAGTACATCAAGTCAAACCCAAGGGAAAGGTTGGATAATCGGATTAAAAAAATGTTACAATGTCCTTATATGGTGCCCTATGAAGGGAGGAACCCTTCAACTAATCCTTGTAGGCAAACTAGGATTTCCCTATGTCATTGCTTCTATTCATGGTTAACCATTGAAGAAGAAAACACCACATATTTACAAAGAGTTCACCTTTGGAAACAATAAAAATAGCTATAACATTTGTTTTTTGCAAAAGAATGCCTTCCAATCACACCAACTATAGGCTCCCAATGTCCCCAGATGTGCTCCTTTTCAAATGTAAACTCAAACCCTAACAACCTTCATTTAGTTTTGTTGATTAGTACTCATTACATACCTGGAAAGACATTAGATTTATAACTTACAATAATAAGAAAAGAAAAGTCACAAATTGATGAGTCCTTTATAACTCATTTGTGGTCACCAAAACAATGTAGTTTGAATTTCTTTTAATTTAGGGTTTTTTACAAGTGCCAAAAATTGTGGGACACATTACTAATGATACTAATAAGTAATATTAATATTTCTAGTTAGATGTAAAAGGCAAGTTGCTACCAATCAGAGAGGGACCATCTTAGTAAAACATCCACATAAGGTAAATGTGCTTTACATCTAATAGTGGGAGGTAAGTCATCAATGCACCTGTTCTAGTTGGAGGTGTAGATTCCAAGAGAGGCATCACACTTCAAAGCAAGTTCGAAGTTGTTAACAAACTCTTTTTTGTCCAACTGATTGTATTCTTCGATTGCATAGGATTGTTCGTAGAATTGTTAAAATGACTCACATTCACACGTTCCATTCAGTCTCATTGGTCCAAATGGTCACATTTTGGAAAAGCCAAATGAATCCGAATCATTTGTGCCTAGAACCATGTTACACATGGTGATGATGTTTGGGAATATTCACACCAACTCTTTTGCCAATCACAAGTAGTAGTACTTGTTCGTAGTTCGAAATATTCTCTCTACATTTATCATTAGGCCAAATGTGAATGGAGATTGTCCTTGCTCCAATTGGCTTGTTGTTGAAGAGATCAAAATGGCGGGAATCTAGTTCATGTAAGGGGCAAAATATCAGGATGAATGAGCATGCGAATGCTTGTGCACACCACAAGTGATACCAATTATTTTCATGGATCTTTGACTTACTTAATATTTTGTGAAATCATTTTGGTACTCTTGCTTCCATGTGCCAATGCAATCCAATTGTATCGATGTGGGCTTTAATTATCCTCAATTGAGATTGATCATTCACACCCCATATAGCAATGTTTGGAATGTTGTTCCATACTTCCAATTTTTTTCTCGAAGATATTGTGCATGGAACATGATGCAATTAGTTCAAAGTAGCTTCCATCAATGGTACTACAATGTTCATAGTATGACCCATTCATCCATAAGTGATTAAGAGATGGGTTGAAGATGAGAATGCAATTTGTGTCTAATGCAACTCACAATGCCATTGTAGCCACATGTAATGTAGAGTTGATGCTATTTTCCAAACCAAGCATGATGTAAATGAGGAATTTCTTGTTGTCACAACTAGTTGGATTCTAATACACCCAAATTTCATGTTGTGCAACAATAGTCCCCAACATTTGTTTCCCAGGTGATGACATATTGATAGTGTGCCTAGGCCCATTGAAATGGCCAATCCAATACTTAGGAGGGAGCAATTCAGCTGCACATTTTGTTCATGCTTGCTCCTCAGCTAGTTGATGACACCTATGTGACAAAATATTGAACAACAAAGTCAAGTTCAGAATTCCTTCAAATTTCATATACATACAACTTGACCATACATGTTATGTGTGGCAAGAGAATGCAATCCATGTACGGTTTTGATGTCTTATGAAATTTGTCTTTGGGAATAGACTCAAGGGACACTTAAAGAGCATAGCTCAAACATTTATTGTTCATGTTCCAAAAGACTAGCAATACTAGTTGAGTTTATTCCCAATTTTTTGTTGAAAAAAATTACAAAATTTATCCAGGCTCCCCTGCCCCCCTGCCCAAAAAAACACTGATCATAAGTTGATTGCATATACCTCCAATGTTGTGAATATAATGCCCAAAGCAGCTTCTGCCCCCTTAGACCCCACTTCTGCCCCCACTTAGACCCCCAGCTTCTGCCCCCCCCCCCCCCCCCCCCCCCACCCCCAAGGAAAAAAACAATCAAACTCCTAGCATGTAGCCAAAAATGTGAAGGATGCTTAAACATTTTTACTTTCATATCTTGGTTATTTCCTTTTGGATGATTGCAATTTCATCTACATAAAAAATTAAATTTAATATTAAAAATAAAATAAAAAAGAAAGAAAGGAGAAAAAAAAAAGGGGATGAGCATTTTTTTTTTGGGTGTAAATTTTCTCATGGTGGCAACAGTATGTGTGAATGTTGCCATATTTTGAGGGGTAAAAAAGTATGAATTCGCCAGATTTTAGACAATGGGTTTCAGCAGGTTGCCAAAACATAGGATGATTCTTAAGGTTTTTAAAATTTTCTTTTTTGTATTGATAACTCTGGCAAAATAGCCTCAACCCTAACCACAAGGGTATCTGACTTATCCTCACCAATGTTGGGCGGGTACCTGGTTTGGAGGGTTAGAACCATGCGTGATATTCCTGGTTAGTGTGGTAACTGAATGGGAATCCAACCTGGTTTTTGGAACCGGTTTTGGAACTGGAACTGGGTTCTCAGTTTTTTAAGAAGCAGAACCAAACTGAGATCCTGGTTTTTGTGACACCCAAGGCTGGAACTAGAACCAGGTTTTCTAAAAAGATTTTTTATTTTGGGAAAAACAAAAACAAACTAAAAATAAAATCTAGAATCGGGGGCTAACAGGAGGTTAACCAATCTGGGTTACCAAGAACCGAACTTGACCTGAGTCTGATTTTAACCACCAAAACCATATTTTAATCATGGATTTCAAACTTTAAAATTATTTCGGAATTGGAAAGCTATATTAGCTTTGGTTCTTCCCAAAACAAAAGAATTCTGGTTATGTTCAAAAACTTCAAAGAAGTGTTGATGGTTTTCATCAAAGGACTTCAGTAATGAATTCATGGTTTCCTAGGTAGTGAGCTATATATATATATATATGGCCCATTAATACCTGCCTAAAAACCCTTTAGTTGTTGTAACATCTGTTGGGTGGGTATTTGATTTTATGTGTAAGTAATCGTTAGTTTTGAATTACATTTTGTTTTTCAAAAATCAAAGAACCATCATTTCATTCCATTTTCACTAGTGTGGCCGGTGCCATTGGCCCATGTGTTACCACATCCTCAACTTTTCCTTGCAAAACCTGGTTTTTTGGAATTTATTTGAATTTTCAGCAGTAGAAATCACTTAAAAATCAATATCTCCCACAGTCTGAATCCAAATCTTACCAAATAGATTCCATCAAATCCTGGCCATCAAGATCTTTCCAACAACACCAAAGGCACATTCCAATTCCTCCGAAATTTTCAGCTACGATTTAATTTAACTTTCAGTGAAGCAATCGTTCAATATTCAACAACTTTTGCAGCACATGTCCAAACGTCATGGAACCAAGCCCATGCACCCTTCCTCGTCAGGAGCTTTCCAAAGACACCAAGAACACGACTTGAAGCATCCCAGTTCAATGGATCTCATAACTACAAAACAAAACAAGGCACCACAAACATGCTGGCCCTGCCAATAGATACGATGTTGTACATCTACCCCATCTGTGTCCACACTCTGAACCCCAAAACAATCCGTTCCAATCTAAACAGTCTAAACACTTTCACCAAAGGAACTGATTCATCTAATGTGAAATTGGTTCTAATAAGATAAAACTTTCAAAAGTTGGATCCAATGTGATAGTCCCTGTCCCTGTGGGGGCAAGGCCCAACAAACTACGTTCCTTCATAGATAGACTAGTGTGGCCTGTGCCATTGGCCCAAGTGTGAACCCATGACAAAATAGGGAAACTCAACATGTGAACATTGTTTTGCAATGTATGTATTGATTTTTTGAACAGCCAAATATGAAAGGAAATCATGCTTGAATTTTTCAGTAAACCTTTAGTGTTACCACATTCTCAACTGATCTTTCCTTGCAAAACCTGGTTTTGTGGAATTTATTTGAATACCCAGCGCCATAAATCATTTAAAAATCAATATCTCCCACATTCTAAATCCAAATCTTACCAAACAAATTCCATTAAATCCTGCTCATCAAGATCTTTCCAACAACACCAAAAGCACATTCCAATTCCTCTGAAAATTTCAGCTACAATTTAATTTAATTTTCAGTGAAGCAATCATTCAATATTCAACAACTTTTGTAGCACATGTCCAAACGTCATGGAACCAAACCCATACACCCCTCTTCGTCAAGAGCTTTCTAAAGACACCAAGAACATGATCTAAAGCATCCTAGTTCAATTGGATCTCATAACTACAAAACAAAACAAAACAAATGACCTTCCTACATAGAAAATTGAAGTGATTAGGGTAAATTGGCTCGTCTCCAAACAAAACCCATAACTAAACGCCCGACATGTGTTCACTAAGTGCCCTATTATCGTACGTTCGCCCATGACTTTTTGTGTTCAAACATTTGGCTTCATACATCCAGAGAATGAACTTTTGCGTTTATTTATGGGTTTGAACATTAACTTGTGTTTTTTTAAATGTTTGGTTATGGGTTGTCAGCTAGCACACTTTGGTGCACATAAGTGATCATAAAGTGTGTAAACTCATTGGGGTTGGGGTTTTGGCGTTTGGTTATGAAAAGGCTATTGTATGATTTAGGGTTTAGGGTGTTCAATAGCACACAATTCAAGACATTTATACCTTGTTGTACCAACCTTAACACAATAGTATCTTTAAACCCCCTAAATAAAGGAAATTAATGTTAATCCCTAAAGGAGCACACCTTGCCACACCCTTCCAAATTACTACACTTTGGGTTCCCTCCAAAAAAGGAACAGAATTTCAAACATAACAAGGTCGAGCTCTCCTCTCATTTTAAAGAAATAAATTCGTCAAGTTCAAATGTTTTGGGATGTCATCTTTAGCAAGTATTGTAGAGGAGAACTTGTAAAGTTTTTTTGAAATCTTCATTCCTAGTGTATAATGTTTGGGAAATAGACCAACAAATCAAATTCCAAAAGTAGAATAAGAGGTAGATCAAAGTTTTACAAAGGTAGGGGGATCATTGGCAGAGTTTGTACACATTTTGAATAGTGAAGCAAAGCATCAAAATGAGGTGGTGAAACATGAACAAACTACATATCAACAAATTGAGGGTGTGGTTGTAGAACAAATTTTGGATTAGCAAATTGAAGGTGTGAATGTAGAACAAATTGCAAATTAGCAATAAAAAAAGGGGAAATCTATGCTAGAGGATGAAGAACAAGTTTTAGGGTTGTGGTGTGTAGCTCAGACAAGTTGTGTAGACTAGAAAGGGTTTGCAAAACAAGGATTGGATTTAAATTAAAAAACATGGAAAGATCATAAAAATGGACATTATAGTTCAAAAAGCATATGCAGAGGACAAAAATGAAAGAGATCAAAACATAGATACAAAGCTAAACATAAAACTTGAAACAGATCATAGGGTCATCGATAGGATTTACAAAGAAAAGTTTGAAAAGTTCTCGTATTACCATTACATACAAAAGTCCATTCAGACAAATTCCAAAGATCCAAGACCAAAAACGCCAAGATACCAGATAGTTTGGGTCAATCACACATATCAATTCATTCATACAACTTGCACAACCACAACTGACATCAATTTAACATGGGAAGATTTGTCAAACTTTTGGGATTTTATCAATGAGAATGACAAACTAACATCATATGTTATTGAATCTTATCATGATTTGACAATTTTTTTGTGATTTTTGGTTGATTTCAAAAAGGATAAAGGCATCTCCATGTTGGGCAAGGAATGCATAGGCCCTATTTATTACATGTTTGGGCCAAGAGGTTCTGGTGGAACATGAAAACATTTAACACCAAAGCATTTATCCCTCATAGGCAATGATCAACAATGTTAGACAAGGAGAATGTGCCCCCAGAACTTGGACCACCCAATCTAAATCAACCTACAGTAACACCATTAGCCAATTCCAACCAACCTACACCAATGACATTGCCCAACCCAAACCAACTTGCATCAAACACATTGCAGAGACCCGATCAACCTACAATAATAACACAACAAAGATCCAATCATCCAGTAGCACTAACACAACAAATACCCAACTAACTTGCATCATCCCAACACCACAGGTCTTGTGCGAGGTGAAATTCCTAAGCACCCAAGAAAAGGACATGGACAGACCAATATTTGAAAGAGGCTATAAATGTTGTTGAACAAGGGACCCACTCATTGTGGAAAGCAAGTCACCACTGGTGTATACTTTTCATTTCCCTATCTGATCACATAAATGGTAAAACCAAATCAAAGAATATGGGGCTAGCAAGTGTATTATCACAACAGGAGGATGCAACAATAATCACATGGACCTTAACAATGTAGGAATGTGAATTCAATATAACCTTACAGTAATTTAAGTTGAAGGTTGCAAAAATCACCCAAACAAAACCAACACCATTCAGAGATGGTGTTGTAGGTGATTCATGGTGGCATTGGTTCCAAAATAAACATCCTAACTTGACCATTAGACAAGTTAAGGGGTTAGATGTAAGCAAAGCATAAAGACTAACTGTAAACACCTGCAATTGTTTTTATAACAACTTACAAAACATGTACTAGCAACATAATTATAGACCATGATGCGCTCCCAAGTCACGGGGTGAAACCAACTTGAGGGTCTCACAAAGTCAAGTTGTGGAAGTTGAGACTTGGAGGCACGCTCCCGGCTTCCAACTCTAAAAAGGGGTAGAGGGTTGAGTTGGGAGCCCAGGGATTAGACTAGAAAGAGGTATTAGTTGATCAAGCTTGAACCTGCATCAAAACAAACCACCCAAGTGGTTAGATCACTTTCCGAGACACCCTTTGGTGTTGGGACAAGCCACGAGCACTTCGGACCACAAGACTCACCATGGCCCGGACTCGGGGGATGCCACCACCATCCCCCATATAATATACTGTGCGACGCTCTACTGAAGCTACATCCAAATGGCTCTTTTTCCCAGGACTCCCAAGTTGGAGTCTCGAAATCTACCCAAGTGTCCTGGTTCTGGACTCTTGGGACTTTGAGAGGTCATAGCTCCTTTCCCTGACCTTTGATTGCAACAAAGTCTAAACCGAAGTTGTAGCCCTCGTCGAGATCTTTTCAACAACGTATTACACTCCCGAATCGGACATTGGGAGCTGGTTGATTCTTGACTTTTAGTGGTCGGGAGTCAAATTGTTAGTTTGATTCCCGACCCTTCTTTTGCCCATAACTTGGGCTGCAGATGTCCAAATCGAGAATGCAAGGGCATTTTCGATATCTACATTTCAAGACCTTTCTAACGACACCAAGAATACCTCAATGCAAGGTGTTTTGCCCCTTGCTGTTGAGCTCTGAACGTTCGGGAGTCCCGGAGGATTCCAAATCCCCAACTTTTCCAAGTGTTGGGCTTCACCCCCACACTTGGCCAAGTTAGAGTTGCGATAGACCAGACCATATTTGGAACTTAAATGAAACTAGGATTCAAGCAGGCAAGTAGATGAAAACTAAAGTTTTGGCTAGAAGAGGGTCACACATAGTATACATCGTTATCCCAAAATCCCACGAATGAATGATTTTGAAGTGTGTAATGAATGTTGTAGGGATAATTTTACCAGAAATATACATTTTTCAAGGAAACAAAATGCATCATGACTACATCAAATAATGCATATTGGGAACTTGTATGGCAATGTAAGCATAGACATGGATGATGGTTTTCCTATTCAAATTTCAAAAGGTCAATTCCTAGTGGTATTTCCCAACCAATCATTATTTATTGATATTTGATGGTCATGGGTCACATCTCACATTAAAAGCCATAAACCAAGCAATGGATATCAGGTTAAACATGATAACCTTGCCTTCACACACCTCACATACCCTCTAGCCCTTAAATGTCTCTTGTTTCAAGCCTTTCAAAACAACATTTAGAAAAGAAAGGGATGTTGGTATGGTTGTAAACAAATACCAAGAACTAGACAAAATAACACTTATTGGATGGGTGGACAACATTAGGTCATGGTTTAATGTTATCCACATTTGGCCTCTAAATCCTAAAGCAATGGATAAAAACACACAATTATCAATAATTTACACAAAAACAACAACAATGGATGGAGAACGTTTAGGTGAAGATGGGTACATACTAGGAAACTGTAATGATCATGTTCAAGATCAAAACCAAGAAGATTAGGAGCAATCTACAGCTATTAAATTATTAAACATAATAAACATATTTGGTGTCTTTCAAACAAAACATGGAGAATTTAACAATCCAAATGGACTTGAACAACATTACTATGTGGAGAGGCCTCATGTTCTTGTTGAAGAAAAATGTCGTGTTGACAAAGCTCCCCATGTAATCGACATAATTCAACTAACATTCAAACCACTGCAAGGTGTCCCCATCTCAAAAGATTCACAAAAGAGGATATGCACCTATGTAGCTTGTTATCCCTACCTCACCTACATGTAAAACACATACAAGGGATAGAACCTTTTGTAGATTACTCTTAGTCACATTTTGTGACATCTACAAATTATATATGTGTCCTCTATAAAAAAAAATCATTGACAAAGCAATTGCAAACAATATTAGAAAAACTTGGGTTAAAGAGAAGGAGGAAAAACGAGTGAGGAAGGTAACAGATGCCTAAGGAATAATAATGAGAGCAATTCAAAAAACAACTAACGAAATTGCAAAGGCCAAATTTGTTACTGCTTGGTCTACAACATTATTACATTGAATAGGAGATTGGTTCCACTGACCAATCCAAGCAAGCTACCATGCACACCTATTGGGCTACAAAAGTGTCAACATGGGATTCAATTAAAAGCACAATAACAAGAAGGTAAGAAAGTGGATGGGTTCTAACAACATTCCACCCTTTTAACCTTCTAGTCCCTCTCCACCCTCTTCCTTTCCCCTTAAACCCTAACCCTGACCCTCTCCTCCCCACCCAAACCCAAACACTTTCAACCATCTCCATCTCCCTTTGCAACACCACCCTCTCAACCATGTCCACCCATTGTTACAACACCACCTTTTCAATCCTATAAACCCTAACCAACCTCCCTTGCCTCTCAACCTTCCTAACCTCTTCCACCCTCACCACCTTCTTTATGTTTAATTATTACAACAAAAGACAAAAGGGGGGTAGGGGGGGGGAGAGTTGCAAATAATTAAAGGGTTAAATAAGACAATGGGCATGCTAACCAATAACCAAAAGTAGCACAAGAAGACCACAACCATGGAGCTTTGGGAAAAACCGAAAAAAAGATAATAGTTGTGGGAGCTTTGGAAAAATCCAAAAAGAAGAAGACCGTGGCTTTGAGGTATGCCCAAGAAGAAGAATATGATTTTGGGAACTTTGAAAAAAACCATGAAAAAGAAGACCATGACTTCGAGGTTCCAAGTAGGAAAAAGAAGACCACAACCATGGACTTTTGGAAAAAAAACCATGAATAAGAATAACACAACTTTGGGAACTGTGGGAGCTTTGGAAAAAACCATGAAAAACAAAACCATGACTTTGAAGGTACAATCAATAAGAAGAAGGTTTCGGGAGCTTTGGAAAAAACCATGAAGAATAAGACCATGACGTTGAGGTTTTAGCTAGCAAGAAGAAAACCATAGCCATGGAGTTTTGGAAAAAAACTAGGAAGAAAAGACTAAGGCTTTGGGAGTTTTGGAAAAAAACCATGAAAAAGAAAACCACATATTTGAAGTTTCGGCCAAGAAGAAGATAACCACAACCATGGAGTTTTCGAAAAAACCAAGAAGAAGAAAACCATGACTTTGGGAGCTTCAGAAAAAACCATGAAGAAGAAGTTCGAACCCATGGGAGTTTTGGAAAAAACTAGAATTATAAAAAGAAGACTGAACCCATTTTTTTGTAGTCCTAGTTTCTTAACCAAGAATTGTAATCATGAGAGGAGGAAATCAAAGATTTGTGTAGACTTGCAAAAACACAAGAGGGGGGAGATCAAAGTTCTTTAAAAGTTGTAAAAAAACCAAGAAGAAGATGAGAACAACCGAGTTTGGGGGGGTTGTCGGATTTCTCAACATACTTGTAAGCAACGAAAAGAAGAAGATTGTGAGGATCGTGAAACTAGCAAGAAGAAGAGCATGAGAATCATGTAGTGCCAAGACATCAAGAAATGAACATCACAATGGTGAAGATGCATGAGCTTGAGGATTATGAAACCAAGAAGAAGAAGAACATGAGAAATATGTAATGCCAAGAAATCAAGAGACAAACATCACAAGGGTGAAAAAGCACAAAGCTTGTATCTCACTCAAATCTCACAAACCTTGAAAAGCTCAAATTATCATGAAGTTCAAACAACTTGGAACATCATAAAGCTTAGAAAGTTGATTAGAAAGCTCAAAGCTCAAGCGAGCCAAGTGGTTGCCCTAGGGTGGAGAGAAACTAAAAGACCAAAAAAATTGCATAAAGGAAACAAGTAGACTCAAAGTCACGATTCAATTAAAATGGATGGAGTTGCAACACATGCTATGAGCGAACGCCCACAAACTTTAGCCACTTTCAACTTTAGGGTTCTTCAAACATTTGACCACCCATGTCCATCCAATCTTAACCCTAATGCTTGGATAGATCTACACTATTATAGAAACCAATTACCATAATGGCAAGGGAATTCACCCCCAAGTGCCGCGAATAATTAATTTCGAAAGTTTTGAAGTTTCGCGAAGGCAATTTCGAATTGAACAACATTTTGCGACCTCCTTCCAAAATATAATTTCCATTTTCTCCCGTTGTGAAACAATTTCTAGGTATGCACCATGTTGTGGCTGGTAGGTACCGTACTGAATGCCATCCGATAATGAGTAGGCTCCGATAGACGGTGGAGATGATGCCCTTTTGGAGGGAAACGTCACAACAGATTTAATTTCTTCATTTCTCCATTTCTCCCTGCAGGCCCAATTTAGTTTCAAATTTTTCTCCTTGGCCTGAAATAATTACTAAAAGATGAATTCCTTGCCGCTACGGTACAAACATTTGTGTAATGAATTCTGGATGTTTATTTTTACATCCATGTTGGGGATGCGATACGTAATGTACATCCACCACCCTTGTTCTGTTTGCTTATAGATGCCAAATGTATCACCCATAAGATGCCATGTGTCCTAGGACTTTTTTTGTTCCCACTCTTGACACCCGCGGACCAGTTGACTGGCATCTGTGCGTGGATTGTGATGACCAAACGGCGCCCGCCCTCTGGCGTCTTCTGCGTCGTCGTCGTGTGTCTTCACCGCAGAAGCACTTTCAGGCGAAAAATCAAGCTCCAAGAAACTCGCGACACATCTGCTTGCCCCTAAGGGGGGTGCGCATGCAGTTCAAGGGCTTTAAATGCAAGACGGATTTCCAAACTCTGATGTGATGTGATGTGATCCCATCTCACCTGATCACCAAAGCTTCAATTCGATGCTCAAGCCTTCAATCCTTCTCTCTCACACCCACACCCACGTTCTGAAGTCACCGCTTGTTTCGTGTTGTGCAAGCTTTCACCTATTTCTTGTATTTTGTTAGCTGCAGAGATTGGCAGATTTTTTACTGAAGATCTGAAGTTGCCTTTGCATTACCATCAATCAGTCAACGAAGCGAGCCAGCAATCTATCGATCATCTTTTTTGTTTTGTGAAAAAAAATTGTGCAAAATTTGCACTCATGGATGATTAAGTGCATGATGTTTGACTGACAAAACTGACGAAAAGTTCCAGTTTTGGTGGAAAAAGAAGCTTGCCTGACGAGAGAGGCGATGCTTTTTTCACCAAGAGGTTTTCCAAGCTTCACGTGAGATTGCAATAAAAATTACACGAAAATTATTGTTGCAGGAAAGCAAGCAGTTATCAAGAGGGAAGGAGAAGAAAGGCGGTTGTGCAGGAATCGCGATTATGGGCACAAGATTCAAGCAGAGGTCGTCTTGAAGAAGGAAAAAATAAATTGGGTATTGAGTCGCTTGCGAGAACATTTGCTCAGGGTTTTCTTTTTTGGTATCGCAGTACAGGAATTTCTTGCAAAGAGATCTATTTATCCCATCCAGAAGCGGTATTTTTTTCCTCTATCATGGGTGCGAGTGCAGAGGGAGAAGAAGACGAGGTAGTAAGTGCAGTAGACGAGAGTATGGTTGGTGGGAGCACAACAACAAGTCTAGGGCAGCAGCAGCAGCAGGAGATGGTGGCAGCGACTTCAGCAGAAGGGGAGAATTTCAAGCGGCAGGTCAGTTCCAGAGACAAAGCATACAGACTGTGGAGCAAGGTGAAGTACCAGTTGGTGAAGTTTGAGGCACTCCCAGAGCATCTCCGTGACAACGAGTATATCTTAGGACACTATCGAGCGAACTGGCCTCTTGGACCCACTCTCCTCTCCATCTTCTCTTTCCACAATGAAACCCTCAACATATGGACGTATGGCTTCTTCTTCTTCTTCTTCTTTTTCTCCCTCTATGTAAATTTTCTCTTTTCTCGTTTGAAAAAACAGTTCTCAGCCTGAGGAGAAAAGCTTTCTCCTGAGGGAAACAGTCTTGTCTGTTTCTTTGGGTAGAGTTCTGTGATGCTGTTGTTGGCTCATCATCTTCAAGACAGAATTGTAGCAGTATCACCATCTGCTAAATTGCATAGCTTCAAATCTTCCTTGCTGAAAGTCTTATTACTAGGACATGCAACAAAAAGCAGCGAGAACAACGCAGATGGTTCTGCTAAAACTGAAATTGTTGTTGGGAGGATTTTTGTTGCAGGCATTTGCTAGGGTTTCTATTGTTTCTGGGGCTCACCATCTTCACAGTGAGCAAATTGCCAAGATATGTGGAGCCATGTATTGAGCAACTGCTCCGAATGCGCACCGGCATTATCACATCATTGCCTTCCTATTTGCATCTACCACATTGTCTTGATTCTAGTTCCCTTTCTGGGACTGGCAGTTCAGAAAATTGTTCAGTAAGTCTGTTTGTTCAAGTACCAAAGCCAGCCTAGAAATGTTGATGATTCAGCAATCTTATTATTATTTTCTCTGTGTTTTCTTTTCTGTATTTGTTGCTAATGCATGGAGATTTTACAGTGCATGTGTTTTTCTTGGGATGAATTCACAGTCAAGTGTTTCTATGATGTTGTGATGAAGCGCACAGAAATCTAAAGAGTGACTAATTGTGGTGATGATGGCTTTGTATTTGACAGAAGCACGTTACAAGATGGCCTTTTTTTGTGTTCTTGGGAGGTGCCATGTTTTGCTTGCTGTCGAGCACCACATGCCATCTGTTCTCATGCATCTCAGCACGATGGTCATCCTTTTTGTTGCGATTGGACTATATAGGCATTGCCCTGCTGATTGCTGGCTCATTCTATCCACCGGTACTTCACCATTACCTCCATGGAAACAGTAGCTCTTCTGGACTTATTCAGCACTCTGGCTGGCTTCATGTTTTCTTCTTGGGGTTTTGCACCAATTTGAGCAGTGCCGTACAGGAGCCTGCAAACAGATCCCAGAGGCATTGTTGTTTAATGCTTTAGATTGGGGGGTGTGTTGGGTGGAGACAGGTTTACTACAGCTTTGCGTGCAGTCCATTCCTACGCAACATGTATCTTTGTGTCATCACCACAATTGCCATAGGCACTGTTATGGTATCACTTTTACCCGTCTTTCAGACATCAAAGTATAGGACATTCCGGGCATCCCTTTTTTTTGGCATGGGGATATCAGGAGTTGTCCCATGCATACACAAGCTGTTTCTGTACAAGGAGTCTGAGCCTGTGTTGTATCAGACACTATATTTAGAGGTTCTCATGGGTCTTCTCTACGGTTTGGGTGCACTGGTGTATGCAACACGCATCCCAGAGCGATGGAAGCCAGGCATGTTTGACATTTTTGGCAATAGCCATCAATTGTTCCATGTGTTAGTTGTTGCGGGTGCATATACCCATTACGAATCTGGCCTGCTTTACCTCAAATGGCGTGATGTCAAGGGCTGTGACACTTGGTAGTTTAGTTTTGCCCCCCTCTCAGCTGTCACTCATTTGGATTTGGTATTCCTTTTGCTTCTTTAATAGATGAGCACTGAGTTGCTGATTTACAGATGGGGAGATGTGGGTTTAGGGTTGTTTTTCTTGATAAGATCACCATATCCAGCAAGTGAACAAATTCACTTCATTTGTGCTCAGTGACTTGCCTTCAGATATGATTCAAGCTGCTAGAGAAGAAACCTAGCAACTGTGTTTCTTCCACCAGGTGTACTAAACAGCTATGAACTGCAAATTTCTCCATAACACATTGATGACGACATCATTGTTGTGAAATTTTCCTTATATCAAAACTTTAAATGCTATGAAAGCAGCTTCAGATACTGGTTTGCGTTGTGAGGAATCAGGTCACTGAGTTGTACTGGATCATGAGGTCTCAGATGGCATAATGGTTGTGAGGAATTTCAGTGATAGATTCTGGTCTGCAAGGTTTGTGTTGATTTGTTGGTTGTAAAAACTTGTCATCAAATGGATTTTGTTGTCAGGGATTAGAGCACTGAGTTACTGGATCACCAGGCTTCAGATGTAACAATGGGTTATGACACATCCACAATATAATTCACCAGAGTAGAATTGGGGGGGGGATACATAACCAGGCTCGTCTGAGATGTTGAAGACTTTGCATCCATGTAGGAATTGGGATAGAATTTAGGGTTGAATTGGGAACCCATATGTGAGTTTGACCTTTTTTTATGAGATAGTTTGAGCATCACTACCTAGTATGAATAGATAACTTTATGAATGTAGGGATCTTTGTGTAATAAAGAATGGAAAGAATTACCAAGGCAAGTAATTGTGTACAAGATATGAAGAAACAACACTAGAAGTTCATTACTAGCAACAATGCCATTTGTGTTATGAGGTGTCCAAAACTAAGTGAATTGTTTGAGACATTAATTTTGCCTTTTTTGAGATTCATCATATTGTGATTGGTGGTGGTAAATCCTAATTTATACTTGGAAATCAACAATCAAAGAAAAGGGTAAGCCCCACGGAGCAGCACATTCCTGAAATAAATGCCCCACTGCCTGTTTGCCTGAGGCAGAGAGGCCCTCATTTTGGGAATGCATGACTGCAAGGGTGTTAACCAATTGAAAGTACCATCAGCATTTTCATTTTTCCCCCTGATATGCGGCAAATATTGTGGGAGAAAAAGAAAGAAATGAAATTCTTGCTTTTCAGTTTTCAAAATGCCAGCCCTTTGCATAGGAAAAGTTCGGCTTGGAAACATCCCCTCCACATACATTACAAATTTTCTGCAGCTGCTTTATGCTTCCATAGAATTATCCGGGCTCTAATTCCAACACTTGGATGTCACATGCAATACATGACATGACTTTTTAGAAGACAAAATACCGGGGGCAATCATTGTCCCAAATCTAAGAGGATTTAGAACCACTTCTTTTGCGATTTTAACAGGATCATATGATGTGTACAAGAGTATGCACCAAAAATACCAACCAAGGAGCTGTACAAGGTCTCTAGTGCATTATTTGATCAGCACCCAATACAATCCTACCAAACAAAGTCACACAAAGAAAACATACATGCACGAATATGTTATGGTGTTTTCACATACCGCTCCCTATGGATAACCCCTCAAACATGGAAATGTTGCCACTTCATTCATACTAATTGGGTTCCACCAAGAAAATCACTTACACAAGAAGTAAATCTCTTGCAGAAATTCATGAAAAAAATATCACGGAAAAATCTTTGAACTTGTTGAAAGTTACATGTTGAAAGCCATTCCTACAATGTGAATGAAGGTGAGCTCATCATTTTGGTGTGACGTTCTTTGGCATAGGAGATGAAGTTACCACCATCATTCCCATGGGCCTCCTCAAACCTGTGTTGGGTGGCTATTTGATTAAAGAATTTTTTATCTGTTCTGAATTCTGGCCAATGTTGAGTGGCTATTTGATTAAAGAATCTTCAATCTGTTCTGAAGTTCAAGCCAATGTTGGGTGGCCATTTGACTACAAGTCATTGAATGCAACTCATCCAAAGGACTTTTGGTTTTGTAATTTTGGGGAAAAAAATCAGCTGGAGTCACCAGATTTCGAGAAATTCTTTTGCTTGAAATTGTCATATTTAAACAATAGGTTTCAATAAGTTGCCAAAATATAGCAGAATTCTTTAAATTTTTCTGCTTTCCTCTCTGTAGCCAAATTTGGCTAATTCCTCTTGTGAATGATCACCAGTGTGGCTATGTCACAAAATTGAAAACAAAAATCCTCGTGGGGGGGCAGGTCTTTCAAATTCTGGCCTTTATTCAAAATACAGTACCTACATCTTATGTTCAGCACAAAATAATTCACAAAGGGTCTAGTTGAAAAAGAGGAGAAATTTTATTCATATTTGTCCAAATTGTTGAGAATCAAACTCCCAACTTGTGAAAAACCATGTACCCATTGTCCCAAAAATTAGGTTATTATTACAAATACACAACAAAAGGTGCACTATGCATAGTTGTTCCTCATATGTATATTCTGCAAAGAAGTGACAAACAACAGCAGTAGGTACAGTATGCCTATAAAAGCCGCCAAAGTGGTTTGATGCTCCATCAAATACTTCCTTAACAGTGGTTTGAACCAAATTGTGAATCGGTATAGACAACTATACATGAATTACAAGCAAAGATAAATTCACGACAATGTTGCAATGAAGCTTCTCAAATGTTGAAGAACACCTTCACTGCAACTCACCATTGCATTACATCCTGGCATGCTTGCTTTTGTTCCAATGGTTTTGCTAGCTCATGAACCTTACTATGGGTGTTTCAAGGATGGGCAATCCCTTGGTTTTGTTGCTCTCTCTGGCTCCTGGGATGATGCTGCAGGTTGGTCTGGGCTTTTTACCTGGGCTTGGATGACTGGCAACCCTTTGTCACTTGTATTCTCAGCTTATTGAGGATCTTGCATTATTTGACCACTGTGAGCCACACTGCTATTGCAGGGAGATGCAATGGCATTCAACCTCTCACAACACATTAGCAAGAACCTTCATGAAAGGGCAGACCTTAGCAACAGGTTGATGAACAAGTTTATACCCTGTCTAAAGCTCAAAATACACCAGGTGTTAAAGAAAATTACAATAGAAAGCATTCTTGATTACCATAGCACCTTGGCAGCTTCAACACTATTTGAGTTATATGTAAACATGTTAAATTTTTTAATTAAAAAAAAAATCGTTTTTCAAAGAACAGAATTTTGTGAAGGAAAAGAAATAATGTTTTGGAATGTTCACAAACATGAAATCTTCAAAATCAATTAATTATTTGAATGGTGTGTTGATCCTCTAAAATATGACACTCTTAATTTCTAAAAAGACCCACACATACCAAGCCAGTCAACTGCCACTCCAGAAACTAGAACCATGGGATTGACTGTACAGCCAAAGAAAACACAAATTAGGGTTGAAGGGTGGCCAGCATAAATTGGGCTTTAGCCAAGTGAATCAAATTCAAGCAGCAATATATTGCAACTGTCTTTCATGTATACTTGTCCCCCCCAAGCTAAGCATTTTGACATGTCTTGGCCATCAGTGCAAGACCAGGACAAAAGTTGCACATATCCAAGGAATACTATTTGCAAAACCTTCCATATAAATACTGAAGAACATTTCCCTGGGAAGGAGATACACTAGTAAATAAAAGCAGATCAGGCCTGAACAAGCTGAGAAGTTCAGATAATTGTGCCTATTTCTTCCAAATCAAACCTTTGATACTCGGAGTGATGCATATTGCATTTTTTTTCCAGGTTAACAACACCCACTTTGGATGTCATCATTGCCAATCAATTAACTCTCGGCTGCAAGTTTGCATGATTCAAAGTCACAGGCTGATATCAGCCAAAAGATTGATACTGCACAAAAGTAGGCTCAAGCATGCATAAACAACCAACCTCAGATAGAACATCCAGATGCTTACAGACATGATGCTTACAACACAGCTAAACAACCCTCTTCCCGTCGACAAAGGTTACCCAGAGAACTCAACCGATTGATGTACATTGCCATCTTGTATGCACACAGGACCTTTGAGTTTGACTGGCCTTGTTGTGTGTGTGACTGCCTCAAACCCTGCTGGTGTTGACTTCTTGTTGTTGCTAGGGTCTACTTGAGTCTTGGGTATAATTTCCTCCAGAAACTCCTGAGCTACATCACCATCATCATCTGCTCGAAGGTTTTCAGCATACCATGTCAGTCCCTGCATACCATAATCATTACTCCTCTTGTTAACTGTGAAATGTGAGCTTATGGAAGCTAAACAAAGGAATGGTAACATTTTGGTTGAGGTTTGTTGCACTACTGTCATCATTTTCAGCGGGGTTTTTGCTATGCTTCATCAGGGTGACAGATCCTGCAATTTGATGGCTTTCCTCAAGAAACAGAAAAAGAAATGGTATATCACATAAACCATGATGTAGATGTCCTCAGTGATGCTTCAGATGACACACTCAGACAATCTCACAAAGGCATGTGCAAGTCAAAATTAGCTGTGGATAGTCATTTCAGCACCTGGTGAAGAAAGACAAATACGAGAAAAAGCACTGAAGAGAATCCTCACTCAGAAGAATTTGACTTCCATAAAATGGTCCAGACAAGTTGATGTATCCATTCACAGAATAGAGAATAGTACTAGCAAGCCTCCAGATGAAATCATTCATGTTTCTGGCTGGAATCTCTGCTTGATCTGAGAACTCAGAAAGGGTTGCAATGCCAAAAAAAAATCAAAGGAGACCCATTGTGTAGGATGCTATAGACATGAATCAGAACAATCAGATCAACCAGGAACTGAAAGAAACATGCACAGAATTGTAATTATCTAGCTCCTGAATCGCATCACAAGAGTGAAAAACCTTTGGTAAAATGAAAAAGAACAATAGAGGAAGCAGTCAGAATGAAAGGGAATTGACAAGCATCCTGGAACATTTGGCATCTCCATGAAGGAATCAAGTCTCTGAAAGAAACTTAGAGTGAAGAAGAAACCTGTGTGCCACCATTGCCACAACACCGAGCAACAACTGGAGCAAGCACAGATGGTAGTAGTAGTATAATCTGCTGGAACATGAAAACATTTGCATCTCCATAATAAAGGAATCAAGTCTTGAAGGATTTTCAGAGTGACGAAAAAAAACCTGTATTCCACCATTGCCATAACACCGAGCAACAACCGGAGCAGCAGTACGGATGGTTGTACTATTTGCAGGCACTGCAACTTTCACACTGAAACCACCACCACCATCAGGTACCTTGTCTGTAGGCACCGCCTTCTTTGTAGTCTCCTCCTTTTGTCGAAACCCAAAAAGTTTCTTGAGTATCTCTGCCATTGATGATGATGTCTTTTGCTTTTGTTTCACTTGAACTCACAAAAATCCCAGAGGAGGAGGTGAAGAACGAGGAGAGACAGAGAGACAAAGAGAGATGGAATTAAAGTAATGACAGAGGAAGGAAGAAAGAAAGGAAAAAAAAAAGGAGCTTCCTTCCTTTGGAATATGAAATACCCTAACCTTCTTGCAGCAAGAGCGTTTCTTTACATAGGGCTTGGATACCTCTGATGCTCAAAAGAAGTGCTTGGGTTGCCAGACACTACTATTGGATCATCCAGAATTGCCACTACAAGTCCTGGAATCACTTGGGCATTGATGGATCCATGCTGCACATGTAAACCCATGTTGCATGTCGAAGAAGAGTTCTTCAAACTTTCCAAGCAAACACTCGCGACTCCTTAAATCCTCAGACATCCACAATTTTCCAACAGAATTTGGTCGCTTCTATTTGAGTGAAAGAACTCCTTTGACGAAGAACAAGGTTCGTCTTCTTCATCAAGCAAGCACACAGTACTCGACCCCCCCAAGCTCGAAACCCTAGAATTCGATTGCGCATTCAAGCAGACGGTGAAAGCCGCTGTTGATGATGAAACCTCTTGATTCATGCGCAATCAACAACAACTCATTGTGCGAAAATCTTGTTTGCTTCAATTCTGCGCAACAGATTAGCATTCCCTCACGCTAAGCTGGAACCCAAAACTGACCCAAAGAAAAAAAATTCATCCTTCGCGTCTTCCCGAAGCAGACCAACACAGACTGACGACTGCCGGACAAGACGACAAAACCCACATTCTCGTGCGGCCGGTTCTTCTTGTTCTCGTGAACTGAATCCTCAAATCAAATTCGGAATTGGGAATGTGGAGACCCATTCCGTTTCCGTGCGGTTTGTACTGGAGCGATGATCCCAGCACAGCTTCCACGTTCCGGGGCCTGGCTGAGAATCTGAGATGCTGGAGAGATTCCCGATGCCTTTGCTGACCTTTACAGCTCATACAAAGTAGATCCGCTTCCAGCGAAGGACAATCCTGAAGCTTGTGCTCCTTCTTCTAGCTGCTTCTTCTTCTTCTTCTGCAGTCAAAGTACCCATCTCTTTTGCTTGCTTGCGGGTCCACGGCTGGATGGGTATTCCACGACACCTGTCGCAACTGCGTACTTGGGGTTGTTCTCTGGCGTCATATCAGTTCCGAGCACTTTTTCTACCATCGATCCTGCTGCTGCTGCACTACACAGGATGGTAGCGTGAAGCCTTGCATATTGTAAAGGAGACAAAACTTGTCTTAATGTTGCATTTGTTGGGGTGACAAAACTAACCTTTTCTACAGATTTTCAATACTTTGAAGAAAAAGCTGAAGGATCTTATGTTGGACTTCCAGGTACTGCTGTCTTTTTTAGATGCACCTTTAATTTTTTGCATATAGAGAAACTGCAGTTGATGTCTATTTGTGCTGTTTACTCTTGGGGTTGAATTTTGGTGTGTCTCTGTCTGACTCAACTTTTCTAACATGGATTTCTTCTTTCGCATGCTCCTTGCTAGATTCCTACAGGCTTTGAGGCAAAGATTTCAGGAGGAGTATCAGGAGGTGGTTGAACGACATGTTTACACAGGTGAGATTGTTGGGTTTTTTCTCTGGATTAACTCAAACTACTCTTCTCTCATGTATAACACTGCAACTATTCTCAGTGAGGGAAGCAGATGTGCCAAAAGGGCCAGCACACATCAGGAAGCATTAGTTTTTGCATCTATAGAACAGTTCATGGCCAGTCACTTCATTGCATGGTGCTCCATGGGGCTCCTTGGAATTTTTTTGTAATTCTTGTTACTTCGTATTATCCCCATGAGTGTAACCCAATATTTTGGTAGCTGAGGGAGGGCCTGTGGGGTGGTTTAGCTGTGTGAACAATTATGGTGTAGAAGGTGGATGAGTCGGTTAGTACTCTAATCCACTCTTGTGCCTTCATCTTCAGTTGAACACCATGTTTGCATCACAGCTTTTTTGACCTGCATTGATTTTGCTAGAACATCTTTTAGCTCCTGGACTTGAGGTTTCATAGCAGCATTTGTCTCTAGGTTTTTTATATTTTGGGTCAATTTGGAAATTGGTGGGGAGAATTTGTTGCTCTATCACACCTTTTGACATGTATAATGATGCTCTCTGGACATTGAAAATTCTCATGTGATTGAACAACTAATCGAGACTAGAGAGAGTGAACAAATTTTCCAGAGAGCAATTCAAGAGCAGGGCCATGGTCAGGTTTGCAACTTTCTCATTATCTATGTTGTGTGGGATCTGTGAATGGCTGCAGATTGCTTGGGGTTAGGATTCTGTTCATCTTCTTGATACAAACACTACACAAGTTAAGGTAAACATTAACATAAAATTTGCAAATTCACATGTGATTTTCCAAAAATATATGTATCATATAATTTAGGAGTCTATGAAAAGTATTCATTTACAATTTAAAGAAGAATTTACAATGTTTGGAAAAATATTTTCAAATGCATGTTGAATAATGAAATTATGAAAAACTTTTTAGGAGAATCCAATTTTCTTGTAGTTTCTAAATCTTGTAGTTTAACTTTAGAAAACCTTTGTAGTGTGTATTTTAACCCATGACCAAATATGGTCACGGAAAAATATATTATTTAAAAAGTCATTCATTCACATAGTGTGTATTGTATTTATACAAATTCTATATGTTTTCGAAAAATCATGTTCGTCTACAAAATATTCCCAATGTTATGTCATTCATATAGGTATAATAAAATATATGTAATTTGTTTACAATCTAATAACTTACATACATAGGAAATATGGATGTTTCATTATTGATATGTTTGATAAAAGAATTGTAAAAAATGCACTCAATAAATAAAATTATTTTAAGAAAGTCCTAATTGGATCCAAACTTCTAATCCTTAAAAAACCTATAGTTTTCAATTAGTTTCCAAGTTCTTTTAGTTAGTCTTGTGAAACCTTGCAAACCATTAGTTAAGGTATATTGTCAATTGAGAATAACACCTTTAGATAACATATATGTTCATTTACAACACATGCCCACATCTTTTGGTTTATTTTATAATTTTTTATTTATTAATTGAAATGATGTAGATATTTACAATGCATGTTTATGTATAGAATTTGTTTAGAATGATGTTTTATGATTTTCTTAAACTTACATTTGTATACTAAAAACTTTTCAAAAAATTATTGTACACATTTTCACATTTTTTAAATGCCTTTTTTTGTAACAATAAATAACAAATGAGATACATATTTTACATAATTCAAAATTTAAATACCAAATATAAGGCGAATTTTAAATCAAAACTTTACAAAAGTTTTAATTATTTTGTAACTCAAATTTCTTCATTGGATTCTTTAGGAAAAAGAATATTTCAACATCCAATGCATAATCATTTTATATTAAATATTTTAAATATCATTAACATTTAACTGTTTTTATGCAATGAGTTTTATATCTAGAGGTGTTCAACACCAATCTTTCATCATTTGATTTCAAAGGACACAATTTGCAAATGGAAGTGTTTCATATTTATATGAAATTTCATAAAGAGGGTTCATTACCCTTTGCAAATAAACTTGAAAAAATGTTTTCAATTATAAAAATGTGAGTGCATTGAAAAAGTTTCAAAATTTCATTTTGTTATTTTCCTTTCTTACCAACTATAATTTCCAAGTTCTTTCCTAATTTATTTGAATTAATTTGAATAGTTCAAAAAAAAATTCTAATTTTTTTCCTTTTGTAAAATACATATGTTATGTTTTGATGTTTTGTTCTAAGCATTATTCATCTATTTTTCACATAGTAGGAAGTTTTATGAATGAAATATTTCAATTTGTGTTTTTGAGTGATGATTCTATGGCTTTAAAAAGGAATATTATGTTTTATTAATGCAACATTGTATCATCCAACAATATTACAAAAATATATACAATATTTAATTTGTTACATATGTGCACATGAAAGATGTGATAATGAAAAAAATTAAATCTTTATTAAATTATTCTCATTGAATTTCAATTTGAAACAATTATATATTACTTTCATATTAAATTTTGGGTATGAATCATCAAAAGCAAGTGATTAAGTATAAATATTCATATTTTGATGTCAATTTTTTGTTCATCACTTTGTTTATTTAAAAGTATCTCATTTCAATCATCACTGGCATTATGGGAGATATTAAAGCACATTAATATATATGTATGTTTTTAATTTTTCATAATATATTTTTAGTGCTATTACTCTTGAATTGAGATGTTAATAAATTATTGAATAAGAAAGAATTTCAAATGTTATATCATGAGCATTCATATATTTATAATAACACATGTTTAATAATTTAAGATGTACAATGATTTACAATTAAACACTAGTAGAAATGAATCAAAATGTAACCACTCCATTTATGACTACATGCGACTTATATTCGTTTGCGACTGGATTTAAGAATATTTGCAACTACATTTGCAATTATGGAAGGAGGTCAGGGCTGTGAATGTATTACAACTTGTCAGAAGGAGGGAATTTACCATGAGGGCAATCTTAATGTGGACAATCCACGATTTTCCAGCTTATGAAATAATTTCTGGTTGCCAACACCAAGGTTATAGAGCATGCCCTCCATGTGGCACTGATATAGTCAGCCGGTGGTCCAAAGAACTTGGGAAACCAATTTTTCAGGGAAGTCGAAGGTCGTTGCGGAGAAACCACCCATATAGAACACATCCAAACGCAAAGCATTTTGATGGCAAAGAGGAGCTGCGGAGAGGCCTAAAACAACAACTGTTATTGAAACATTAAAGCGAACACAAATGACAGAAGATTGGGTGGCAGCAGGCAATGTTTTGGGGGCAAAGGGGTGCCCATCACACAAATTGAGGTGAAACGTTGGTCGGCCTGTGAGCCGTATTGACACAACCATGTGCGATAGTTTTAATTTTTAAGAGTTACACAGGGTTATTTGAGTGAGGTAGGGTTATTAAGGGCTTTAAGCGACTTCATAAGGAATGATGTATGTGCTTGGTGCGAAGGGGGTTTGTTTTCTTTTCTGGAATGCGTTATTGGTGGGTAAGGAGGTGGATTGGTTCTTTTCAACAGAGGGTAATGACCATAATTGTAGAAACTTTATTGCGTAATTAGGGGTGACAAATTTCTAGAAGATTAGGGCTAGAAGTAGGTGCCAAGTTTGTGATGTTCAACACAACATTAGTCTTGTTATGGTATTCAGGAGTAGCAAGGATGTTAGAAATTCTTGAAGAGTTGAAGGGTTGTGAATGAATGGTTTAATAGCGATAGGACAATCTTCAAACCATTGACATAAGGTCAATTAGAGGTAATTCAACAATTAAATAAATAATATGAAAGGGTGCCAATGGCATAGGAATCTGATGATAATTGAAACATTTATTTATGATAGGGGTAAGCTCAGCAAGGAGCTGCGAGTATATGTGAAATCCTGAGTTATGCCATAGTGATAGTTCACAACTGCAGGAAATCTAGGATGTGTCGAATGGTGCGAACTATGTAGTCCGCCTTGCTATTGCGAGGCAGTCGACGGATTAGGCCGCGCAACCAACGATAGTGACCAACGCCGGGAACTGAAGACTATGCGAAAATAGGAGTATCTTCAGTTTCATAACAACCTTCGCAAACATTCTCAGATTCGTCACCAGCAGCGGGGTCGACTTGCAACAAGATCACTAGGGTGCGAGAATTCGGAGAAAGTCGATAATACCAGGCTCAAGGGGGTTTGACTTCAAGACGAGCATGCACCTCTCGAGGTTTGGGTTCTTCGTCACGAGGATGTTGTGTTAGAGTAAGATCTGGAGACGACTCTGGAGGCGGTTCTTCATTCGCTTGTGCGGCTTACGGCCCGTAAAACGTGATTGTGCGCGACGGCATGATTATAAGGAAGAAAGGGAAAAAAAATCTTCGACAAAATCAAATCGGCAATGAAGGTGTGGGAGATTGTGGCATCAAGATATGCGGTCATAATTTATAGGCTAAGGAAAACAAAGGGAAGGCGTAAATAATGGCCTAGGACCAGGGCAAAATAAAACCTTAATGTCAAGGATAAAAAAATGGAAGTTGAAATAAGTTGCTTGAAGGAAAAATGAGAAGAGGTAGAAAAGAACCTTCTCCTTCTCCTTCCATTGACCACTAAGCCAAGAACCTTTTCCTTCTCCTTCCATTGACCACCAAGCCAAGAACCTTCTCCTTCTCCTTCCATTAGCTACCAAGCCAAAAAGCTTCACCCTCTCTTTAAAAGACGTACTTGGATCTTGGGAAGGGGTTCTTCTTTTCCCCCAGAAAATAAATATCAATTTAATCTTGAAAGTGTTTGTTTCTACAACTTTCTTGAGGAGGGGAGGAAGGATTGGCTTTGGAGTTGGAGAGAGGAAGGAGAATAGAAGGAGGATCTTGTAAGAGTTCTCAAGGAAGGTGAATAGTGATAGGTTAGAAGGTTAAAACTTAGAGAAACTTCACAAAAACCCTCTCGGGTTCGGTAGTGTAACTCCTGTTGTTTGAGCTGCAAAGCCTAAAATTTGGTAGGTAGATGCGTCTTGTTGTTAGCTTCTCAGAGAGCTATAGCAAGCTGGATTTGGACAACATATGTGGGAGAAACAACGTTTTAAGTGACTAGGGGTCTGCAGTCGAGTAGAAAAGACTACCTTCACAAAAACCCTCTCGGGTTTGGTAGTGTAATTTCTTGATGTTTTAGCTGCAGAGCCTAAAATTTGGTAGGTAGATGCGGCTTATTATTAGCTTTTCAGAGAGCTATAGCAAGCTGGATTTGGACAACGTATGTGGGAGAAACAACGTTTTAAGTGGCTAGGGGTTTGCAGCCATGTTGGACGTGGTGTTGAAACTTTGAACATTGATTTAAATGAATGACAATTTGACAAGAAGCCCTGGGATGTGTAGTGTGTGAACTTGGAAAAAAAAAATGTATCCATCAGTTCTAATCATAAATGTTGCATAGAAGGTAGGCTAATAAACTTCAACTACAAACGTAATCTAGCATCTAGAATTATACTTGCGTCCTTTCTTTCACTAGTAGCAATTGTGTTTCAACATAATCACCTTGTAGGACCGGGAGTGGAGGGACAAAAAGTCACCTCACACGGCCTTATTTCAACTTCCGTATTGGGAGGTGAGTCACACAATCAATAATGTATTTGACAAGTAGGCTAATCATCACAAAGGAGGTACATGAAGTGTTGCAATATGAAGCATATAACTACTGTTAGATGCAAATGATAATATGGTAGCTAGGTAATGTCAAAAATTTAAAAGATATGTTGTCATATAAAAGGAAATTTAGTAACTTGGTTTTCAAAACTTGAAAATAGAATGTGTTGGCAAAGGAGAGGTTATGTCAAATCATTCTCATAATTAAACTTAAGAATATATTTTACTACCATAAGAAAAAAAATCTAATCATTATTTTTCAGAACTATAATACAAATTCTACTACTATAAAGATTAGATTATTTGAACATTTTGTTTTGAAACTTTTGCTACAAGTTTCGTTGTAAGAAGAAAGACCATATCTTGTTATTTTTTTTGGAGCTTGGTTACAAGGTTTGCTGCTAGATTAGAGGGAATTATCTAATAATTCTGTTTTCAAAGCTTGGGAATCCATTTTGCCCATAGATGGGCTATCCAATTTAACATTCTATTTGCAGAGCTTAACTTCAAATTGTCATGCCTGGAGAGGGAAAATTTAAGATTGATTTTGAACCTTTTAAAGTTCGAAGAACATTAGTATAAATTTTATGGTGGACAAAGTTCAGAATGTGTAATGGCTAAAATATAGATTTTATGTAACCGCAATTGTTTTTCAAAAGCTTTCATGATTGGCCCAAGTCATTCAATTCCTGATGTGGCATTAATTAGAAAGAAGATGAGAACTAGGTTTGTTGTGTTTCCTTCTTTTTTATTGTAAATTATCTATGCCTTATAACGAAACCATGTTTTCTCCGTCTAACCATACTAGTGGGTGCCCGTGGTCGAAGGCCACTGTGTTGTCCCTTGTGGGTGCCGCCCTACCCCCTGCCCTGCCCTGCAAGACAGACAAACGGACAGACAAACCCTACCCTACCCTACCCCCTGCCTTGCCCTGCCCTGTCTGGTCGCCCGTTTTTCCGAATCCCGTTTCCCGTTTTCCAAATCCTAGGAGTCTCGGGCCCTTCCGAATCCCATTTTCCGGATCCCGTTTTCCGAATCCCATTTCCCATTTTCCTAATCTCGTTTCCCGTTCCCATTTTTCCATTTCCCGTTTCCCGTTCCCGTTTTTCCGTTTCCCGAATCCCGTTTTCCGAATCTCAGGAATCACGAGCCGGGCCCGGTCGTCCGTTTGTGATGGACCCGAGCTCCGTCATGGACAGACAGATGTAGTGGTTTTATATATATAATTAGTGTCCCATTTGCAGCAATTAATGATCTGACACACACTAGATGTGATGCACATTGAAAAAAACATTTGTGAAAGCTTGATCAAGTTCATAATTGAAGCAAAAGACACCATCAAGGTGCGGCGTGACATGGAGGTTTGCGGCATTCGAAAGCACTTGTGGTTGAAACGAGATCCACATTGAAACGAGATCCACATAGACCGGGGAAGATTTTCAAACCCGTTGCTTCATATGTCCTACTGCCAAAAGAGTTGAAAACATTCCTATCCAGATTAAAGAGCTTGAAAGTGCCATCAGAATACTGTGGTTCAATAGGAAAACATATTATGGAAAAAAAAATTAGGGTCAATGAAAAGCCATGATTAGCACATGTTGATGCAACAATTAATGCCATTAGGGTTGAAGGGATTAATGTAACCCCATGTTCGGTTAGCTTTGATGCGGCTCAGTAGAGTTTTTTGTATCATATGTGCGAAAGTTTGGGATCCAAGAAACTTTCAAGCATTAAGAGATGATGTGGTAACCACGCTTAGCTTGTTGGATTGGGAATTGCCTCATGCGTTCTTTGACATTATGACACATCTAATGGTAGAAGAGTTGGATGTTTGTGGACCTGTACATGTTAGGTGAATGTACCCTATTGAACGAGCATTGAAGATGTTCAAAACCTATGTAAGGAATAGGGCCCGCCCATAGGCATCTATGGCTGAAAGGTATCTTTATGACGAAACCATTGGGTTTGTCACAAAATACATGCAAGATTTTTCAAATGTCCGACACCGAATATGGGATGTAGACGAAGAAGAAGGGGTATGCAGTGAAGTGCTAGAAGGTGCAGAAATCAAATTTATTCTTTATAGTGGGTGTCGGGATTTGGCACATCAGTATGTGCTCACGAATGCAAGTTGCTTGGCACCATGGGTCCGGTAGTTTTACTTAACCCTAATGCCATCCTCAAAATTAATAGTAAGCATGACAATGTAGTATGCTAATGTAGCCATTAAGTAGAATCTAACATGAGAAGGAATGCAGGAAGCACGAGGACAAGTTCGGGTGAACAACCTACGAGCAAAATTTCAATCACAGTGGCAAAGAGATGCTTTAACAACCGACACAACCATACAATTTCCAGATCAACATTCAGAAGTCACAGAGTTGGCCACCTTGGTACGAATTGCTGTCCGGAACCACATTACAGATGGTGGCAAGATTGAAGACATGGATGTTATGCAACTTTCAATGAAGCCACAAATGACTACTTCAAGGTATGCAAAAGTTAAGGCATACGACAATCATTATAGGGTTACTACAAACAATGAAGCCGCAACAACGGCCACATATGACTTTGGGGTTGCATCTATATTCTAGCAGCCACAGGCAACAAATAAAGGCATGACACTTGGCTCCATCCAATATGTGGGTGTATTAAAGTACATAATCTTGTTAAATTACGGACCGGTGTCTCAACCGGTGGTACTCTTCAAGTGTGATTGGGTTACACCTGGGTTTGACAGGTGGGGGAACCCAACGTATAAACGGGATGAAGATGGATTTTTGCTTGCAAATTTTTGCAACTTGAAAGCGGAAGTTATTGAACCATTTGTGTTTCCATCACAAGTGCAACAAGTGTTCTATGCAAATGAACCAAGCACTCCGTGGTGGAAGGTTGTTCTCCACAAAGAGGCAAGGTCTAAACGCATAGTAGCTGAAAACAGTGAGGAAATTGGTACTCCTATTGACAATGTAATTGGAACAGAGGTGCCACTCATCATCCCAGAGGTACTAAGTAACACAACATTTGTAGGTGCCATTGAATTAATTGGAACTTGGCAATTTTGGCTGCTACGGGGTTACAAAGGCCTTCAGAAAATGAAGAGGATGCAATGGGTTGACCTCCCTTTTTATTCTAGTCCACATGGGCAAGGCACATGGGATTGCAAGCTTGTTCCTTACTAACATGTTGGCCCATTTGTATTCAGATCCCACCAAGTTATTTTTTGCATTTCATGTTCAATAAAATAGTTTTATGGTAGGCAAGTAAAGGACTTTGAGATATTATAACTATTTGGAACATATTTAGAACATGTATGTGCTTACAAGTCTAAACCCCTAGATGGAACAAATGAATATTTTAAAATGTTGAGGCACTTACTTTGCAATTGCTAGTTTCCATATCATATAATTCTATGAAACCCTAAACATTGTTTCAATGGATGGGTGGGTGTGTAACCTTTTACAATGATCCCCATGGCTATACCAAGGTTGACTTTTCATGAGAGGATTTACGTGCTTTGGAGGTTTATTGTGATGGACAACATTATGGTATCCAAGGATTGATGACAATGGAAAATATTGTGCATCATAGAATTTCCTGGTTATATATTGGCAAGGCAACTTGGACATTGAGGTTAGGAGTTGACACATTTTTTCCAATCTTAATTAGGTAGCATTTACATGTTTGGTGAAGTTTTTAAAAGTTACAACACTACATAATTTACAAAATCCAAGGATTGAATGACAATGAAAGATATTTTACAACATGGAATTTCCTAGTTATATCTTGGAAAAGGTATATGGACATTTAGGTTAGGAATTGACACATTTTTTTCCAATCCTTATATATCATTCACATGTTTGATCAAACGTTTAACAATTTAAACTTTGAACAATTTGGAGTTGGAGTTTGGGGTACCTAGATAAAGTTGTTTATTGATGAATTTATTTCCATTAAATATTTTGAGCTTAAATTTGAATATAGAATGGGATTCAAAACCATAGTTTAAATACCAGAAAACACATAAATGATTAAAACCCTAGTATTTATCAAATTCAAGCCCTAAAATGGTTGATCTAGTTGAACCACGTGTCAACATCATAAAAAATCAATCAAATGACCTAGCAATTTTCAAATGCAGTTTTTTTTTGTAATTATGAAATTTATGCCCCGTGTCATTGTTACATTGGCACATGGGCTAGCTTTCAACAAACAATTCAAAAAACGAAACACATAATCTCAAACCACGTGTGACAATTCTGACCACTTGAAATGAACAGTTCAGATATACTCAAGAATTGGAAAAAAAAATTATTAATTTATCACAAACTATGCCACATGTCACAATCATGACCATTCAAAATGGACAATGAAAAATTATTGTTTTTCAAAAAAATCAGTTTATAAGATATTCCAAAAATGTTGAGATTAACGACTCAGATCATAACACATTTACAAGAAAATAAATATATGAAATCCCAAAAATCTGCCATGTGTCCATAGTAAATTTGATGAATTAAAAACCACATGGACCATGTTTGGCCACCAGATCTTGAAGAGGATGATGAAAGGACATAGCGGCATGTGGCACAATCTCAATCACTAAATTTGAACGAACCAATTTTTTCCAAATTAAAACAAACTTTCAATAACTAATATTCATGTGCGTGCCATGTGGATAGATTGTGACGAATTACATTTGATGGCCTAGGTTTTTACAATATGCAATAAAACCATATTTTGAAATAATTTCTAGTATTTCCATGTGGCAACATGTTATTAGTTGCATCTGCTCACCAAATAAGTTGCATTGCAAGTTACAAACAACTATACGTATACTAGAAGTCAAAGGATGGAATTGTATTCGGTTGACCTTTTCTTTACATCCATAATCCAATGTCGCATGCAACTACTATCGTATGCAACTTGTCCAACGCGACTAAAAGCTTTTTAGTCGTATTTGTCACTTGTGACTAAAACATAGTCGCAGACACCAGTTGAAAAAGGGCCATTTTCTACTAGTGAAATAGTTTAAATACATAGGAAATATGGATGTTTCATTTTTAATATGTTTAACAAAATATTTGTAAAACAATGTACTCAATGAATAAAATTATTTTTAAAAACCCTAAGAGAATCAAAGTCTTTAATTGTTAAAAAATCTATTGTTCTAATTTTGTAGTTCTCAAGTTCTTTTAGTTACCCTTGTGAAATCTTGAAAACCCTTAATTAAACTATATTGTTCATTGAAAAAAACATCTTTGGATAAACATATTCAATATATGTTTATTTATTAACATTTTTTATATACAAATTTTTATTTTTCTTTGTAGCAATAAACAGCAAAAGAATTAGGAATTCTATTTATTGAAAATTTAAAATAATAAAACATTGAAAATTGAAGGAGAGTATTAAAAAATCAATAAAAGGAATAATTAAAACAATCATGGTCACATGAATATCGCATGTATTATAAATTATATATTTTCATGCAATTAAAATGGTTTAATTAGTAATTTTTAGATACAACTAATGTACTAATTTGACGAAGGTAAAATGATCTACCCTTTTATTGAGTTTTTATTGTAGTAAGTTCTAAGTGTTGAACCTTATTAATGAAGATCATAGACGTTTCTATATGATTAAAATATCATTGAACATTAAAACTTTTTTTATTTTTAAATTATGAACATAAAAAAAATCTTCGAAAACATGGGTCCTCTAAGCAACTAAAATGCATGTAAAAGTACCCAACTGAATATTTTATTTTATATTCAAATACATGATAAATGTTTGTATGTTGATAAATTATTTGTATTATATTAATAATCAAATTATACACCTAGAAGTGCTCATCACCAACCTTTTGTCCTTTGATTCCAAATGACACAATTTACAAATGGAAGTGTTTCACATTTATAATTTTTCTAAATAAGGTTCATTAACCTTTGCAAATATTTTAGAATATTTTAAATTTCCAATTTTTTATTCATTTATAAAATTAAGTTCATTCAAAATTTTCATTTGAAATATTGTGTAAAATATTTGATTAGAAAAGTCTTACCACTTCCAAGTGTTCCTTCTAATATATGTAACCCTATTGATTATTTAACTAAAATTTCAAATATTCTCATTTGTTCATTATTAAGTATTCTATCTTGTATTTCATCTTTGAAATCATGTTCAACATATTTTATACATTTTAATACATCTTCATTCATGGTTATTTCATATGTAAATTTTCAATTTTTAATGTTGAATGCAAATATGCATATTTCCCCAAAATAATTCAAAAAGTTGTGTTTGTTTTTGTTTTTTTTTTAAAAATCAATTTACATATTGTAATAAATATGTTTGTAAAGTTTCATGATGTTGTAAAACTCCTTTTAATTGACAATTTCATAGATATGAAAATTCAAATTTGTGTTCAAACAACAAATGTAACAAAATGGTAATTTTTGTAACAAAATGTTTTTCATGACAAAATGGTATTTTTTGTAATAACATGTTTCTAAAAGCTCCTTCTCTATTGTATACAATGTGAAAATTTCTAAATTTTATTAAATTTTTATTTTCATAAATAATAAAACCAAGATTATCTTTACCAAATTATTAATATGTTGGATAGGCTTTATGACCTTAGGTGTATTTTTTAAAATATTGTATAAATGTCAATTGTTCAAAATTTGGTTGGTCTACAAACATAAATATAAACAAGAAGTCCATTGAAAATTAACAGTTGATTTTTAACTTTTTTAATTCCTTTAAAAAAATCCTTTGTAAAAAAACAATCAATCTACTTTAGTGGATTGAGTTTTTTAAAGGCCTTTTTCTACATAAATTATTGTTTTTAAGTTTGTCTTAAATATGTTATTTCGTGAGCTAGCTCCACCCACTAGCCAATCACATAGGCCTGAACGCTCATTTATGACTTGCATTACATAATCAGAAGTTTTCTTATAAGAGTTCTTTCGAATCTGGAATGAGTCTATCTATCTATCTATCTATCTATGGTTCTCTTGAATGACACCAAGATCACTACACATGTTCCTCACATAAGGCTAATCACCATGACCACCAAAATCACTACACATGCTCTTCACATAGGGTTGATCACGATGACCACCATGATCACTAAACATGCAACCAAAATGTTAATGCAAATTTGATTATGCAACAACCAAGTTGTATTTTTTTGGTTTCCTCTAATGGGTTCAATTTATCTAGAGCTCAGGTTTAAGAGGAAAAAAAATCTTATTCCTTTCCTTCCCATTCACCTCAGAAACTCTTGTGAAAAAATTGGACAACCCAATTGATCACAATGTATGTTGTTAAATATTAGAAGAACCCCATGACCAGGAAAAAACAAAGCTCTCAATTAAATCGAAGGTTATTTAATGTCAATTGAAGAATCTCCCAATTAAAAGTAATGATCAATTATATTTTCATTCTATTTTCCTTTTATTTGTTTCAAATAAACTAAATAATAATATTATTATTATTATTGAATGATAGATAATGTATTGTATTATTGTAAAAAAATTATATGGTGTAATGCATGCTAGATACAAACATGCATATCAAATAATTTTATTTTTTCAAAAAAAAGAATAGTTGCAAAAATTAAACTAATACAATGATGGTGAATAAATTCATATTCACATAATACTAATAAGCCCCAATCCATCACTAGGTTGGTTGTCATTTAGAACATTACATGGTTATATAATTGCATAATTTAGGATGGGAAAGTGTATATTGAATTATTTATGAATACCTAAATGGCTAGGCGTACAAAAAGTTACCTATATTAATTTAAGGTAATTACTTATAAATAAAGTAGGTTAACCTAGATAGTTAGGATAATCATATTTTAAGAGGCTACTAACTTGAGTGTTCTAAAGTCTTTATGTGAAAATTACATCAAAGCAATGTGTTCTAAAGCTTGTAAACATGTGTCTTTTGTGAGGTGAACATTTTTTGGTTGGAAATATTTTAAATAGTATGGGAAAGGGGTTCAAAAACTTTGAAGTCTACCAAATGTTTCACTTGTGATAAAGCTACACATATAGTGCATCATTTTTCTTTGGGTTTCGTCAAGATGGATGTAAGACCCAAGGATAGCTCCTAAAAAGGTTAGCCCTTGGCATTTGTTAATTGTGAAACCAAAGGCAAGGACAATGGGAACTTGTTCAATAAAAATAATGAAACTTCAGTTTGGAAATCAATAACATGACTCGAGGTGCCATTAGCAACTTCCTTGGGTCCAAAGTTGTGTTTTGTGCACATGATGGGTAGTCCCACTGCAAGTTCCAAAATCATTAGCAAATGGCTTGTTTTGTCATTACATAGGCAATTGAAGTTTTAACACTGATGAAAAGAAATAGTGGAACAATGGCCCCTGGTGACATGAACATGGAATTGTATCGGTAAATATTCCCTTTATATAGCAAATAGTTTTTCACATGAACAATTGAAAGCAACTTGAAGCAAATTTGATGCAAATAAAATAAGCTTGAATTTACAAATGGTTGTTGCAATATTGAATATTGTAACAACCAATTTTAAGTTCAATAATGACCATGACAAAATTTGGTCATTACCAACTAGAGGCTAAAGTCAATAGATTACATATGACACAACTATTACCAATTCCTACATCTCCATCAAGCCAAATGAAAACGGCTATGTAGGTTTTAAATTATCATATGAGTTGAGCACCATGCGCCCTACCAACATGAACACGTGGCATGTTGTTTTTGGTTAAGATTATGAACAATTAAAACATCTTTCAAAGAAGGGTACATTATAAGAGGAGATGAAATAGCAAGAAGGGGTGTTTATCCATATGATGTGTAGTTGTCACAACCATTTCAACTATGAACAGGTGCATATTGAATTCAATAAATGCAATTTAAAATGTTGGAGGATTAAATTAACATGTGGAGCATCACGAAAATCCTTCATTTTAGCGTGAAACATTGTTGGATCCATGTGGCAAAATATGATGGAACAACATGTGGAAGTGCAACACTAGATTTTCAACAATTGTCGTTGAATTAAGTATGGTATTAAAATCACCATACATAAATTGTGAAAGGCCAAGGTTTTCCATGTCATTGATAAGTGGTTTTTGCAAAAACATTGGTAAAACTTGGACGAGGCATGTGTGACGGGCATCTTTATAGTTGAACTATACAAAATAGTTGGTTATAAGTAACATCACAATCAAATGTAATTAGATGATTGAGTAAATATAAACAAGTTATTGTGAATTTAATGCAGGTCAAAGGGCAATGATTCAAACCTAGAAAACAATATTGTCTCAATTTACAATGGTTGTTTACGTGGCATCAATAAGGCAGACTTTGTAGTGAATAAAGACATAAATGGTTGCATGGTTGTGAACAAGCATATCAAATGTTATTAAAGGAAATGCATGGTGTTGAGCAAATCACCTTGAAGATAATCACAAAGCATTAGCCATATAAGCTTCCAATTCTAATTTGGTTAAATGTTGTTCATCTATACTACCACAGCCATAAGGGAATAATTCAGGAAGTTGATGTTTCAAAATATCACAATTATAATCATTAATGATCTCAATTGAACAACGGACCACCACGTTGTCGTGTGAAGGTTGGTCAACAAGGGTTTGTATAACTTGCCTTGTGGACTCTTGGTGAATTAATCTAGGAGTGAGATCCAAGATAAGCGATGAGTTGTTGATGAATATTTTTGATTTTATATCAATAATAACTTTTGGAGTGGGGTTGGTATGTCTATCTCCTTAAATGTCCAAAGGGTTTGTAGCCTCCACAAAATATTAAACATGTCTAAAACATTTAGCTTATCAATGATTGAATCTGAATGAATTATAGTCCCAAAATGGGAAAATGTTAAGTAATGTTTTGAAATAATTCGGATTAGCACATAAAGTACATGAAAAATGTATGAAAAAACACTTTCTGGAGGAGTTGTAATTTCCACATGTTTGTAACATGGGTTGTTAGATTTGTAGAAATCCAATATATCAATAAGTACAACATTGTGAACTAAATATTTATTTGTAGTCACAATGAATTGAACGGATGATAGGTACCCAACAATTGAAACTTTGAAATAGCCCATTGCTACAATGTTGTAGAGAGAAAGGCTATAGGCATGGCTAGTGTTGCAACAACTACATAATTATGGGAACAAATTAGATGATTTGATTTAAATTTTATAACAAATAACCGTACACTATTTTGAGCCAATATTGTCATAGTCAATTCTATCATGGTTAGGGAATTAATGAATTTCATTGGAAGTATTCCTAAATACAACATGTTTGCAATGGTGAATTGGGGTGGTCCATTGTACGAACCTTTTCAAAGTGATTCAAAACATGTAGTCCATATTGAGCATTATGGAAAGTCTGACATTAAAGGTGGATGCAACAAAATTCCCCTAGTTGAAAATAACATACCTTCAAGAATTTTGCATGGGGGTTAAAGTACATAATGATTCAAAAGATATGGTGGGAGGTCTGCAAGAGGTAATTCAATTAGGAAGTATTTATGCAAGGATTATATGGGAACAGATTGTCACAAACAACAAAATTTGATTTATTCGTTCTTATTGTTAAACAAAATTTAGTTATATCATAAATCTGATGAAGGCAAGGTGATTGGACAAAACCAATAACATTTTTAGCACCCAATATTTTTGACTTTATACTACCAAATAAATAAATAAATCGATTTGACTTAAAAGATGTTTGAATGATCAAATATAAACATCAAAATGAGGAAAATGAATAAGGCATGTTGCAATTTAGCTCAACTACCTACATTGACATGAAAAGGCACATGAGAATGCATATGCTAGTGAATTGTTGTTGAATCAAGGGGAATGACCATGATACTCAAGGGTTTTTGAAATAAATGAAAAAATGAACTTATAATATCCAATAGTTATTCAAGACCTAGAAATATCTTGAGGTGTGTCTTCTTATGAATATTAAAATAAATTTACGATGAGTATTATAACAACTTGTAAATAATCAAACTATAAGTAATGTGAAATTAAGTTTTATGCATGTAAATAATATGCAAACAATAAAATCTGATTGTTTTTTATTGTTTCTTATGACATTGAGATAATGTTATTTTTACATTCGCAAGGTTTCATATTTAAGTGTGAGGTTCAACTTTTTCTGGCTAAAATTTGCTAATTTATTAAAAGGATAATTCAAAGTGGCTAAGAAGATGTGTTTTTTGGTTTTTAGTAGCTTAACATGTAAATTACCATATTTTTCTATGAGGTTCTAACATGATGCAAAAAAATGTGAAGGATTTTCTTAAAATTTACTTTTTGCTTGGTCTATAGCCAAATTTTGCTAAATATTCTTTTGGAGGATAACTAGTTTGACTACATCACAAAATTGAAAATATAATCCCTAATGGGGATGGGGAAGTAATTTATATGTTATTTTGAACGTGGTATACATTACTAAAAGTAAACATACATAAGGGATGTGGTTGGAACTTGGAGCTCATGTCCTTTGTAGTTAATGTACTAGTTTTTCTTTACTTTCATATTTCATTAACAACTTTTCAACCATACTAACAACATGCAAAACACACCATAAGGTTGGGAAATTTTTTAATTACAATTTTTTTAACAAAAAACTTCCTTAATAATGTAATGAGCTAAATAACAAGAACTAAATGCAATACTAGTCTCATTGCTATTAAAGGACAATGTTGGGGCTACAGTTGTTAAGGGTTTAATACTTGACAACAACATATTTGTCAATTTTTATAAATGCATTTGACTTTATGATCAAACATTTTTGAAATTTGAATGGAATTTAATGAAGGTTGATTATATTATGTATTGGATTGAAGTTGATAGAATATGAATATGTTATGTTAAAAACATTTTGGCCATGGCTACAGATGTATGCAAATGCCCATACTTTCATAGCCTTGAATAATACTTGAATAATTTTTTAGAATATATATTTTTGAGTGCACACCCACTAACCATAACATGTGACATTCATCCCCTTGTTGATTATGATGCATCATTATTATGAAAAAGAATTCATTGAAACAATTCAAAAAAATAATTCGCCTATTTTTTTTAATGCTCAATTTCATGTAATCTTTCAATTTATCACATACTACTATGACCCTTGTATGAACCATTTAAACTTTGGCGAGGGGATGGACTAAGTAGATGGTGAAAATCTTTGAAGTTGCACTTTCCATTTAATGAATGATAATTTTTCCTTCTTGTGCAATCACCTTGTGTGTTGTTCATAACAATTTTTTTGATTAGGTATGTGTTACTCCCCAATGGTTTCATTTTCAATTATTCAATGTTCCCATTACTCATTATGTAATTTTCCCATTTCCAATCACTTATTACACAATGTTATATTATACATCGGTTTTGTTATCCATTACCTAATGGGTTTTTGATACGATTACCTATATTTGACAGATCTTATTATTATAAATTAGCTAGTCACTTACCAACTTAATACCTATCAATTGCCAAATATATATTATATGTTTTCTCTCTTTTATTTCCGTTTTCTTAATATCATTAACCAATAGCAAATTTCATTTTTCAACCCCACAAATAAATAAAGTTAGTATTTACTTGCCCACTAAAACGATGTGTGAATTACACACTTAAAAATTAATGTTTTTAATGATACATGCCAAAAAAAAAAAACTTACATGAAGAATTAGGAAATTTAAACATATCAAGAAAAGGGGAATAAGGAATTTGGACATGTTGTGATCAATTTGTAGTTTACACTCACTTGGAAACATGTGATAATAGTAACAACAATTCTTGCAAACAATTTTTGTTTTGCCACATCCAATATGTTAGTAGTTTTCCACCTCGTTAGGTCATGCAACAAAAAAATAATCTCATCGTATCTCCCATTCACTGAGATTGTCAAATATTATCAAAGTCAATAGAATACCTTTTCAATTGATAAAAGATACCTAAGTCACAAACTATAAATTTTTACTTGCAAAGTCCAATAAAATGACATCTAAATAACAAGCTACATATGAAGGTTGAAGTCACCCAAACTGGTCTACAATATAATCTCCCAATTTTTAATCAACAAAATATGTTTTGCAGAGTTAATGGATTTTATAATTGTTCCAAATGTCATACAACATAATTGAAAAAATCACTTGAGATAGTTTTCTAACACGATTTTTGGTTCCTCTAAGCATATTTGCACCCCAAAGCTCAATATTTGTAATTTATGATTTATATTAGTTGAACAAACTTGAATAAGACATAAAATCAAATAAAATTTTGGAATTTTTTTCTAGTGTTGTTTGTCATTCATATCTATGTTTTGTATTAGAAACCAACAAAATTAGCTTCAACTTTGTTTATTTCCTTTGAAGTTTGAGTTGAAGCCCTTTTCAAAAGGTATGTCCAAAGTCACATAAATCTCTTCATTCAGGTCAACCATGGACTGTTCATAATTTAAGACCATATAATGCAAAAATATCACCATGGTTACGAGTGCAAATTCATTGCCAATGCACGTCCAAGGTCCACCTCCAAATTCGACAAAAGATAAAAAGTGGTGATCATGATCCTTTAAATCTAGAAGGATCAAATTTTGTTGGAATTGAAAAGATTTGTGGTGACGTATGTGTTTGGCTAGCTAACCAAAATACCTACAACATCAACCAATGGAATAAGTTATTAATAAGCAATTTGGAATATATGTTGACAACTTTAATGCCCAAAGGGTAATCTCATTGAATGAAATTTGGGTCATGCATCAAGCTAGTAACCTAATGATCATGGGGAGTTGTGGGATGTTTAAAAACTTAACCCCTTGATGAATTTGTTGGATGTATGAACTAATATGTGCAAGTATTAAAAATGGCACCAAACCTCAACTTGTTTCTTTGTTTTCATAATTGTTATTTTTGAAAAATGGTTTTAATATATAACTAACAATTAAAAGATAATTTGAAGGAACCACCGAGAAACTTACAATTTTTTGCTAGATTTTTTATGAAAATTGTTGATTTTTATTTTTTTGAAATAATTGAACTAACCTTTAATGTATTTTTCTTTGCCCCAATAAATGGAACCAATGGTTCTTTTGATTTTAAGTTTTCAAAAACCTTGGAATTGGGGGGTTATTAACATATTCAAATATTCAAACAAACATTTGTATGAACAATCCAAGCAAGTTAAGGTCCTTTGATTGTTTGCTTATTTTCTTTGTCATTCCCATCCAACACATCAAATCTATCTTCAACAAAAGCAGATGTCAAGCTTGTTGGAATTGGAGTGCATGTAGTTGTGACATTTTGCCTTCCACCTCATTGTGGAAGCCTTGCACACCATCCGCTTGAGTGGATTCATCAATTAGTAGAGCGAGTGTTTGAGACCCAACTACAATAGTAAACACACCAAGGTCAACAATGCATGATTAAAAACAAAAATCACATTAAAGGATGTGTTAAAACCATTTAATATCTAACATGGACAAACAATAGCAATCTACCAACAAGGTCTATTTATACATAAAACCAATAAACATAATATATTTTTTAAATATAAAACTTGCAACCCATTACTAGCAACTAGCAAATAGGTATGAGATACTTATTCACTTGGTGAATCATTTTATGTGCTAAACAACCAATAGAAAAATAACAAGAAGTAGCCTACAAAATAAAACAAACATAAACCATGTAACCATGTAATATTGAACTAATCACAAGTAGACATCCTATTTGTTCAACGTGAATTAAAAATTCACCCTTTGAACAACTAGTAGACAAACATCAACAAATAGCATACAAGTATAAAACATACATAAGCCAAGTAACACATCATAATGAATCGAGTACAAGTAGACGTACCCTACTTGTTCAAACTAAATGATATTTTACCATTTGAACAACTAGTAGACAAATACCAACAAGTAATTCATGCTTATAACACTTGCATCACCCAAGTAACCGTGTGGCAATGAACTCACCACAAGTAAGCATTGCTATTTATATCAAGTACAAAGTACTTAACAAAAATTGCCCAAGTAGAAAGCTTAATTCCTAGACCTACCAAAAGTAGAATTCATGCATGTCCATTTGAAGCAAATAGCTGACATGTACATTGCCCACATAGGTCCTAATTAATCAATGGATGTCAAGTAAAACTCACAGATACTGACTAATAACAACAAGTGATAAGTGCAAAGCAAGTATATAAAAAGGTTAAATATTATATGGTATGTAATTGAAAGTTAAATTTAGCCAAAATGATCTACTACAAAGGTATGCAATTGATTGTAAGTAGTCCAAAAAGTGGACAATTAACTAGAGGACAATGTCAAGTTTAAGTGCATTCAAAATTGCAAGAACAAAAATCAACAAAAAAAATGTAGTCTTGAGATTTAGTTATTGGTTGGTGAAACTAAGCCTTGTAAGCTTTTCATGGTGCTCCATGTCAAATTGTTACACCCCTTTTCTTATTTGGGCCTCTTGAAAACCATCTGAAGCTTCTACTAAAAACTTGAACTAGCCAACCATTTAGCTAACAACAATTTCCCACATGTAGGAACAACATAATGGGTGGCATTTGTTTAATCCAAGACAAAATGAGTGATAGGTACAACCACAAGACAACACAAGAATGTTGTTGCATTTTATTTTTTAAATCGTAAATATGGTAGGCAACGATGATGATGCAACTAAAACTTCCCATGGGCATGGTCTTTAGGTCATCTATAGGCAATGGAAAGCTTGATACATTAGACCCATTGAACATAAGGTTGATTTGCTTTATCAAACCTGCTACCCACATCTTGTTGTGACTCATCTAGAGATCCAACAAGGCTATTTGAGTTGTCACATTCTCCAATTGAAAAGAAATTTCATTATGTTCCTTCTCAATAGTTTCAACTTTGTCACGTTCTTTCTTCACCAATATTTGTTGGACCTTATAATCAAACTCAACAACCTATAAATCCTCCATAGACTTCAAAACCATGGTTATTGACTTGTCTACAATAGCAAGGTCAATATTGGCATTCAAATTTTGACTTAGGGTTTGACAATTCACAACTTATTGTCATGTTTCCTTAAGTTTAATTTCCAACTTTACAAGGTTAGATTACACACCTTTTAAAAATATCTTATTGTTTAGCAAATTTGAATGCAATGAAAGTACTTCTCTCTACAAGTCCTTTTTCATATCACATGGTATAATTCATGGGAGGGAGAATATGATCTTGGTGTTCTACAACTTCTAATCACTTCTCCACCATTGTAATTTGGTCTAGTAATAACACTTGGATTTCTTTAGGCCCTTCCCAAACAAAACAATCATCACTGATAAGTAATGGTTTTTCATATTTAGTAGTTGCCCAAAATAAGTTAAAGAGTCGGAAAACCCTTTTGAAGACACTAAAGACCTTCATGTTCTTTTCATCCATTCTTGGGTAGTATCATATGCATATTGCAGCCAATTGACTTTACATCCTCTATGATGAACCAACCACCCTAGCAAAAATATTGCAAGAAAACTATTGGTGGGAGCGTGAGCATACATAGTTTAATGCAATTCATGTACCTTGAGCTTTTAGTTTCAAATTTGATGCAAAATCATCGCCTGTCTAATCTAAACAACCTAGTGTATGGTTGACCTTCTCACTCATCTATCTTTCTCTTTTGCTTATGAAACCCTCTATCATGTTTTCATTTGTCTCAACAAAGGTTATCTTTTTAAAGGACAAGGCATTTTGAACACCATCCTAAACAAAGTTGAACACTAAAGGCACAAAGTTCTTCACACTCCAAAGATAGAGAAACCAAGAACTCCAACCTTGCTTACAAATTCAAAATTATGGTGATTCAATTTAAGGAAAACATAAAAACCGATTGATAATTTATCAAAGCCAACAAAAAATGGTTGAAGCCAAGGTTGAACTTTGCCTACAGTGCAACATCTAGAAGACTTTGAAATCTTAAGAACATTACAAAAACTTCAAAAAAATTTGAAATAAAAAACTCAACAAACTTTCCACCAATTGATGCACAAAAGTAAACAAAAAGCAAAGAATCAAGGTTAAAAGCTCAAACTTGGCAAGATGGAACTTTTGATGTTGTTGGCGGGCAAGCGAAGAAGTGAAACACTACAAGGTTCATGATGATAATGACAAAGAAGGCTCCTATAGGGCTACACTCTCACATGCTCTTGCACCCTAAACCATGTACTCTAATGATCTAAACCTTTGCATGCTAGCAACCTAAACCTTGCCTCTAGTTACCTAAGCCTTACACATGGCAAGAGATAGTTTGAATTGTTAGAGTTCAAGAAAAGTTATTTGAAATACTACTTGTTAAGAGGTCGCAAGGATATCTAGTTGTTTACTTTACCTTGCTTGCACCCAAAACCCCAAAATTAATTGCCATTTTGGACAAATCATTAAAGCCTACAGGTGTTACTTACCTTCATATTTCATGTGGAAATGCAACAATGGTACTCATCTCATCACAATCCCATTAGTCAACATGATACATTGGAAGTATCCACACATCTCCATCCCTTTCATCAAACTTGGGCTTTGCATTGTTCTACACTACCAACAATGATCAACTCATGAAAGAAATGAATTGATTTTGTGGAAATTAGGTTTCACTCAATGAAAATATTGAATGACATTGCATGTAACTTGAATTCAATTGAAACTCAATTCAATTCAATTAAAAAATAAGTTAATTGAATTCAAATTTTAAATTTAAATTCAAGTCAAGTAAATTGAATTCAAATTGATTGAGCTCAATTGAATTCAAATTGATTGAGCTCAATTGAATTCAAATTGATTTAGTTCAATTGAATTCAAATTCAAATGAAGACAAATGAGATACAAATTGGTGTAGAAGGTAAATATTGAAAATTTGCTTGTGATTATGATATTGAGAGTTTTTTTTTAGGGGGAAAAGACACATACTATTTTTATTTATTTTTCATTCCTTTCTATTTGAGAATCCATCAAACATACTCTAGTTTGGAATTTTCCAAAAAAAAACTTATGAAACCTAAAGTTGTCCTACATAAACAACATCATCACTCAAATAATTGCACACATGCATATGATCTAATGTTCTATTTAGGTTTTGTATGTTGATTATGGTTCCATGTGGCATAAATTTTTCCTAATGAATTGATAGGCGCTTGACAACAAGGCACCTAATAATAATAATTATTATTCACTTGTTTTTGGCATTAAAAACAATAATAATTTACAATAAAGCATATTCTAAATCATGAAACAAATTCATGATTCTAGGTTGCTTATGAGTTTATTTTAGATTCTTGGCATGGTAGGTAAGTATTTAAAAACAAATTCAACATATCTAAAAATAATCAATTTGTCTTTAACCAACCTAGATATTATGGCATTTAGATTATTGTGCTTGTCATTTGTCAATTTTGCATGTACAGATTCCATGAAGTGTAACGCACTTGCAAAAAAATCCTATAGTATTTGGAGGGCACGTTATCAACATGAATACCCCTCCTAGAAAAGAGTAATGATCTTATGCCCACTATTTAGGAAGGGGTGGATGTCACACTTATATAAAACTTTGGGGCAAGAAAATCACTATAATTAAAAAGGGCAATGCAAGTAAAATTTTTGAAATTTAATGAGATCTCTTGGTTTTTTTATCCTCACCATAAAAATCATCATGGGAACACTATATATCAAAAAAAAAATTAAATTTTTGAAAAAACTTCTTATGCTTTCAAAGTTGCAACTACGAAATTTTCATGAAAATTCACCATGTTTCAAGAGTCCTTTTACATGTTTAAAGCACTCAAGAACAACATGTGGACATGTGGTTTTTTTCTTTAATGTAAAAATATTTTCTTCTTATAAAATGTTCACCAAATCATTTGAATCCATAAGAAGGGATCCATGTGTTCAAAACATTCAAAAAAAATATTACATATACCCTTTTAAAATTTAATACTCAATCATCCTTAATCACTATTATAACTTTGAATTTATAATCATGGTTCAAAGTAAAGTTATAGATTTGACTATAATGTAAGGTTTGATGCTAAAAAAATTGAACTTTTATTCTGTTATATGTCATATTTGGCCTCATATTTGATATTTAGTTTGAAAATTTGTGTGAAAATGCAATATAAACCAATAGAAAACTACCATGTGGAAAATACAGTCCTTGGAAAGGATTTAAACCTTGACATGATTGGCTGCTTATTTCATGCATTCACCCCTATGGGGTTTCACCCTACACATCATCATATTATTTTGGAATGTATGATCTTTAACATGGCTTAGGATAACATATTGAATTCATCTTCCTATGGGCATGTAACACCATGTATATATTAAGGATAAGAGTTGTAAGATAAAAAAATAAAATAATCATCATGGGGGTCAAGGGTAAGAGGAAGGGCAACTAATAAATAAATAATTCAACTTATGGGCCCTACTTTGAGGATCTTTGACTAAGGACATAAGCTTGGACTTCTTTGAATAATTTATTTCATTATCTTGGGCTAGAAATAGTTGAAAATGAATCGTATGAACTTGGTTAATTATAGGGATGAAGATGATAAAAATTTGAAGGACTTGTTTATAGGAAGATGATGATATGTGGCATTATATTAGTGTATTGTTGTAAATGAGTGAGAATGTTTAGTAAACATGGATGAATGAAAACAATAATCCATTCATAAGGGGTTGTGGGTGGAGACTTGTAAAAATATTTTTCTTCTCTTAATTTCATGTTGTACTTTGTGTCATGATTTGAATAAGCCTTTTATGTTAGAAACCTACATCATTATAAATTTATGTGTTCACAAAAAAAGATGTATATGTTTTGATGAATGATCCCCATTGAATAAAGTCCTTAGACACAAGTGATTAACTACTCAATGGATGTAACCCACATAAAGATCAAGTTTTAGATGCACAAGTGTTCTTATCCCAAAAATATGTAAAGTTATTCTCTTGTATTTTGCTAAGGTCTTTTTAGAGTGAATGGTTCTTGTATGGGGCAAACTTATCCTTAAGTGGTACCACTAGGAATGTCACACCTCAAATTTCTAAGAGCCATCCAACTTCATGACAACATAAGACTCACATAAAGAAAGCTTTTCATTCCAAATTATTTATCAAAAGGTTATTTAAGTAATGTAAAATTCAAAACTATAATTAAATTTACAAGAAAAATTGTTTTGATATGGAAAATGAATGCACAAGGAAAAAGTTTCATGAATGTAACAAGAGGGATTTGTTTTAATCAATAACACAAAAGGAATTTAATTTTTGGGAATTTTTTTGGATGTTAATAGTTATGAATAATTCAAATGCCAACCTATTTGATGTCTTTTATACATAATTGCTTGAATCAATTTTCATTTAGTTATGAATTTTTGAAGTCAAGATCATGAAATCCTAAAGGGCCATTGATGTCAAAAACACAAATGATAACTATTTTCAAATTTTGTTATTTTCATGAATTTTGGATCATTACCTTGTGCATGTACTAAATAAATAGGAAAAAATATTTAATATCTAAGTGTAAGAGCAATTTTTTTTAAAAAAGTCACGAATGGGGTCAAGAATGAATAAAAAATAGTTCAAGAATTAAAATGATAATGCATATTATAGGTTTTTGGGTGTTCATTTTCTTTCATGAGTGTGTGCATAGGTGGGGAAAACATAGCCCACCTAGTCCAATAAAATAAACCAATTTATAAATAAATGGAATTTTATTTTAAAAATTGGGTCCAACTTTCATGTGATTTTGGCAAGGTGGTTCTTAGTGTTACCACCCAAGGATATTTTCACCTGTGAGGCTTAGTTCTACAACCTACTTATGTGTTAGTAAAAATTTAATCAAAAATTGACCCTCATAGGATTGAACCATTTCTAGACTACATGCCCACCAATTTCCATTTGATATTGTTAAATGATTTTATATTTATATATAAGAAACAATAGTTTTTCTTTTCCAATTTTTTTGATATAACCAAATAATGATCATCGACAAAAAAAAAAAGCCAAAATTAGGCTACAAACCAAACACAAAAATACAAAAATATAAGCATCCTTATATATTTTTCACTACCTATGGAACATACCTATTATAAAGAATTTGATAATTTGATAATTTTTTCTTCTCCAAATCTAGCAAATTTGTGTCACTTAATTCTTCATGAAAAACCTTTACATAAGTCAAAATCAAATTTTCCAAGTCAAAATTTCAAGAAAAAACATCACTGATAAACAAGTATAGTAATTTTTCTTCCATATACTTTGGAATTTTGAGAATTTGCAAATATAACCATCAGTATCAACATTTTTTTTGGAGAAAATCTTGGAAAATTTTGTTTATTTCTTCAATGTAATTTTGTGTAAGGTAAAGCTCTAAGATTAAAAAATTCTCAAAATAAGGGGCTTAAGACAAAGGTAATAACTGAGTTTAGCCCCACATTATGGGAATGTCCGTCACCCATGGGCTTTCACCAAAGTAAAACACAAGGCAAAATTTATCATGAACCAAACCTACGTAGATCATGAGGAATAAAAATGGGGGGGAAATTATGCCTACTTATGGGTGTAAAGACCCTCCCACTATTGAGGAGGAGGCGTAATATCCATCGTGTAAAACACTCAAAGAAAATTTGTGTGTATGTGGAAGGCATGTTATATATCCATCATTTTTGTCCTAGAAATCGTGAAAAATATTATGTCTACCTGTCAAGTATGGGAACAAAATTATGCCTACTTGTAGGTGTAAGAACCCTCCCATATTGAAGAGTAGGCATAAAAACCTTCCCATTCATATGTTTTGTGATCTACATAGGTTTGGTTCCTGATAAATTTTGCCTCATGCTTTATGATAAGGAAAGCGTATAGGTGGGGGACATTACCAAAATGGAAGGTCAAACTTGATTATCTCTCATCCTAGGCCCCTTATTTTAAAAATGCCCCCACCCTAAGGCTTTACCCTACACATTTTATAGGTAATTATTCATAATAGCCATCCAAACTTCCTTCACTCATGTCCATGGGGCATCTAAAGTGAAAGCAATTCATCTAAAGAAGTTGCCAAAATGACCAAGGATGGGATGAAAATGAATGGGTTTTTCCATGACCAAGTTGGAAAATGAAGTTTTGTGGCCAAGCTATCTTCTTTTGGGTGATAACACAAATTCCTTCAAGGATGGGATGAAGAATGAATGGGTTTTCATGACTAAATCCTCAAGGACAATTTTATTGCAAAGTTATATTCCTTTGGGTGAGAACACAAATGGTTTTTTATGACCAACTCATATAACTTGGAAAGTTGTTTTGTTATATTATTCTAATGACAACTCAAATTGTTTTTTGGACTTTCCTTATGTACATTTGTTGCAAAAGGAGAACAAGCATAATTTGGAATCTGAAACACTAGATTGTCTAGCTCATCATGAAAGCATCTTGTAGGCATTATTGTAGGAGAATTTTCATACACTTTCTTTTGTCTTTCTTTAGTTTGAAAATGAGCACATATATACATAAAAAAGGCCTTGAATTATCAATTGGTGAATAATTTCCCTAAAATTTCAAAAGAGCTTCAAATTAGTATAAATGTAAAGCTAGTGGTAGTTTCAAGAATAAAGTATGAAGAATAATGAATTTTGGATAGTTTTCACTAGGGCAGAGACTTGCATTGATTTTAGTAAAGAATAAGATGGAACAAACCTCTTGTATATAGTGCATTGTGGGGTTTTAATTTCAAACAACAACAATTATCAATTTGGTTGGGAATTGTAGATTGCTTAAACTTATTCATGCACCTTCCAATATGCAATGATTTGTCAAAAAGTAGTATCAAAACAAGTTGCAACAGATTTGTCAAAAATTCACATTACCAAATGGGTCATGAACTTTTCCCATACATCATGTTTTGAAGCCATATGAACATGTTGGTTTGTAGTTTGATCATGGGTGCTTTGAAGTTGCACCATTCTTTCAAGACTGGCATTTTTAAATATGAAAATGGTGAAACTGGACATGTCTAGGTGTTATTGGCCTATTTGGATGATTGGAAGTGGAAGGTTTAATTGTTAGGCATTCATTCAAGGGAAATTTATTCTACATAAATATATTGGCAAAGACCACCTTGTTTCTAATGAAAATGTAAGGGAGTTTTGCTACATGCCTTGATTTTCTTGCCATAAGAATGATTAGTTGTTTGTCTTCCTTCATTGGGTGGGTAGGTGCATCTCAGTGATTTGGTTAGGAAATTATGCACATAATCTACTAATCTTTTGGAATTCAAGAAAAACATGCACAACATAATTGGCCTTGTGCTTAATCATGTATACCCATCCTATTCATGCTCAACACAATCAACATATTTCTTTAAGCAAGTTTAGACCAAAAGGGATATTATGACCAAGAATATGGATTGCTTGATCTGGACTAGTCCCCAACTCTATGTTAATTATGAAATAATCATCTTTTATTTGTCAAAACTTCCAATTGAACCACTAGCTTATGAAACTTTTGTTGGTAACAAAGAATTGCACAAAAGTTGCCCTCTATGATTTAAGCATGAAACATGCACTACTTTATACCAAATCACTAGATCCATTTAGGTTTTCCACAAGAATGCAAACTGTTATATGAAGTTATTTGGAATTTTCCATCAAATGCTGGAAGTTGGCAACAAACCATGTTCTTGACATCTATTGCAAGTTGGACACATAACATCTTACTTCGTATGCATACTATCATGTAGGTCCATCATGTACTCAATGTAATGCTCTTTCAAGGATGGTACATTCACCATTTTGAAGATGGCTTATCGATTATATCTACCATCCAATCCAACCCAATGATCCCATGCATAATGGGTCTCAAAATCTTCCTACTTGTTGCATTAATGAATGGAGTAAATTTGCTTTGCAATTGATCACTCTTGTGCCAATGTTGTTTACAAAACTTAGATTATATGAAAAGTATCGGCATGTCCCAACCATTGGTTGAAATCCCATAGGTCATGTTGTTTATCATAATTTGACAAACATTTCCTACAAACAACAGATTACAAAATCCTATAGTTTCTCCAAAACCCAAAAAAAAAGAAGCCAACGTTGGAAATAACTGTTGAATTCAACACAAAAACAAAGGAAAAAAGACCACATCCCACATGCTAAAAGTAACAAAACATACATGTGTGGCATGTTCATGATTTACAAGCATGTGGTGTATTCGAAATAAGAATCAATTTCTTTCAACAACCAACAAAGTTTGATGGGTGTAATTTGTAATTTATACTTTAGGAAAGTTGAACAAGAAATAAGAATTAGAACTAAAAAATGCAAGTATTTTTTTTTAGTGTTGCTTCTCATTAAAATTGATGTTTTGTATCAGATTCTTTTAATTGATCAAGCTTCCCACCAAAATTCGCTTTAATTTTATTAAATTACTCATTGTGAAGCTTGAGTTGAAACCCTTTTTGAAAGGTTGGTGTTGGAATAATAGATTTTTTTTCATTTGGTTTGACCATGTACCATTCATAATTTAAGATCATGTAATGGAAAAATATCACCATGGTTATGCGTGCAAACTCATTGCCAAGACACATGCAAGGTTTGCCTCCAAATCCAAGAAAAGAAAAAGGTGGTGGTCCGGATCCTTCATGTCGCAACCCTAGCTTTGGGCTCGCGACCAAGGCAAAGGGGTTACAAGGGTGCGGGCCAAGAGGAAGCCCGGGAGTCACATCATAGACTCTCGGGAGTGCAAGAAAGTGTGAGGGAGTGAACCCTCACACTCCCAAGTGAACTCCCATGTTGGGAGTTGGTGAGAGTTGGAGTCCCAAAAGGACTCCCGAAACTTCAGAGACCAATTTGAGGGGTCAAATCTTAATGGCTTGTGGCGTTCTTTATATCAATGAAAAGCTCTTGAAGCGTAAATGTTTAAAATGGGCTCGCATTGCTCATTTGGACATTTGAAATGGAAGTTACGACCAAAAGAAGAACCTGGAGTCGAATTCCCGGGAGTCTGCCAATTTTGACTCCCGACCACTAAAAGTCGGGAATCGACCCAAAATACTTGGCTACAGACAACGTGCGACATATCGTTGGAAAGGTCTCGACAAGAGCTATAACTTTACTTTAGACCGCACTTCGATCCGAGGTCTGCTCGCAAAGTTATGGGGCTTCAAAGTCTCGGGAGTCCCATTGGGCGAGATTTCGGGACTCCCGCGCGGGAGTCCCGGGAGTCCCGGGAGAGAAAAGCCATTTGGATGTGGGCCCCGTGGAGAGTCACAGAGTATACTATAAGGGGGAAGGTGGTGGCTTCCCCCAAGTTCGGGCCGTGGTGAGTCTTGTGTGTCCGTGTTGCCCGTGGCTGTCCTAGCACCAAAGGTGCTCTAACTTTGCACTAACCACTTGGTGTGGGTTGTGTGCAGGCCCGTGTGAGTGAATAAGCTTGTCAATTCTTCCTAGTCCCATCCCGGAGCTCCAATACACCCCTCTACCCTTCCAAGTGTTGAGAACTAGGGAGCGCATCCCGACTCCTCCCTCTTCCGCTGTCTTTCACTTGGACTCACATTTGAGTCCTTTAAGGAGTTGGGAGTGCGTCACATCAACCTAGAGGGATCAAATTTTGTCGGATTTGGGATATTTGTGGTGACATATGTGTTCAGTGAGCTGACCAAAATACCTACAACATTAGCCAATGAAATAGGTTATTGATAAGGAAATTGGCAAAGTTTTCACACCCAAGTGTAATTTGATTGAATGAAATTTGTGTCATGCATGAAATTGGTAACTCAGTGATAATGGGGAATTGTGGGAAGTTTGAAAATTTAGCCCCTTGGTGAAATTGTTGGATGTATGAATCAATTTGTGTAGGTATTAGAATGGCACCAAACCTCGATGCTTCTTTGTTTTCATAATTGTTATTTTCAATAAGGAATTGGTTTTAACGTATAACTACCAATTAAAAAGTTATGAAGGAACCACATAAAAACTTATGATTTTTTGCTAGATGTTTTGTGAAAATTGTTGATTCTTTTGATTTTTTGAAACGATTAAAAATAACCTTTAATGCGGTTTTTTGGGCCTAAAACAATGGAGCCAATGGTTTTTAAATTTTAAGTTTCAAAACAATTAGAGTTGGGGATTAATGTAAAAACCAAATACCTAAACAAACTCTAGTGTGAAAATCCAAGCAACTTAGGGTCCCTTTGTTACTTACATTATATCTTCTTTATACCACAATCAATAATCCTTTCAAGAGGTTTCAATTTACATTTGAATGTGCCTTCATTCAATAAAGTTTAGACTTTACTTTCCATCCTTTTGGTATTGTAAATCCTCCGTATTCAAATTCTTTGACGCATATTCGAAATGCTAGTTCTACAGCAGGTTGTGGACGCAAAGCCTCTTGAAGAACACACCATGTATATTTCATTTTGCGTGTATCCTCCCAATTTAATGGTGCCCCATCCTTTGTTTTGGATATCTCCATTTGCTCTATCAAATCCACGAATACAGATATTCTTATAATTAAACTTTGTAAATTGTGATTTTTACTATTGACTAGTGGGTGCCTGTGGCCGAAGGCCACTGTGAAGTCCCCCGTGGGTGCCTGTAACCTTCGGCCACTGTTTTTTAGTTTGTCTTATTTTTTACTCTTTATTTTTTACTGCACTGGACGCCCTGCCCTGCCCTGCCCTGCCTTGTTTTCAATTTTCCTTTTGTTGCCAGGGACAGGAGGAGGAAGTTACACAGGGAACGGGCAGTGTTTTTTTTCCTTTTGCTGCCAGGGACAGGAGGAGGAAGTTACACATGGAAAGGAGGAGGAAGTTACACAGGGAACGGGCAGTGTTTTTTTTTGGGATATGGGTTTCAGGACCTGGACGGATAGACAGACAGATGGACAGACACCACTGTAGCTCATTTGGGTTCCCCATTTGGGTATACACCATGGAAAATTTGTAACCACCTTCATAGGTTACACAAGCAAATGATTTGTGTTCTTAAAATGTTCATGACATTTATTCTTAACATTCTTGACCCTTTTATCATTAGTGTTGAGTTGCACCATTGTATTTTTTAAAAAAAATTGGTTCAACAACTATTGTTTTTAGGGCATGGCTCAAATTTTTGATTGAAACAAAAAAAATGAAAATTACTAGAAATTTACAAACATGAATACAAAGGCCCTTCAAGACCTTCCACTCCTAACCTTCAAAAGATGTTCAAAAAATTATGATTGTTTCAATCCATTGTTTATTAATCAAATAAAAGAAAGAGCATCATAGGCTTTCCTAAAAAAATTAAACATTAAAACAAGTGAAAAAAACATCTTCCTTTCGTATTACTTAACAAAGCAACCCAAAGTGATATTTTCCTAAAAATATTTTCTTTACGCCTCATTGAAATATTACGGCTTAATTTTTTCTAAATCCAATCAAAGTTCGAATTCTACATGACTTGGGTAAATTTTTAATATGAAATTCAAAGTGAAAAATATTCTTTAAATGAGTTCTATGTTGTCTTGAAGTTGAATGGGTAAAAAACATTTAAGGTGTGACATTCTTAGTGGTACCACCCAAGGATGGGTTTGCCTAATATCCTTCCCATTATTAAGAAAGTAGACATAATAATGTTCCTACTATTATGATTTATGATATAGGTATGCTTAATAGTCATGATAACTTTCACCTTATGTTTAACAATGGACATATACTATGAAATTGATTGATGGTCATGTCTTTTACCTTTAACAACTTCTTGCAAGCAATGTGAATTAAAGAACAAATACTTGAGTGCCATAGAAATGGTAGCATTGGTAGTTTTGATGCCAACAAATAATAACATCGCAAGATTGTCTTTAATTTCTTCATCTCTAATGAGGTTGCCTTCTTCATCATGGGGTGTGTTCAATAATAATGATAAAAGTTCATGGTACATCTCCGCTTTCCTTTTTTTGGTATCCTGCAATTGTTACATTTTGTGTATTAACACATAAAACGGGTAAGGTTTGAATTTCATATAAGCTAACATTGTGCAAACATATATAAGAAATGACACCAAATTCCCCCATCAATTTTGGAGGCAATTTTTTACCCATAACCATTGTTCCAAAAATTGCAAAACTAGTTCTAATATATAATCAATTGCCATCTTCAAAAGATTCAAGAATGGGTGGAAGTACAATCCGGTGTTACCATTAGGAACCACCTCAAGAAATGTTAAGGAACCAAAACTGGCCAAATTATTTATGGGCCCTTTCTTTTAAATATTTCCACAATTATATATATATTCCATGTTTATCCATTGCATTCCAAAGCATATGCCTTTTTTTTAATTGTAATAAGTGTTTCCTATATTTGTTCAAAGTTTGATGGGTCCAATAAAATTTAGTGTGACATTCTTATTGGGTCATCCCAATTGTACTTCCACTAAAACTACCTTCTCACCCAAAAAAAAACTTACAATTCTTTACATGTTTTGCCATGAAAATTATATGTTTTTATAATTCTTGAAGCTAAAGCAATTAAAATGAAAAAACTAAAATCAGAATTTCTTTGATTTTAGATTCTCAATAAGTTGGAATTGCAAATAACTATTTGAATCAAATTCTTCCACAACACCACCTAAACTAATCTTGGATATTTTAAAAATTCCATTTATATAAAATAAATTAAGATAGTTTTGGTTCCACACATAAATAAAATCAAGAACCCAATTTCAAATCAGACTCTCAAATGGTTTTAATTTAAGTTTCAAAATTAGTTCCAAAAATGATAGCCAATTTTGATTTAGATTTTACTATACATTGCCAGAATCAACAATTCTAACCCACAAAATTAAATACCCACCCAACAATTTGGCAAAACAAGCATGCGACTTTATGATAAAATCATATAAAGACTTATGCATCTAAGCTTAAAAAGGTATGTTCATGAATCATTGACCAAAATTTATCATTAAAGTAAAGGTTTCAAAAGTTAGTTGCATACCTTGCATCCAATGTACGTTTTATATTGTCACGACCTAACTTAGCCTTGTGGTAAGCAAAACCAGGAAAATCAATTGGTAATTGAAATGTCCCATTTATGTAGTCTTCAACATCATGTTGCATAGAATGGAATTTAAGGCCTTCAATTATGCTCAAAACAGATCCATCACCAAAGAAAATAGGAAATGTTTTATGGTTTCCATTGACTTGATTTCATCCCTTCCTTCCCAAAATTGTTGAAAATGTGCCCTTGTTGTGTTATCCAATCTTGGCACAAAGTTGTGCAAGTTACTTGCGCCAAAAAATGCCATGCAAGTGTGACGCAAGTTTTTAGCAATGACAAACCTGAGCTATTAAATCTATTAAAAACCCAAGTAAACTCCACGATCCATTATATTCATACATAGATACCATTGTGATTATTTTTTCCCTCATCTATTCCACTCCAAAAACTTAGTTATAGTTTAAACTTTATATCAATCAAATGAGGATATAAAGGTGTTAGCATTCATCAATTTGACCCAAGTACATAAACCAATTGACCAATCAAATAAGGATATTCAAATGGTGTGTTTATTTGTGTTTTCCCCTTGTTAGATTGCAAGCCATAGAGTTGTTAATATCCATTAATTATGACCACCCACATGAATAGACCAACAATCATTCAAGGGTAGGATGTGGGAGATGTGTTTACTTGTGTTCTTTGCATGTTTTGTTTGAAATACTTTCACCCAAAAGTTTTGCTACTAATGATGGCCAAGATTGTTGGAATAATTTATTTTCATTTGCAAACAAAAACTTGTTGGCCTCAAGGGCATCAAAAGAAATTGAAGGAGCAAACAAAATGTTTGTTTTGAAAATATGAATTCATGTACATCCAAGACATTAACATCCATTAGAAAGGTGTGTTGAACACACATGAAGGAATTCACATTGTCAAGTTCATGGAGAATAAACCCATGTAGTACATAAAACTTAATTTAATGTTTGACTTCATGTTTTGTGCATAACCATGATTTGGGTTTAGTCATGGATTTCATGGTTAAGAAAACATTATTTGAAATATAATCTATCAATATTTCAAAGAACAAATTATTGCAAATATGCATTACAATTGATTTTGTTCATACACAATTGGACCTCTTACTAATTATTTTGATTATGAGGTTGATGTATGAAACCAAAATTCCCTAACCATTTCTAGCGTCCCCTTCCATGTCTAACTTATTTGGAAGCCAATTTACAAGGATACATGATATATTTTAAGTATATTATAGTTGATTAAATAACCTAACATGTTAATAAATGAGAGAACGGTTTGCACAACATTTTTGTGAGTCCACCTAGCCCACCAAACAATTATGTTGAGTATTGTTAACTTGTTCTTCACAACCAAAATCTCATTCAAACATAAGTTATGCCAAAATATCTCCACATTTTTAAATAGTGGAAAAGAATGAACATTAGATCATGTTTGTGTAGGGATGTACCTCTCCATATTTGGCAACGTGAGAATTGAAAAATGCTATTGAATTGTTACTTTCTAAAGCAGTCATATATTCCAAAATATCTCCGATGAAAGAAGCCCAAGTTGACCTGGAGGCAAAGGTGCATTTGTTTTCCTTTGTAAAAAAAACCAACCACAAAGCATAACTATGATTGTTGTAATCATCAATAATGCCAACCCCATATTATTTGCCACAATTGAACCAAACAAATTGTTATCACTATAGTAACTTAGCTCACCCATTTTAGCTTGGTTATCAGGATTAACACCTAAATCCCCCGAAAAAAACTTTTAACAAGACATAGGTATGTCGAAATTTCATTCCAAAAATCTTTGAACACCAATCTTAAAGGCTAACATGCACATTTCAATCCGAGAATGACCACATCACCCCAACACCATTTCCTTCTTTACTTCACACCACCTAAACAATCTAATGTAGGAAAGGCATTGTGAGTGATGCACATATGTACCAACCACCAGCAAAAGGTTTGGCACATTTGGCAAATGTTGAATGGCATCAAAATTTGTGTAACACTTTTCATTTTTGTTGTCTTATAAAAAAGAAGTATGATACTTTTGGTTTTGTCTACTTCAAAATATCAATCTTTATGGTTCAAGACTCAAAACATGCTTTTGATGATTCAAGCTTTCAATCTATATGATTCAAAACTTTCGAACTTTTTGTGTACATTACGTTATTGGTCTTCATGGGTAAAAAAAAATCAAAATTTGGGCCCATGTTATTAAAAAACACATGCCATGTAGGATCAAGCTATACACAAAAGGTTATGTTATTGTTTGATGAGGTGAATTATAGGGTACACCCAAAAATTATCATATAGCTTATGTGCATTCACACATTATGCAATATACCATACCTTTGCAAATTCAACAATAATCATATTAATTGGAAAAAGTTGAAATTTTTAAAATATTCTTTTCAAAGAAAACATTTTTTGTGAGGGAAAATAAAGAATCTTTTGAAATATTTAGAATATATATTTGTTACAAAATGGAATCTTCAAAATTAATTAAATATTTGTCAAACATGTGTGGAAGCTACCCTTGAATTTTTGGAGTTATTGTCAATGATTTAACAAATGATTTTGCTTCATATGGTTTCTTTGTGTGTGTGTGTGTGTGTGTGTGTGTGTGTGTTTGTTTTTGGGGTTCTTTCCATCAATTAGCTTGAACATGACTATTACTTCATAATTAAAATAAAAAACTATGAGATGACCATTGGAATCTCCTTAGATTTGTAGTACCCTTCATGCCATAATAGCTATAATTAGAACATATTACTCAAAAGGTTTTTATTCTATCTTAGTTTCAATTTTTCCATTTTGTCTTGAATGTCATGTGCTCCTATTTACAATTAATCTACTCACATATCATATCCATTGAAAGAGTTGTAAGGTTTAAAGAAAATATTTTGCTTTACCCCTACAACTTTATGCATAAAGGTAAATGCCAGTCATGTATCAAACTAGATTGATGATTTTGCAAAGTTTTTATATCTTTACCTTTTTTGAGTTGAATATTATTGGAAAACTTAATTGTTTCTTTGAGTAACATATTAAGATTGGTATACTCACCAAATGGGTGGGAAATTCATAGTTGGCATACTCACCAAGAGAGTGGGAAAGTTCATGGTTGATAAACCCACCAAGATGGCAAGAAAGTCCTTACTTCATAGGGGGTGGCTTTCGGCATCTAGTGTACGAAAGACCTTTGTACAACCCCTCCAACTAAAGAAGAACACAACTCACCCATTTCATGTGACCACAATTGAAGTAAACAAGGGTAATTGGCTTTCAATAAGGTCATCATTCAAAAGGAGTTTATGGTACAAAATGAGTGTAGTTGTTGAAAATGAGGACACACATAACACAATCAACTTCACAAAGTAAAGATGATTGAAACCTTTTTGTCATAAGACCTTTTCTTTGGCTCTATCAAAGACAATACCTCTTCTATGGACATGGCTTTGCTTTTATGAATCCTTCGATATTATCTTGGGAAGTTTCTTATCTTCAATATTTGTTCAGCTGAGGGCAATGTGGTTTTTTCCCCCCTATATATATATTTAATGAAGTGGCAATCATCCATGAGAATATTTAGCCAAATCTTGATATAAAATATGATGGTAAAACAAATTTAATCACCCTGAAGTATATTTTTGAAACTATATTGAAACTTCATGTAAAATCTGGCCATTTCTTTTTTTGAATTAAAATGACCAAAATTTGGAAATTAGAAAACCCCCAAAGCACTCTTTTTTCGCCACTTCTAGAAAATCATTCGATATAAAACAAAAAAAGTAGAACCTAAGGTTGTTAGTACTTACCTTCGTATTTCATATGGAATAGCATATATGTCCACATGACTAGGTAATACATTTGACCACTAACAAGAAAATAATTGCCCACATTGTTTTTTTTATTGGCGAATTTTCATAAGAAATTGACTTGAAAAATGTGATTTGACCAATACAAAGGATTTTTTATGGAAAAAATGGTCGCAATTCGCCAAATTTTGAGAAGAAAAATAATTCAAGTTGCCATATTTCTACAATGTGTTCCAGTAGGTAGCCAAGAATATAGAAGGATCCTAGTTTTTTTCTATTTTCATATCTGGCATGTAGCCATAATTGGCTAACTTAGTGTCTGGATGGCTGCCACCCTGGCTACATCACAAAATCCTTTAAAAAAACCCTAATTGCCCACATTGCAATATAATAAAATGTGTACACATGGGAATGTGATGATGAGTTGAGCACCATTATTGTGTTCCCACATCAAAATTTTAACATGATACATTGGAAGTATCTACACTTCTCTATCCATTTCATCAAACTTAAGGCAACTTTAGACAAGAGTCCTAAGTCCGAGGACCAATGAATTCAAGCAATCTTATTTGTCAAAAACTTTAAATTGGTCCCATGGCCTTTAGACAAGGGTCCAAGACCCAAAAGTGGCAAATTGAAGCTAAACTTACATGGCATCTAATTTTGAAGGGGAAATCAATTTGTTTGGACCAAAACCCGATGCTAAAGGGAGAGCTTTTGATTTGGAGGACCAAGAATTAGGCTAGGGACCAAGGAGCAATCCAACTCAAGGATTCAATTTGCTTCAAATTAGTCCAAATTGGTTCTTAGGAAATTGGACCTTGGACCCTCATCTAAAGTGGGCCTAAGGCTCCATATTGTTGTGCACTACCATTCACGATCAACTCATGAAAGAAATGAAATGACTTTGTGGAAATTAAGTTCCATTCAAATGAAAATATTGAATGACATTGCATGCAACTTGAATTCAAACTCAATTGAATTGAATTCAGATTTAGTCTAATTGAATTGAATTCAAATCCCAAATTTAAGTCAATTCAATTCAAATTGATTTAGTTAAATTGAATTGAATTCAGATTCTACATTTAATTCAAGTTTAGTCAATTTCAATTGAAGACAAATGAGATATAAATTGATGTTAAAGGTATATATTGAAAATTTTCTCATGACTATGGCATTGGGAGGAAAAAAAAACTCTTAAAAAACATAAATTTGTAAGACATTTTGCCATTCCATTTTATTTGAGAATCAACAACATATTCTAGTTTGGAACTATCCAAAAACAACAACTTATGAAACTCAAACTTGTCCTACCTAAACAAATTCCTATGAATTATCATCTCTAAAATAGTTGCATGCATGTGGTTTAATGCTCCATTTAGGTTTTTTATGTTGATTATGGTCTTCCATGTGACATAAATTTTTCTTAATGGGTCAAAAAGTAACTACCAAGGGACTTGGGCTGGTTTGGCAACAAGGAGCCTAATAATTGTTTTTTTTTTGTCACTTACTTTTGACCATAAAAATAATAATATTTTACAATTGAGCACTATGATAAATAATGAAACTAGTGTGCTTGAGAATCAAATTATTTTTTTGGCATGATTTATAGGTATTTTTTAGAACTTTCAACAAATCTAAAACTAATTAATTTGTGCCTAACCAACCTAGGTACTATGATATTTGATATGGTGCTTGTCATTTGTCAATTTGAATGTACAAAATTGCATGAAACACAATGCACTTGGAGAAATTTCCTATTGTATTTGGATGGAACCTTATTGACAAAAAATACCCCCCTTAGAAAAGAGGAGGAATTTTTATCCCCACTATTTAAGAAGGGAAGGATCTCACATTTATATAAAACATTGGTGCAAGAAAAGTATTCTAATTAAATTTCAAAATTTCAAAACTCAATAATACCTCTTGGTTCTTCATCCTCACCAACAAGACCTCCCAATTTTTCATCCTCACCCACATGACCTCCCACCTCTTTATCCATGTTCTTCATCATGGGCCAATGCTTTACGCCATGTAAAAGCCGACAAACTGAAGCTTTACACTACACAAAAAACTGCTCCAATTCCTTAATAATAGGTGTAAGATCCTTCCCAATCTTACAACCTTGTGATCCATGGTTGTTTAGGCTTATGATAAGGTTTTCCTTGTGTTGCTCTATGGTGGGGTAAGGCCCACAAGCAAAGAACATTCCCAAAATGTGAAGCTGGGGTTGCCTATTGGAACATCCCATGCCTTTTATTTTGGGAATGTTGCCACTATAGGGCTTTACCTTACACAACATCATATTATTTTGGATGTGAATGATCTTTAACATGGCTTAGGATGACATATTGAGTTCATCTTTCTATAGCCTCACTATGTGTCAAGACCATTCATAAATTTTCCAGACAATATTGTCAAATAATTCTACTTTTAGCCCATATGCAACAACTGATTTTTCTTTTTCAATTTTTTGATGTAGCCAAAATAGAGATCATCCAAAAAAAATTCTAGCCAGTTTTTGGCTATAAACCATGTATGAAATTACAAAACTATAAGCATCATTATTATGTTATTTGCTTCTTATAGGAACATACCTATTATAAAAAATCCGATGATCTGACATTTTTTCCTTTCCAAATATAGTGAATATTTGTCACTTAAAATTCTTGATGAAAAAATCTTCTACATAGGTCGAAATCAAAATTTTTTGAGGAGGGAAAAAACATCTCTAATAGGCAAGTCTGGTAATATATAGTTTTTATATTTTAAAATTTTATGAAAAGATGGCCATCTGTATCCACATTATTTTTTGGTAATAATTTTCACATTCCGGATTTTTTTTGTAATAAAAAAAATCTTGGACAAATCTGTTTTTCAGTTTAATTTTGACTAAATTTACCGTTTTATTTGGAATTTGGTTGACAATTTTTTGACATTACAAAAATTGAAAAAAAAAAAAAAATCCTGAAAAGTGTTGTTGCAGAGCTATATTCTTCCGGGTGAGAAAAAAAAACTAGTTTCAAGGATGGGATGAAGATTTGTTTTTCATGACCAAGTCATAAAGGAAATTTTTGTTATATTCTTCAGGTGAGAACTTGAATTGTTTCATGGATTTTCCTTGTGTATACATTTTGTTGCAAAAGGAGAGAACAAGAATAATTTGGAGTCTAAAAGACCTCACTATCTAGCTCATCATTGAACCATTTTTTAGGCATTATTGTAGGAAGAATTTTCATAGGCCTTCCTTTGTCCTTCTTTGGTCTTGAAATGAGCACATATAACAACACTATACACATTCAAAAAGGCCTTGAATCATCAATTGGTGAATCATTTCCTTAGCATTCAAAAGAGCTTCAAATTAGTGAAAATGCAAAGCTAGCGGTCGAAGTGTCAAGAATAAGGTACAAAGAGTTTTGCACCCTTTTCATTACAGCAGAGATTTTGCATGGAGCAATAAAGAATAAGATGGAGCAAACCTTTTGTATGGTCTGATAAAATTAGCATTCATTGCAAAGTTACATAGTGCAAAAAAGTTTGGAAATTTCTTTACAAAATTTTGCATGGCCAAATTTTATTAGGACTACTAAGTTCAGCTTTTTTGCTTGAAGTTTGCTACTGAAGTAAGTTTCATTTTCATTGTTCATTTCTTCATGAGGTGCATGTGAAGCTCAAGATGAAGAGCTTTTAACACAATTCAAGTGAGCATGTGATACTGCAACAGTATGCAGCTATTGTTCAACCTTCAACTTCAATTGACAGCCACTCCTGCAAGCAATCCAAATGGCAATACTGTGCAAGGTGGGGTTTGGACTTCAGACTACCACAGTTATCAATTTGGCTGGGAACTGCACAATTGCCACACAATATCTGGGGTACATAACTAATACAGCAGCATGACACAACTCTCGGGAATGTTTTGAAATTTTTTGAGCATGGTTGAAATTGCAGATTGCCTGAATGATTTCAGGCGCCTTCCACACTGCAGAGATCTGTTGAACAACGGTACCAAAATAAGTTTCAACAGACTCATCAAAAGTTCACATTGCCAATGGGTCATGAACTTTGCCCAGAAATCATTTGTTCAAGTCAGATGAACATGGTGGTCTGCCGTTTCAACATGGGTAATTTGAAGTTGCACCATTCTCTCAGGACTGGTATTTCAGAATCTGAAAATGGTGGAAGTGGACATGTCTGGGTTTTATCAGCCTGCTTGGAAGCTTGCAAGCTTCAGTTGTTGGGCATCCATTCAGGGGAAACTTAGTCTACATCAAAATATTGGCCAAGACCATCTTGTTTCTGGTGAGAATGTAAGGGAGTTTTGATGCCTCAGTTTTCCTCCCATAGGCCATGACTGGTTTGTTTGTGTTACTTCATTGGGTGGGTAGGTGCATCTCAAGGCTTTGGTTAGAAAATTATGCATGTAATCTACTAGTCCTTTGGTACCTTTCAGCTCACCACATTTTTCAGTCTTCAGATAAGCTTCTGCATTTACCAATCAACTAGGTTCCGATCTTTTTCAGACCAGCAACCATGTGCAAACCACCTGTGAATGTGGACACTGGGGATGCAGAGCCCAAATCTCCACACTTCTGCATGCCACTGTGCTGCATGCTAGTCACCTGAGAGATCTTGAGGTTCAGGATTTCGTTGAGACCTACTTGTGACCCCTCTCTGCCTTTCCACCCTCCCCCTTTTGCCGTTTTGCCCTTTCCTTATTGCTAGATTCATGTAGAAAAACACAACTGGCTCCATTTCGACACCCTTTGGGTGTGTTGAAGTAAATGCAAGCTTTTCTTGATTTCTCCCGCAGTTGAGTCATTCCAGACCTGGCGGTTTCACCATTCCTTGGCTCATCCGCAAGTCTCGTGGATAGACCAGCCACATCAATGTCTTCGTTTCCTGGCCATCTTGGTGCAGACTCCATAGACCTTCCAGTGGAACTAGTTGCTGTCCCTCCTGGCACTTCATTGGTGCTATTCCTTCCATGCTGTGAGATGAGATCTTTGAAGTATTGCTCATCGTGATGTGATAATGGTCGACCAGAAATTGACATGACTGTCTGAGATGCAGAAGGCAGTGGAACAGAAAGAGGGGCTTGCAATTGGGCACTTGGAGGCCTAGTAGCAGGTATATACAGCTGCCCATTTTGTGCTGGATGAGGTAGACATGCCTGCATGGGTCTGTTTGACATTCTGGCATTGAATGTCTTTTGGAAACTACCAGGACCGGTAGTTGCCAGGGCTGGACTAAAGCCTGGGGGTCTTTCAAATACAACATTGCTGGGTGGAGCAGCTCCGGCTACTACTGGCATCTTCCTTTCTTTCACACTGATGTCCCCTCCACTCTGCAACAATTCTTGCTCACCAAGTGGTGCTTCAAGCCTTGGAGCTTTTGGGGCCCAATTGTTTCCATTTCCCCTTCTTGTGCCTTCTGTGAACAGGTTTTTTGCTGAATTGTTGCTTGAGAGCTGACCTGCCAGGCCTTTGAGCATAGAGGGGTTTCTTAGAAACTTCATGAGCAATTCATGGTCTATTATGTTGTTGTCATTGCACTGTGGAAGGGCATTACATGCAGCAGTTGCTGCTGCAATAACATCAGGTTCTGTCTCTGCCAGATAGAAGGGTGGTACAGGTGCAACTGAAGTTCCATTATGAGGGTTTGATCCAGTTTGATCAGGATTGAAACCAGAGATCTCAGGTGCCAACATGGTGGACACAGCAGGAACAATGATTCCCAGAGGGGGCCCACAGATGGTAGAACCTCTTGTTTGGCCATTATCTTGGGGAGCCCTTGCCAACCAGTTTGCATCAACAGGCTTCTTTGTGAGATTCCCAAAGCCTGGAGGAGGGGATAACACCCCTTCTGGACATCATACACCAAACATTGAATATTCAGTACTGTAATTGGATTTAGGTAGGAAATTTTCAAAATCAAAACTTCAAAACACCAGCAGAATTTAGGAGTCAGAAGTCTTCAAGAATAATGCAGATGATCCATACGCCAACTAGGCTCTGCAAAAGCTTAGCAAATCAACCTCTACAAGTTCAGTTGTTGTGAAAACCTAGCCCATGTACCTACCTGTCATTGCAGATTCTTGAGGGAAATGAAGTTTGTCAACTGCCAATTTTAACCCATCGTCTGGATCAGGTGTAGCATCATCTTCTGCTGGTACCACTGGGATGACAAGAGTTCTTTCATCGTCATAAGGCAACTGTGGTTCTTGTGGCTCTGCAGGACTGCAACTTGTATGGAATAAACCCTCAGTTGCATGACAAGCACTCAGTCAATCTTTAGATGATTCCTGAACATCTTACAAGAGACTTCATGTTTTAGATGACAGTATGAGGAGAGTATGAATAGTTCTTGAGGTCAAAAGACAGGGAAGTTATACCTTTCAGGAATGGATGAGGCTCGGGGATAAACAGCCTCTAGTACTCTAAGCTCCCGTTGTCTCTGGACTGCAACCTCTTTACTTTCTCCACCAGCAATCACCTTCCATGATGGATGCAGATTGAACTGATGCAAAGGGGAAAAACAGCAAAAGTCATGAACCATAGAATCATGCTTTTCATGCTCCAAGATATCTGTGACAAACCTCATCAAGCACAGTAGGGAACCAAACAGGACATTATGGGAAAAGATCTCTTGAAACCACTCACCAGAGCAGGAACACGCCAAGGAACCTCAGGTATGACATCTGCAACTGCTGGCTTGATACTTATTGGGATCGTAAGACCAAAACCAGGAGGAAGATCACTAGATGATATGGGAACTGTCATGTGCATAAACTTAGTCTGCTTTGCCTGTAGAAGATCTTGATGAGCAGTTCCAGACAAATCGGGTGCATCTTCTGCTGCAAACAGCCGCACCTGTAGAGCGACAGTAACAACAATACTCTGCAGATTTAGGAGAGTATTTTGACACAAAGGGTAGCAATCCATGAATATTAACAGCTTTGCCCCCAGTAAAAAAAGGATTGACTGTAAGTGAGAAGAATTGCTGTATTGGGCAACTCTAAACACAAGTTGCAAGAAGTATATAATCCATAAAATAAATGTCTTCACTTAAAAAGAGGTTTTTGCATGTGGATATTGAAGCACCATGGACTTCAAGGAAAACATGCACAACATAACTGCCTGAACTTGGTCATGTATACCCATCCTATTCATGCTTAACACAACCAACATATTTCTTCAAGGAAGTTCAGACCAAGAGGGATGTTGTGATGAAGAATCTGAATTACTTGATCTGGGCCAGTCCCCAAGTCTATGTTAGATGTGAGATACTCATCTTGATCCATCAAAACTTCCAACTGGCTTGTGAGACATTGGTTGGCAACAAAGAACTGAACAGAGTTGCTGTCTAAGGTGCAAGCATGAAACATGCATTACTTTATACCAGATCACTCTATCCATTCAGGTTTACCACAAGAAAGTGACTGCTGTGAAGTTATTTGTAGTTCTCAATCAAATGCTGGAAGTTGTACACAGAGCATCTTACCGCACATGCATACTATCATGCAGGTCCATCATGTACTCAATATAATGCTCTTTCAAGGATGGTACATTCATCATTTTGAAGGTAGAACACCAATTGTATCTACCATCCAATCCATCCCAATGATCTGATGCATAATGGGTGTTGCAATCTTCCTACAGAGTAACACATTGCATTGACGATTGCAGTATTGCTTCTCATTTGATCACTCTTGTAACAATGTTGGAGAACTTAGTATTACAAGAGAAGCATTTGCATGTTCCAACCATTGGCTGAAGTCCATAGGTATTGTTGTTGCTTCTCATAATTTGAGAGACATTTCCTACAAACAACATATCTATGACATTGCAGAGGGAAACTCCACAAAACTTTGAATGCAAGATGCAAATGAGTGCAGTCATAACCTTATGAGTGTTGCTCACAAAGTGTCAGACCATCACCTTTGTCATCAGTAGCAGAAATGAGCTGCCATGACTCCCCCACTGCCTTCCTTAGCTCCTTCCAGTGGGTGTAGACAAGTATGAAATACTCTGCCTAGGATTTGGGCAAACCAATGTACAAACACCTCTGTCCTGAGAACTTGCATCCAAGCCTCCCATAACAGAATGATAAGGGGATTGTTCAGAAATATCATTACTGCACCATCATAAGTGTCAGTTCCCTTCATCTCAGCTTGATTTGATGCTGTGTAGACTGCTATCTATTACAAAATCAAGCACACAAACATGCACACAGACATAATCATGACTTCTTCATCCTGATGCTCATACCATAGTCTCCAGGCTAACTTACAATTGCAGGAGACTACATATCTATGAAATTGCAGAGACATCTCCACAACAACAATTTGAAGGTAACATGACAATGAGTGCAGTCATAACCTTATGAGAGTTGCTCACAAAGTGTTAGACTGTCACCTTCACCAGGAATCGCAGTGAATGAGCTGCCATGTCTACCTGCCAACTTCATCAGCTCTTGACAGTAGATGTATAAGATAACATACCCAAAAGCTTTGGACAAAACATTCTACAAAATCTGCATCCTGAGTCTCTAGAAGCAATGGGACAACTCGATCATGATGTCGGCTAGCACTCAAGAGACATAGCTCAGGAAGACTACACATGAATTACATAAGACTCCTTCAAATTTGGATGGTGTATGTCATCATGGCTCTTGTTATCCCTCCATCAAGAATGTGTACATTGACCCTGATAGGTTGCAGCAGGTGCACAGTGATGAATAGTGCCAAAATTCTTGCTAGATGTCAAAACCACAACTGTGCTATTTTGTGCAAGACATGTATACTTACTGGTGGTGTCTACTCCCCAAGATAAGTAAAATCCAGATGGATCCCAAAGCTTGAGTGAGATTGGTTTGTCATGCCATTCTCTGAAACAGAAACCATATTCCTGTTTTCAACTGTCATGGAGTTTGTTCAGGCAATTAGCAAGACAAACCAAGCATTGGAAACAGAATTTAGGTCATAGATCCATCAAGGATTTGTGCATGTCAAAGAACTGCCAGGCATAAGACAAAAGCCCATGACGACAACAGGAAGTGACCTTCGTGTTTGACAAGGACAGATTCGTTCCTTGTATTCTATTCAAGAAGGAATTGCGTTGACCAGCAACAGATGCGGTTTTCCAAAAAAACAGAGAGGAAACCCTAACCAAGTGAGCACTTCTTCTGTTGTAGATCCTTGTGATTCATTCTTGTTCGCTTTTGTTGTGATTAACTGCGGTTGATTTGTTTACGAATCTCTTGCTTATTTGCAAGCTTTTCCGAGTATCCGGTTTATTACACTTAGAGAAGAAGAGGATTTTCTTTGAGATCTGAAATTCTGGTACGCCGTCCCTTCTCAATCCATCGGGAAGATCTCTTTACAGGGAAATCGGACATGGCGGTGGACGCTCGCCATGCGGAAGTCGAAAGGCACAGGGAGGGATGATAGCGAGCCCCAGTTGAAGAGGAGAATCCATGACTAAAGAGACTACTGCGATTCTTTATCGAAGAATAAGAAGGAGAAAACCGCACCAGAACAAAAGAAACATGTAATTTGCAAGACAGGTCGCCGCAGGAGTGAAGGAGGAGGAAAAAAGGAATGACCTGACACAGTCTGTCCCCTGCAGCCCAGGATACTTTCTTACTGACTCTGGCTTGCTGAAGATGATGACGAAGATGATGCAGTGATATGTTCTGTCCCATTTGGTCAGCAGGCAGTCCCAAAACAGGCCCCCCGAAGCCTGGTGGTAGAGAGGCTGTTGCCATCGCTGGCACACCTCAATATAACCTACCTTTTCTCTTGTCTTCGGTTTCTTTCTCTCACTCCCGTTCCTTGTTTCCCTACCTTCTCTTCCCTCCTCCCTACTTCTCGCAAACCTATTTTCGCATACAACAAACGCAATACCGAACCGCTGCTTCCCAAAGTTTTCCTGCATACAGAAACTAGAGCAGCAAAGCGGCTTGCACAATCCGTCGCATCGATGCGAGCGGCTAAGGCCTCGAGATCCGCGTGCGATATGACTCACTGTGATCATGCGCTGCGCTGCACGGCGCTCCTCACTGTATCCCGCCGCACAACCCCACCTCTCATAACCCAGGGTCCAAAACGGACCCGACCTCAAGTTCCACACCAGTAACCAAGCCCCACCCTTAGCACTAACTCCTGTTCCTATTTAGGATAGTTCCGGGCAGGGCAGAAGAAAAAAATCATGTCTTGTAAATGAGGGGGTTCTTATGCCCATTTTTGTTTTTCTTAATAAGCAGCTGCTGCCCTAAGGGTGGGTTTAGCTTTACACACGGGGTCCAGAGAATGCACTTTTGTATTGTCAATGGTTCTGGAGGGGTTGTCACTTGCAATTTTGCAAATAATGCAACTTTGGATTTGCCCATATGGTAGATGATTTTTGGTTACAATCTCCAACTATGTCAGGCTTTGTTAGGCCCCGCTTTACACTAGGAGTCAGGGCAAAAGTTGAAATGAGCCCCCCAAGGGCTGGAGTGAATTAGCAGCCACCAATGCACCAGTTGCGGATGAGCCCGTTGAGGCCGTTTTCCGGATGGACCAAAATCCCATCCTCCTTGCCCGGATTTTTTTTTTTTTCCACCTCTTCTCTACCCAAAATTCCCCCGTCCTACCTCCCACCTACCTCCCCCCTCCTACCTACCACCTACCAACCCCTCCCCCCTCACTCCATCGTCAGAGCTCGACGTTGAGCGGGAGTGAGCTTCGAGCTTTGAGCCGGCTTGGAGCGGGAACGAGCTTGGAGCTTGGAGTTTCGAACGAGCTTGGAGCTTGGAGCGGCTGGAGCTGGACCCACGCAGGACCCAGGTAAATATTTTTTAAAAATCATAATGTTCATTTTTTTTACCCAAGTAAGCGTTTTGCTGCAACGCAAGCTCCGAAGCTTGCTGCAAGGTTGCAGCAAGCTCCAAGCTCCGCAGCTTGTTGGCTGCGTTGCAGCAAGCTTCGAAGCTTCGGAGCTTCTTCGGAGCTTGCTTGCTCGTTGCAACAAGCTCCCAGCTCCAGAGCTTCTTCGGAGCTTGCTTTCGTTGCTGCAAGCTCCCAGCTCCGGAGCTTCTCCAGAGCCTGCTTACTGCAACGCAACAAGCTCCAAGCTCTAGCTCCAGGAGGCTTTGGAGCTTGCAACGCAGCAAGCTCTGGAGCTTCTCCGGAGCTTGCTTGCTGCGTTGCAGCAAGCTCCCAGCTCCGGAGCTTCTTGGGAGCTTGCTTGCTCGTTGCAGCAAGCTCCAAGCTCCGGTGACGCGCTCCCAAGTCACGGGGGTGAAACCCACTTGAGGGTCTCACCAAAGTCAAGTTGCGGAATTGAGACTTGGTAACACGCTCCCGGCTTCCAACTCTAGAAAGGGGTAGAGGGTCGAGTTGGGAGCCCCGGGATTAGACTAGGAAGAGATCAAGCTTTTAGATCACACAAACCTGCATCACAAACCAACACGAGTTGGTTAGAATCCATTTGCACTCTTTTGGTGTTGGGACAAGCCACGGGGACCCGGACTCACTTGGACTCACCACATCCTTGGCTCGGGAGTATGCCACCACCATACTCCCTATAGTATACTCTGCGCCACGTTGTGGGGGCTACACCCAAATGGCACAAATTCCCGGGACTCCCGAAATGGAGTCCCGGAGTTGTCCCGAAATCGTCCCGGCGGGACTCCCGGAACTTTGAACGGCCATAACTCCCGACTGCGGAGTTGGATCGCGACGAGGTCTGAACCAAAGTTGTAGCCCTCGTCGAGATCTTTCCAACGACGTATCGCACTCCCAATTCGGACTTCGGGAAGGGGTCGATTCCCGACTTTTAGTGGTCGGGAGTCAAACTGCCAGTTTGACTCCCGGCCCTTCTTTTGCCCATAACTTGGGCGACAGATGTCCAAATGGCCAATGCGAGGCCATTTTCGATATCTACGCTTCAAGACCTTTCCAATGACACCAAGAACACCCCGATGCGAGGTGTTTTGGGTCCTGCTGTCGAGCTCTAAACATTCGGGAGTCCCGGAGGACTCCAAATCCCAACTTTTCCAAGTGTTGGGCTTCACCCCCACACTTGGCCAAAGTAGGGTTGCGACACTCTCCCCCACTAGAAGAAAGAGGTCAATGTCCTCATTGACACTTAGAATTTCCTTTCATACAATTGCAATTGCTTTCTTTTGGATCCTTGGCCATTTTGCCAACTTTGTGGCTAGACCTTGTCTCAAGCTAACTTAGGCGTCCCCAAGTTTCCAACACTTTCTTGACAAGTCCAAGGGTGTCCTCTCCGGGACCCTCTCCCCTTGCTTCGTCAAAAGACTAACTAGCCTAATTGACGAAGCTCCTCATTTGGGAGGAACTTTTTCATTCTTCCCCTCATGAGGAGCCTAAGTCAAGTCTAATCTTGACCTAAGCTACTTGACATGACTCCTTTCCCTATCCCGCGCCTCGGTCACAACAACCAAGCCTTAACTAAAAGGTTTGCTTATCAAAGTACGAGAAGCAACACCTAGGTTTGCCAAACCCAAGTCCCAAACTACACTTAAAGTATGTGAGCGGGGTCATGACTTCCCGCGTTGGCCACACTACAAGCCAACCCTTCGGGATGCACCTCAAGGCATGTGCATGTCCCTGCAAGCTCACCTTGCTTGCCTCCTCTTTTGGGGTCAAGTTTCTTCAACCCCAAACTAGGAGTCCGATTTTGATTTGAGCCTACGCAACATAGTTCCATTTATCCATGCCACAACCCTATTTGCCTTAACAATTTTTCCCCATGATACAATATCTTGGAAGTTATAATGCCCTTTTTATTTCACTTGCAACTTGATGTGGTACATTTTATGGAATTCTCCCCCTCTAAAATAAAGGTGATGCCCTCATCACGCTCTACGCCTTTTCTTTGCCGGTCTAGTGTGAAATTCTTCTATGGCTTCTTGGGCATGTTCCATGTCGGACTCTTTCACCCAAGAAGCTTCTATTGCATGGTAATCTTTCCACTTCACTAAGTATTCCCGCTCTCGTCCCCTAAGTTGCCTTGATTTGAGCACGGCCTCAACCTCAAACTCTGGTTCATTATGAACTAAGTCCGGCGGAGGCCTTGAGTTATGCTCTCGATTAGGCCTTGAGGCATCGCGGGAGACCGGCTTCAAAAGGGACACATGAAATGTGGGATGAACTCTAAAGTTTTCCGGAAGTTCTAACTTATAAGTGTCGGAAAGTTTCTTTTCCAACACCTTGAATGGCCCCGCATATGGGCCTAAGAACTTATGACTCAAACCTTCCGGTAACCTAAAATTCTTGATGTTCAACCACACTTCGTCTCCCTCTTGAAACTTCACTTCTCGTCGGGACTTGTCCGCAAAATCCTTGTACCTTTTGTGCGCCTTCTGCAAGTTAGCCTTGGCCAACTCCCATAAGCGCTTCCTTTCTCCATCAAGCTGCGTCACCATTGGCACTTCCTCACTTGTATCAATCGAACGTTGTCCTTGCGTTGCCCAAGTCATGGGCACAATTGGTGACCTTCCCGTCACCATTTGAAATGGGGTGGACCCAGTTGCGGAGTGTTCCGAGTTGTTGTAACAAAACTCGGCTAACTCCAAATGGTCCACCCAATCTTGTTGATCCGCCGCTACATAATTCCTCAAGAATTATTGGATGACCAAGTTCACCCTTTCGGTTTGTCCATCGGTTTGGGGGCGGAAAGAGGTGCTCATCTTGAGCTCCGACCCCATTCGCTTCCACAAGGCCCGCCAAAACTTACTTGTAAACTTTGGGTCTCGATCCGACACTATGTCTTTTGGAAGCCCATGGTGTTTGAAAATGTGAGAGAAGAATAACCTCCCCGTTTCTTGTGCCGTTGCTTCATCCTTTGTGGGAATGAAATGTGCCATTTTGCTAAATCGATCCACCACAACCATGATGGCATCAAATCCCCTTGAAGGGGGCAGACTTACCATGAAATCCATTGACACACTTTCCCATGGCCCTTCGGGAATTGGCAAGGGTTGCAACAAACCCGCTTGCTTCTTGTTGAGGGTCCGGTTTTGTTGACAAGTTAAACAAGTCTTCACGTACTCCTCCGCACTATCTTTTAAGTTGGGCCAATAGTAGGACTTCTTTAGGAATGTTGTGGTGCGCTTGGCACCACCATGGCCCGCAAGTGGTCCATCATGACATTCCTTCAAAAGTGTGTCTCGCATCTTCCCTTCCGGCACATAGAGTCGATTTTGCTTGTACCACAATAATCCATTTCTCAAATGGAAGTGGGACTTGGCTCCATTTTGGATGCTTTGCCTTGTCTCCTTGGCAAAGGCATCCCGGCGGCTTGCTAGTCTAACTTCCTTTTGAAGTTCCGACTCTCCAACACACACCATTCTAAGTTGGTGTTTCCGGCTCAAGGCATCGGGCACTATGTTCTCTTTTCCCGGCTTGTGCCGGATGTCCACATTAAACAAGGCCAATGTGTCTTGCCACCTTTGTTGTTTTGATGACAACTTGGGTTGCGTTGCGAAGTACTTCAAGGTCACATTGTCGGTCCACACCACTACGTCTTTGGAACCTATGTAGTGGCCCCAAGTCTTGAGGCAATGTATGACCGCCCACATCTCTTTCTCGTGTGTTGGCCACCTTCGCTCCGTCTCACCCAACTTCTTGCTTTCAAAGGCCACCGGTCTTCCTTCTTGCACCAAGACTCCCCCAACCGCAAAGTCGGAGGCGTCGGAATGAATCTCGAAGTCTTTGTCGAAGTCGGGTAACTTCAACACCGGCGCCTTCACCAAAATGCCCTTCAATGTTCCAAAGGCTTCATCGCATGCTTGTTCCCATTCATAGGTGACGGCGGACTTCTTCAAAAGGTTCGTCAAAGGCGCCGCTATCTTTGCAAAGTTCTTGATGAACTTGCGATAGTATGAGGCCAACCCTAAGAAGGACCTCAAGGCGGGAACCGACTTGGGCGGCTCCCAATCCAAAATCGCCTTAACCTTGCGATCGTCCATCATCAAGCCCTCTTGAGTTATCCTATGTCCCAAAAAGTCTACTTCCGTCACCCCAAATTCGCACTTCTCGAGCTTTGCATACAACTTGTTTTTCCTTAGCCTTTGGAACACCTTGCGAAGGTGCTCCGCATGCTCCTCCAAGGAGCTACTATAGATCAAAATGTCGTCTATGTAGACGACCACGAAATCATCAAGCCATTCGCGGAATATGTCATTCATGAGAGTGCAAAATGTGGCGGGTGCATTAGTGAGCCCAAAGGGCATCACCATGAACTCGTATGAGCCATACCTTGTGCGACAAGCGGTTTTCTCTTCGTCCCCTTCCGCTATCCTTATTTGGTAATACCCGGAACGTAGATCAATTCTACTAAAAACCTTGGCTCCCGAGAGACGGTCAAATAGATCATCGATGCGAGGTAAAGGATATCGATTTTTCACCGTTGCCTTGTTGAGTGCTCTATAATCAACACACATCCTCAAAGTCCCATCCTTCTTGTGAACAAAAAGGACAGGTGCCCCATATGGCGACTTGCTTGGTTTTATATACCCTTTGGCAAGGAGTTCTTCGAGTTGAACCTTTAACTCTTTCAACTCCTCATGGCTCATTCGGTATGGGGCCTTGGCGGGAGGTTCCACTCCCGGCATCACTTCAATCGCATGATCAACCCGTCTTCTCGGGGGCAAGTCTTCGGGCAACTCGGCGGGCATCACATCCGGGAACTCTTCCAACACTCGCCTTATGCACTTGGCGGAAGTCATCGACTTGGTGACCTCCTCGGGCTCATACTCGTCCAACACCCGCATCACACACACCATGCCAAAACCTCCCACACATTCCTTCTCAAAAGCTTTTCCTACCATAAAGCGGATGGTTGGATCACCCACACAAGGCAACTCATGTGCCTTGACTCGCACAATCCCACTTTTAGATGGGATTCTAACTATCCGATTGTGCCCTTCTATGAGCACATTGTTTTGGGTGATGAACTCCATCCCCAAAACACATTCCATTCCACCCAAGGTGGAAACCAGCAAGTCCAACTTTCCTCTCCAATTCCCCAATTGAAGAGGGACTCCTTTCGCTTGTAACGTAGTTGGATGGGGAATCCCATCCGCAAAATGCACCTCAATGGGTGCCTTGAGCTCCTCTAAGTGGAGCTCCATCCTTTCGGCGCTCTCCCGAGTTATGAAGTTGTGAGAAGCCCCTGTGTCCAAAAGACATAAGACATCCCGCTTAGCAATCTTCCCTTTCAAGAAGATCAGTCGATTGCATTCTTTTTGGGCTAGAGTGGCATTGAGAGCAAGTACCTTTGAGCTCCCAACACCGGATTTGGGCTTGGGGCAATCCTTGGAGTAATGCCCCACCTCGTTGCAATTGAAACACGCACCCTTGGGCTTGTCTCCAGAATTCCCTTTGTTTTGGCTCCCTTTGAAAGGAGCCCCTTTCTTCACAAAATTTCCCTTTGGCTTGAACCCCGAGCCTTGAAATGGTTTGGGCTTATCCTTGGTTGGGCTTCCTTGCCCCCGGTTCCACTCCCCTTCATGCCTTGGCTTTTTGTGAAGGAACTTGTTGTCCTTCTTGAACCCGGATTTGTCGCTCCGCCCCACATCCGAGAAATTCTCCACTTTCGTGATGGCCTCGGATAATGAGGCGGGCCAACTCTCCTCAAGTTTTCGCTTGGCCCAAGTTGGAAGTCCCATCACGAATTGGCACACCCGATCCATCTCGTGCATGTGCCGTACCTCGAGCATGAGTTCCGAATAAGCCCTCACATATTGCCTCAAATTTTCATTCGGGGCATTCACAAGGTCACGAAGCTTGCACCTTGAAATGTAATCGGAGTTCCTCGGGACAAATTCCGCCTCAATGCGGTCTTTGAAAAACTCCCACGTATAGCCATGGCTCTTCCCCTCCTCCTGTCGCACCGTCCGCCACCATGTGGCGGCATAGCCCTTCAAGTAGGATTGGGCAAGCTCCACGGCGGAATGCCGTCCAACCTTGGCGGCATGCAAGTAGTCATCCATCTCCGCAAGCCAAGCATCCACAACCTTGCGGTCGCGGGCGCCATCGAAGTTCCCGGGCTTGGCCGGTTGAAACCTTTCACCCTTGGAGGCTCCCGTTTTGAGAGCCGCCACCAACTCACCGAAGTCGGGTCTTCCCATCTTGAGGAGTACTTCCAATTGTGCCGGGGTGAATAGGACCGAGCTCCTCTCTTCCTCACTTTCGGGCTCATCACGGTCCTCCCGGGGCATGGGTTCCTCCTCCCCAATAGATTCGGGCGGGGCTACTTGGTCATCGACGGGCTCTTCCATCACGGAGTCTTGCGGTTGCTTGCGGTTCTTCTTGGGAGCCATCCGAACCCAAGAAGTGAGCTTCACCACTTGCTCTGATACCACGTGACGCGCTCCCAAGTCACGGGGGTGAAACCCACTTGAGGGTCTCACCAAAGTCAAGTTGCGGAATTGAGACTTGGTAACACGCTCCCGGCTTCCAACTCTAGAAAGGGGTAGAGGGTCGAGTTGGGAGCCCCGGGATTAGACTAGGAAGAGATCAAGCTTTTAGATCACACAAACCTGCATCACAAACCAACACGAGTTGGTTAGAATCCATTTGCACTCTTTTGGTGTTGGGACAAGCCACGGGGACCCGGACTCACTTGGACTCACCACATCCTTGGCTCGGGAGTATGCCACCACCATACTCCCTATAGTATACTCTGCGCCACGTTGTGGGGGCTACACCCAAATGGCACAAATTCCCGGGACTCCCGAAATGGAGTCCCGGAGTTGTCCCGAAATCGTCCCGGCGGGACTCCCGGAACTTTGAACGGCCATAACTCCCGACTGCGGAGTTGGATCGCGACGAGGTCTGAACCAAAGTTGTAGCCCTCGTCGAGATCTTTCCAACGACGTATCGCACTCCCAATTCGGACTTCGGGAAGGGGTCGATTCCCGACTTTTAGTGGTCGGGAGTCAAACTGCCAGTTTGACTCCCGGCCCTTCTTTTGCCCATAACTTGGGCGACAGATGTCCAAATGGCCAATGCGAGGCCATTTTCGATATCTACGCTTCAAGACCTTTCCAATGACACCAAGAACACCCCGATGCGAGGTGTTTTGGGTCCTGCTGTCGAGCTCTAAACATTCGGGAGTCCCGGAGGACTCCAAATCCCAACTTTTCCAAGTGTTGGGCTTCACCCCCACACTTGGCCAAAGTAGGGTTGCGACATCCGGAGCTTGCTGCAACGCAACAAGCTCCAAGCTCCGGAGCTTGCTTGAGCTTGCTTGCTGCAACATAGCAAGCTCTGGAGCTTCTCGGGAGCTTGCTTGCTGGGGTTTTCGTTGCTTGCAAAGAAGAAGGCCTTCTTCTTCTTCTTTTTGCAGTAGAAGAACAAGAAGAAGAACTTGAGCTGCAGCGCAGCAAAGAAGAAGGCTTTCTTCTTCTTTTATTTGCAGTAGAAGAAAAAGAAGAAGAACCCTAAACCCTAAACCCTACATCTTTGGTATATGAATTAAAGAAAATAAAAAGGTTAATGCCATAAATGTTTACCATGTATGCCTGAGGTTGTTTTTGATGATTTGTTGCTTGATATCCATTTGGCTTGGAAAGTTTTTGTAAACACTCCATTCCACAGGGGTGTTTGTATCCCCTCGTACATTTTCCAAGAATTCCGAGATGTGAGCATATGGAACATAAGCAGATTGAATGGTCACTTTATTTTGCCCTCCATGGCGTATCCCAGATGTCCACATCAAGTCTTTGTTTGAGAAAGGGGACTTGGTGGGGTTTTGGACATGAATGGAATGGGACTTTGGAACCCTTCTCATGATTGAAGGAAGTAGGACAAATTCTTGCATCAAGAGAATTTATAATTCTTTAAACATTCATCATTGAACAAAAACCCAAAATGCAATACATATATGGTTCCTTTAAAATCAATGTTGTGACTTGGAATTCCCATTACAACACTCATATCATGATATAAAAAACCTACTACTCCAATGTACATAACGTACAATACTTGCATTATGAACCCATATACTAAAACAAACTTTGGCCATACTCACATTGAGCTATTAAACCTCCCATCATTGAAATTTTTCTCATATGCAATACCCGTATTGTACCTTAAACCCATATTGTCTGAAAACCCCATGTAGCAATACCCACATAATGATAGTAACATGCACACTGTTTGAGAGGTACAAAATGCAATACCAACCTTAAGCCAAAAAACCCACACTGGTTGTGGGTAGTCAATGCATTATTCGCATATGGGTATGAAAAAATAAACTACAAAGAAATATTGAATATGAAATATCCATGTAAAAGTATAAAACCTTTATTTATGCTTGTATACTTAATGAAATTTGATGCCCTTTCTATATCCAATAACTAAGAAATGAAAAGAGATTGAATTATGAAAATATAAACAAAAAAACAAAAGAAGTAACAAGAGACAAATGCATACCTTTAAGAATAAAAGATGACAACGTTCCACCAAAATTTATAGTCCTAATTGAAAACGCAACCTTAAAAAATCATAACTTGTACAAAAATGGGTTAGAAAATATTAAACTCTAGGAACTGTGGAATATATGGAAACAAAGGAAATTCAAATTATGGTATAGATATAAACAAATGAAAAGATCAAAAACCAATACAATGAGCAACATTTAGAATATAAACCTTAGGTTCTGAAATATATGAACCAAATTTTTATACACTAAATAATAAAGCACAACCCTAAAAATCCAAATGATATTTTGCCACAAGCCTTATTACAACCCTAATTATACAAACCCTAACAAAAAAAAAGTCTCAGTGATATATGTCCTAAACCCAAAAAACCTTACAAACTATATAATGCAAAATACGTTAATCTTTAAAAACAATCAAATAATTTTCATACAAAACCAAATAAGAAGATATGTCTTTTAATTTTGTGTGATCTCTCCAACTTAATTTTTTCCACCCTTTTTGAAGAAGATATAGAATGCAATTGTATTACTTCACATATGTGTAAACCCTAAAATTTCCCCCCCAAATTTAGCTTACTTTAGATTAATTACTATACATTTGTGAAAAATTTATTAATTAATTTATGTGTCTAAACCCTAAACCTAATGGTTAAGTTAGTAAAGTATGTAATTAATAGAGTAGCTAGGTTAGTAAGGTAGGTGGTTAGTATAATAGTTAGGTCAATAGGATAACTAATTATTAGGGTAGTTGTGTCAGTAGGGGATAATAAATAAGGTACCAAGGTTGGTGCAATACTTATGAGGGTAGGAAAGTGAGCAAGGTAGCCATTCTGAATGACTCCAAATGCAGGTATTGCATTTACGATGGGATCTTCATATAAAGAACCCTAAACCCCGCATGGGTATTTTTGGAGTGACCCTAAATGTAGGTATTGCATTTAGGGTAAGATCTTCATATAAAGAAAGCTTAAACTTTACATGCGTCCTTTCGGAGTGACCCAAAGTGCAGGTATTGCATTTAGGGTTGGGTTATTTCAAAGTGACTTTGCATATGCATATTGTGTTTAGGGCTAGGTCTTCACTTAAGGGTATCCAAACCATTTAGATGGGTATTACATTTAGGTTTGTTTTTTCATTTCAACTTGAAATACCCAAACTTATACTTACCTTTACCAATTAGAATTTTAAGGTTTCGTTGCAATACCTACACCCGTACTTACTTTTACCAACTGGAATTTTGGGGCATAATTTCAGTACTTGCACTTGTATTTATTTTTACCAAACCTTAAACAAAAAAAAGTCTTAGTGATATATGCCCTAAACCTAAAAAATTATACAAGCTATACAAATCATATAATCAAAACAAAAAAGTTTGAAAGAACATAGGAAAAAATTAAAAAACCAAATTTCAAACGTTTTAAACTATGAATATTTATTAGTTGAAAGAAAATACTTTAATTTTTAAAAATAATCAAATAAATTTCACCAAAAGAATACATTTTCTTTTATCTTTGTGTGATCTTTCCAACCTAAGTTTTCCACTCTTTTTGAAGAAGATATAAAATGCAATTGTATTAATTCACATATGTGTAAACCTTAAAATTTTCCCCCCAAATTTAGCCTACTTTAGATTAATTACTATACATTTGTGAAAAACTTATTAATTAATTTGTGTCTCAACCCTAAACCTAATGGTTAAGTTAGTAAGGTATGTAATTAATAGAGTTGCTAGGTTAGTAGGGTAGGTGGTTAGTATAATAGCTAGGTCAGTAGGATAACTAGTTATTAGGGTAGCTGTGTCAGTAGGTTGGTGCAATACTTATGACGATAGGAAAGTGAGCAGGGTAGGTATGTGTGAGGTCAGGTCCAGGAAAAACGGCCAGGAACCAAAAACAAAAGAAAAAAAAAGTACCGTGGTCAGCAGCAAAAAGAAATCGACTGTGATGAGCCCCATCCGGCGCCGAATGAAAAAACACAACCCATCCAGTGCACAGAACGGCCAACTGGTGCATTGGTGGCTGTTAATTCACTCTGGCCCCCCCCAAGGGCTTTACATTAGGAATCAAGGGCTGAAATAGAAAAAAACCTTTTCAATCTGCCTCAAGTTACTAATAAATGCTGAACGTTACGGGCCTTGTATTGGCCCCAAGGCTGAAAAAAGGATACCATCAAATTTGGGAGGCCAATTTGCAACGCTTGGGGCCAATGTTGCAGCATTTATTAATTATGCTCCCCTCAATGTTCTAGCATTTATTAGTAACTTGGGCCCAATTTGCAACACAAAAATGCTCAAAGTTGGCTGCAAGCTTTTTTGGCCCTGACTCCTAGTGTAAAGTGGGCCTTAGTTTGTAACTTTGTACGAGCAGGCTGGTTGTTGCCGGGCAGCCCAAACTATGAATCAAGAAAAAAAAATCCAGAATGACGCACTCCATTCTTTCTTCCTCATTCAAGGGCAGAATTTTTTTCCTTCGAGGGCAGAGAAGCTTGCAAGACCAAACCTCATCTCCGCCCCCCCCCCCCCCCCCAACACACGCACACAATTTAATATTGGCGCCACTATTAGAGTATCTGCAGCGGTTCTCAGTATGTGACCTGCAAAATTATTTTTCACATCCAATTTTACTTTTACACTTTCTGGCACCCTTACCCATAAAACTCAAACTGGGACAACAAATAGCATGTGGGGGACTACTAATAGCAAACCACCTGGACCAATCATTATGACGAGCCAATTAGAAACACTGAGCAGTAGTAAGATCATATTTATTACACTCTTTTCTTGTAGGTGAATAACATTCTGTGCCATTCACCAGCCAACCCAAACTCTGCAATTATGCTGAGCCAAAAACCATTTTCTTGAGCCAAACGGACATGTTTTGACTTTTCTTCATGTAGTACAAGTACTGTGAGGATCACATACTTACTGAGCACCGCTGGAGATGCTCTTAGCCTAGACAAGAAGAGGTACTCAACACAATTAGGAACTATATTGTTCAGATATCCAATGAAGTGCAATAGTGAAGAGTGGTTCAGTTTTTTTTCCATCTTTTTTTTGTTTGAGGAGTTTCATTCCCCATGATGCTCTGAATGGGCATTGTTTCCAATTTTGTTCTCAGTATGTTCCTCTGATTTTGGGCAGGGTGAACCAGAACCCACAGTTTGTACCTTCACCTCTTTGAGTGAGGCCATTTAATTCACCTCTCCTATTCATCTCTCCTATTGATTATATGAGGTGTCTTCCAAGTTCAATTCTGTTTTTTGGGGCAAGGAGTCAATTTGATTGGCCCATCATTCAAGAAAAATGAACTATGAAGATTTCACAAAATAGAACGTTTTATTTTGAAGTATAGAGTTCCTCCCCTTTGGCCCACCTATATAGATGAAAGGAGGACAACATTTGTCTGTGGGATACAAGTGATTTGCTAAGGAGAACCTGATGGGAAACCTTTGGGAACTTAAAGGAACATAGTGGGAACATAATGGGAACCAAGGAAAAATGAAAAAAAATCCCTCCCCTCTCAAACTTAAAAAGGGAAAAAAAAGCAAGGCACCTTAAGTGCATGCTTGGGCCTTCCCATTGGCTGCATGAAATTTCTCTTCTCAAAAGAATTGATCAACATTTTGGGCCTTGGCTACTAGCCCTTGCAAAGAACACCCTATCTATTAAGCCCAAAAAATGTAACTTGGATTTGAACTCCCAGAATAAATTAGACCTAGATTTAGTCTAAACATATGGATATTTGCAATATTTAGAAACATGTGGATTATTTAGTGCACACACATGTGGGACAAATGGGAAGCCTTCATCATTCTATCTTTACACGTACATTACTCTAGTGGGCCAAATGGGAAGCCTTCATCATTCTATCTTTACACGTACATTACTCTAGTGGGCCAAATGGGAAGCCTGCATCATTCTATCTTGAGACCCTTTAATGTTATGTAAACATTTTTTTAAATTTGGGAAAGTCAAAAAGTTTTGAAACTTTCCTTTTGTGATGAGCGAGTGAGCCTGCATCCAGAAAAATATGAAAAGAAGTTCAAATTTTGAACATACCGGACTTTTCTTGTTCGTGGAACAAAGGGAAACCCCAGCACCAGTTAAGAGCTAGCTCTCTCTTTGCAAACTTAGGATGGCCAAACCCATTATGGATGGATGAAAACATTGGATGAAAACAAGATGGCTAACCAGCCCTCTCTCTAAGGAAGATTTTCTTTCAAATTTTCTTTCTCACATAATCTGTTTCTGTGTTCTATTCAAGCCCATAATGTACCAGAGAGATTTTCTCTTCATTTGTTTATTTTGATTGGTTTTGAAGCCTAATTTCTCATAGTATCTTACGAAATTTGCAAGGCAGCAGTCAATGGTACATTATGCATAAGAGAAGGGTCTGTTGTGTACAAATCTGTATTTCCAGTGACAAATTCCTGAAGAGCAACCTAAATATACAAAGGAAAAAACTGGCCGGTTCTTTATGAAATTCATAAGGTACTGGTTTTTTAGATTTTTGTTTTATTCATTTTTTTTTCAACTTGTTTCTTTTCTTTAATCGAGTTTTTCTTTTCATTTTTTTTAAAAATCCTACAAATTCAATTTTAAAAAGAAAGATTTACACATTAATTTATTTTTAAATCAAGACAAGGACAAGTCCGTACAAAACAAAACAAAAAAACCAATGACAACTTAAGAGATGACTATGAGAATTTATCTACTCAAAAAATTTCAAAAACAGATGACAAACGAAAAATCAACACAAGCCTATTTTATTTTATTTTTAAAATCATGACAACTCAATCTGTGAACTCCAGAGGCTGCAAACTATAAATCACAAGTCGATCAAAGCTAGAATCAAGTCTCAAGTCCATTAAAGCAGAAGTCCACCATCAAAAAAACTAAAAATGCTGAAATCCATTTGGAAAGAACTAAACATCTCTAGAATGCAATGAAGCAAACCAACTGTCTTCACAAAATCCACTACTGTTGCTGCCTTTTGTGTTGAAGCAACATCAAAAGCAAAGCAAACCAGGTCGAAAGAGAAGGTTGAGCTCAATCAAGCTCGACAAAACCAGCAAGGCCACCAACAGTGAAAGGCCAAGGACAAACTGTAGAGTGAAAAATAAAAAAATAAAAAAGCTGGAAAGAAAATCTTTCTGGCTCTTTATGTAGGAGAAGGGTCTACATTTAGACCCTTTTCCTATACTTTATTGGCCTTGCCTACCAAGGCAAGGATGTTGTGTTTAGATTCATTATAGAGTACTAGTGGGTACCCGCGACCTTCGGTCATTGTGAGGCGCCCTGCATTGTTTTTGCCATATTTTTTATTTTTAAAAATGTTATAGCCTGAGTAAGACCGTCATCATTTAATGCTAATTAATGCTCGAAATCCTCGCCAATGGACCTACTTGAGAAATTTGCCCCAAATTTTTATACAAAAAAAACCCTGGTATTAACCAATGTGGGAAAAAGGGTGGTGGGGGGGTATTACATACCCTTCAGTTCTATGTATTTGAAAAATTCAGAACCATCAGTTCTAGGTATAATTAGCATAATCAAATATGGGTATGGAAGAACATACCTGCCTACACAACGAACCCGCGAGAAAAGGGCGGAAAAAAAAAAACCCCCCTGATATTAACCCTGGGCAGCCCGCTAAAAAAAGGGCGAAAAAAAAAATCCCTGGTATTAACCCTGGGCAGCCCGTCGGAAAAGGGCAAAAAAAAAAACCCTAGTATTAACCCTGGGCAGCGCCATTTATAGAGGCCGGTTATGCCATAGAATGCAAAGCCAGAATTGTCACATCACAAATAGACAACGCAATTAATATATAAGATATGAGCTTAAGGGATTTTGACCGCTAGGTAATAATATTTGGTGTATTTTTATATAAGGATTTTTTTGAAACATGATATTTGGGCTTGTGTTAAAACTTGAGATTAGTTATATAGAGTTATAATATGATGAAGGATTTTGGTTTCTTGTAGAGGGTTTTGTTTTACAAATTATATTTTTGTATGGTGAATTTGAATCTCCATAATTCTTCATTTGCCTTAAAATACTTTTTAGTGTAGAATGGCAAGGCCACAGTGTGACACACCCCTTGTTACCTCTACTTTAGGTGCTATTAGTTTCAGTTTTAATGCAAATTGACAAGTAATAAAGCCACTCTTGAATCATGAATTGGCAATCAAAAACCAGTTCCACTTTGAAACAGGCACCACAAAAACCAATTACCCATATAATGGAACGGGTGGATTGCCCTACGGGACTCCCCAAGTAGGCTAGTATCAATCATCTGTGGGGAACACTCTTGGAATGTGAAGGATGGATGGTAAGTGGTCATGAAACAGTTTTCTGTTGGGTTCCAGTTCACTACCTAACCATGGTGGTTAGGTCAGTGCTTCATAAACAACTCCCTTTTTGTTTATGTATGCATTTTGAGGGATCGCCCCCAGCAGAAGAACCCTAAGGGGTTATGCAAGTGAAGCTCCCCGATTTTATATGTTCCCATGTTCCTATGGAAACATTTCTTTTGTATTAAATGGGAAAGAAGTGAGGAAATGAGAAGAGAGTTGTTTATGGAAGGGGAGGTTCCTTCGGATGCCCTTCCTTGAGGAGAATGCACTCATACACGAACCGCCATTACTACAACTTTTTACTACCTACCTACTAACGACTCACTTGTTGGTGTGGTTTGTGGGTTGTTATGGGTAGGTAGTAAAAACAGCCTTACCTAATGTGTAAACCATATACTTACCTAATAATTACCTAATTTCTTACCTACCTACCTAGAATCGTTTACCAAGGTGAAACCAAATATTAACTCAGTTGAGGTTCATCCACAACTGAGTGATAACAGGCATCCAGTGGATGGTGCCCTGGTGGGTTACCCATCTCCTCCTGGCCTTGACTTGATTTGCTCCCTTCCCCTTATGAAGGGTCCAAGGCCCATGGGAAGACCAAAGCGCTAACAAAAGGTCGGCCATGTGGGTTCTCTACTTGGTAGAAACGCATGGCATTGTATCCTTGTGCATTTTTGCCACCTATGAAGGGATCTTCAAATTTTGACAATTGGAAGTTACTTACCCCATCACCAGAATGGATGACAGCAAAAATGATCACATCCATTAGATATAAATCCATCACATGTCTTGTAGAGGTGAAAATATTTTTAAAATGAAGTATCCTACTTTTAGATCATAGTGGGCTATGGGATTCCATGAACCCTAATTTTTTCTCACACATCAGCCCTACCACAAGGGTCCCAACGGTGGTTCCTTTCTTGCACAATGGTTGTGTTCAATATCATTCACCCCTCACCTCTCTTGTTGCAAGAGAGAGTTGTTTCTCTTAGTTTGTTAAGAACACACACATATTCCTTCGTTTTCATGGGTTTTTATTTTTCATTATGATGATGTTGTTCTTATTTGTGAAGTTTCTTCTATTTGTGTTTTTGTGGTTTTGATCTTGCTCACGGTGTTCATCAGTGTTTAAATTTCTTCCTTTGTGTTTGCCTTTCATGATTGTGATCTCGCACACAATGTTTTTGCATTTTTAATTTCTCTTCATCCTTTACTTTCATAAGGTGTTTGAGGTTGACTCGGAGTAGGTAATGGCAATCCTCCCTTTCATTTCATCATCCTTTTTGTGTTGTGTTTATGACCTTAGTTTTTGTTTTCCTATTCATGACTTTAATCTTCATGTTCACATTTGTGATCTTAATTTTTGACCTATTCATGTTCATGATGTTAATCTTCTTTGTACTTTTCATGACTTTAATCCTCATCCTCCCTTAACTTTCTTGCCCCATGTTCATTTGTTTAATCATAAGAAGGTGTGGTAGCCCTTTGTTTCAATGTGCCCTATTGCTTACATTTTAGTTTTTGCCTTTGGCATGGTATGTTTTTTAATTTCTATTATCATTTTAAGATTAACACCTTTGTACCTTAATGGGTGGGCTTGAAAACCTACCTAAATAATTATGGTTAAAGCAACATTTGCTTTCATGACAATCAATATAAATTAAACAAAAATATATGAACTCTACTCTTGCACATTTCTAAACTAATTATTAAACCATTCATTTAATCACAATTAAAGAATCTATTGCTCTTATAACCCACTCTTTTTCCCTCTCCTTTTGTTGTAATTATTTGATTTCTTGTAATGTTGCCTTATCCATGACTTTATTCATAAGATACCTAAATATTCATCATAAGTTATAAAATGTGATTATATGTAATTTACTAGATAATGCATCTTTGCCCAAGTGGTGTGTCTTGCAAGCAAATGGGGTAGCGATAACAAGTTCTAAAAGTTCATTGACTTTAGAAGCAAATTTGGAAAGTTCTAAAACTCATGTTATAATTGTGAACTAAATTCATCTTGGTTGACTACATGTTCATTAAGTTTTTTCAAACCAATCTTCTATCACACCAAGGTTTGAACATATATTCACATATATAAATGTTCACATTATATTTCGTAATTAGGGTCGTTTCCAATAGTTGCATAATGAATGGTTCTTGTTGTATATTAAATAGTTTTGTAACAACATGTTATTCCCCCAATTGATGATTGTATTTAACTCCATCATATGATATGTAATCCTCTCATCTTCCTCATTATCATCATCCAAATAGTCTTGTTGTTGGGCTAAGTATTATCATCCATGGCCTTGGGATTAAAGAAGCCAAATCTTGAAACCATGACTTCATGACATTCTATTTCATTAATGTTTGACTCAAGGTTTTATTCACCCATCTAGTTAAAAGAATATTGTTTGGTTCATTGTAATCACCCCTAATCGTAGTCTCATCTCTTTCTTCTATGAATGTTGTTTTAAATGACTTAAAACAAAATACATATAGGGGATACAAAATATGTAGTATGTGTGAAAAAACAAGGTGATCATGTCTAAAGCAAACTATTGTACTTGTTATATATTATTTCTAAGGTAAATTCTGAACCATGCCCACTGAAATTAATAGATGACTACTATTTGAACTATCCATTAAACCTTTCAAAGAACATGAATTCATTGAATAGGAAAATATTACAAGGATAAATTTATACAACATGCCTACATGGTAAGTCAAAAATTATGGTAATAGGCTAAAATTGGGCTAAAGTGAAACCATCTAAATAAGACAAGTTGATTTTGTAATGTTTTTTGGAACATTTATGAAAGGTAGTGAGTGGAAATGTCATTTTTAAACAATAAAAAAACAATTGCCAAACCTATTTAAGGGGACTAATTTTTGGAATCCAAGCATGATTTTGAATGTTAAAGTGTGAGGGATCAAACATATTAATGTTGTTTTCTTAGTTGAATTTGTATGTTGGTGTGTAATTTGAATAAATTCACCAAATGCAACCATTCTATTTGTGACTACATACAACTTTATGTTGTTTGCAACTATTTTCCAACTTTGACCAATTTTGGCATTCATGCAACTATGTTGCAACTACATTGTAAGTACTAACTTCTTCATCCATCCATGTGGACAATTTCTAGAATTTTTTTTGTATGAATAATCACGTATGTCTCATTAATAACAATAGTTATTAAAATTAGTTGCACCACTATGGTATGGACCTAGCCCCGAGAAATATACTAAGGTTTATTATGAATATATTAAATTTATATCTCTAGGATGTATTAAGGTTGTATTAAAGGTGTATATAGTGTAGTTAAAAATATATAACTTATACATAAAAAAATATGTTTAAGGTTTATCCTTATGGTTTTATTAAAATATAAATACTGAAAATACATAAAATGTTTTCTAGGGGCATATTATGGCATACATACCAAATGATACATTAAGATTCTTTTTTAAATCCATTAAGGGTTTACTTATTTACCTACATATCTACCTAACAATCTACTTACCTACCTCCTTAATATCTATTTACATTGCTTAGTTATTTAGTTACCTTCTTGTTTTGTTGATAACTAAGTTAAGTACAAATGTTAGGTAGTTTGGTATTTAAATAAGTGGGTAGGTGAAAGTTTACCTACCTTGTTAGCTAGACCTACCTATTTAATAAATAATTCAAATTTCATTAATGTTTGTCAAAACATTTATAATTTTGCCATGTGGTACCACTTATTCATTGATCATGAAATCATGTAGGCAATCCTCGGCCACTAGCTCTTGAATACTAAGATTAAAGGATCAAACACCACATGTCACAATTATGACCCTTTGATGACTCATATATTTTCAATTTTTAGTAAACATTTCTCAAAATATTCATACATGTGCTATGTGGTAACACTTGATTAGCCCTCATTGACGACCAAATTAATCACAACATAGTTGCAAACACACAATTTACATATACAATTAATCAAAATGAAAGCAATTTTTTTTTTCTTCCATCCAAATTTGGTGGCATGTCATGTCACTTGCAATTATGATTGCACATAATTTGACGTATGTAAGTAGAAGGATTTTAATTATATATATGTTGCATGTAAATGAAAATTAGTCATGGGGACATGTTGTAAATTCTCATTTTTCTTCTAATGAATGGAATAAAAGGTAGTGTCAAGAGGTTGGGGGCAATAAGCTTATAAACTTCTAACCCCTACTTCTTACCTCCATATTTATGCAAGTGCACATGGAAATGTATTAGGGAAATTTTAGATAGAAGTGTGTAAATGTGATTTGTAAAAGTAAAATATAGTTGCAATTAAATTAAAGATTATGGGTGTTCTTTGGTGTAAAATGTAAGACAAAAGGGGGGAAGAGTAACTTTTTTTCCTTTTTAAAAATAATTAGGTGCATAAAGGTCTATAACAACAAAGAGGAAATTAATTATCACCACAAACGTTTGAAATAGCAAATAGGGAGGTAATTATTTCCATAAAAAAATTGTAATGATAATCAACAAAGTAATTATCACCCTCAAACATTTGCACTAATAAGCAAGGAGGTAATTATTACGTTCCAATGCATGTTTGGTCTATTGTTTGATATCCTTTTTTTTTTTAATGATTTCTAGGCATATAAGATTAGTGGGTATTTATTTGATTTTGTTCAATTATCTACTTGACAATTATTTTGTGGGTTCTAGGTGGTAGTTGTTGTGTTCCTGAATTTCATTCAAAGTTTTTTTTACATTGTCGTGCATGTCTAGGTTGGTTTGCAAAATTTGATGTAATTACCAAATCATCTTTCATTTCTAAAATGTAAAACTTTCACAATGTCAAAACATAACATTTGCAATTATAAAAATGTAGTCAATTGTGTCATCTGTGATTAGAGTTGATTACATGATTGCTAGTCTATAAAACCACGTCTTAAATGACATTAGTTGCACTAGTTGCAGTCACATTTATGACTACAATTTGCCAGGACTACAACTGCAAATAGTCCTAGATCCAACAAGACACATCACAAAGTGCCATATATCACAACTTTTTTAAAAACCAATTATATATATATAATTTTTATTTTATTTTCTTTCCAATCAAATATTGCCACATGTTAGCCTTTTAACCTAGGGGACCTGTTTTAGGCCACCTAGCCTAGAAAACCTAACCAAGGCAACCTAGCTTAAGCACTATAAAAACCTCATAAGCTATGCAACCCACCACCAAAGCATCTAGGCATCTAATTGGTTAGGTGTCAAGGTTTGCAAGTGGGAGGACTTGTACTGCCCACCTCCACTTTGGGGAACAAGTCCTTAACCATTGCACATCATTTATTTGTGATAACCATTATTTACCACTAATATGTAAACAATAATGTTTTTAGCTCAAGTTAATATAGCTCACCCTAAGCTAACCTAGGTTGAGCTAAGTTAATTTAGGCTACCTAATAGCCTAGCCTTGGCTAACATAGGTTGACCTAAACTAACTTAAGCATTCCTAACCCAAATGTAAGCCTACTTACCATAACTAACATAGACTTAAACTAAGCTAAAATAAGTTAAATTTGATTAAACAAAACATAAATTAAGCTAAACATAATTGTTTAGGCTAAATTTGGTTAGACTTGGCAAAACTGGGAAAAACTTGGCTATTCAAGTTTTAATTAGGCTTTGTTAAACTTGCCAAAATTTGACAAAAACTTGGCTATTTAGGTTCAACTTGGCTAAACTTTGCAAAACTTGGCTATTTTGGTTTTAACTTGATTAAACTTGGCTAGATTTGGCAAAACTTGGCTACCTAAGTTAGCTTGGTTACATTTGGCAACACTTAAATAAATTTGGATAAATTAATGTATTGAGGATAAACTTGGATAAACTTAGATAAATTAGACTAAATTAAGGTATCAAGGCAAAAATTAACTAAACTTGGCTAAACATGTCTATTTAGGTTAGATTTGGCTAAATTTGGTTAAACTTGGTTACTTAGGTTAAACTTAGGTTCATTTGGCAAAACTTAAATAAATTTGGCTAAACTAGTGTATTGAGGCAAAAATTTGCTAAACATGGTCCTTTAAATTAAAGTTGGCCAAATTTGGATGAATTAGGTTAAATGAAGGTATTGAAGCAAAATTTTGCAAAATTTAATTTAACACGGTTACTTAGGTTAAACTTACATAACTTGGCAAAACTTGGATAAATTAAGGTATTGTAACTAAATATGGCAAAACATGGCTACTTAAGTTAAACTTGGTCATACTTAAGTATATTAGGTTAAATTAAAATATTGAAACTAAGTTTGGATAACATGGATAAATTTGGTTAAAATAAAATATTAAGGCAGAATTTGGCTAAACATGACCATTTAGTTTTAAATTGATTAGACTTGGGAAAACTTGGAAAACTTAGGCTAAATTAGGGTATTGAAGTTATATTTGGCTTAACATGACTATTTTAAATTAATTTCTGTTAAAGACTTGGCAAAACTTGGATAAGTTAAGTTAAAATAAAACATTGACATTTAACTTGGCTAAATTTGACTAAAAATAGTTACTTATTTTAAACTTGAATAAACTTGGCAAAACATGGTTAAACTAAAACATTTATGTTAAACTTTGCTAAACTTGGGTTAATTTTGGTTAATTTTGGTTAATTTTGGTTAATTTGCTTCAATTTGGTTAATTTGATTTTTTTAAAACTAGCTTAAATTGGCTAAACCAACCTAAACTAAAATTTTAAAAATTTTGGTTGAAATTATGATAGTTAAACTAATCTAAATTATTCTAAATTATATTAAATTAGACTAAATTAGGTTAAATTAAACTAAATTCTATAATTTATGTTAAATTAAATTAAATTAAATTAAATTAAATTGTGTTAAAGTATGTCAATGTAGGTTATGGTAAACTAAACTATAATCCTTAAACATTTATTTTTCCATTTCAAATTAAATTGATTTTGGTTATATTATTTCAAATTCAAATATTGCTTCAATATGACTACATTGATTGTGTAGTCATATTATTGATGATAATTATTTTTAGTCCTAATTATAGTTGTATGTATAGTCATATAATCATAATTTGACCATAGTCAATAATATGGTAGCGACTAAAGGCCATTTATGACTATATGATTATGTTTGGACATTAATCACAAGATGTCCTAGTCATAGAAACCACATTTTCACATTGTGTTTGATAAAACCCCATTGATTGTTATTATCATCACATGGATTATTATTAACCATTCATGAAGACTTGGAAATGATGGTGTAAAACCTCATTTAATTAAAACCCTCATTGTTAATTGTCTACATGCTTGAATTTTATTTTATTTGAATTCCAAATGTGACTTATATTGTAAATGTGTTTAGTGTATAATCACTTTAACAAAACCATGTATTTTCACTAGTGAAATTTAACTAACATTACTATAGAGTCAACTTTTTCTTAACACATAATTAACCATGTCCACTTTGACAAACCACAAAAGTAGCATTGTTTATTATAACTAATTTGAATTTCATTTTAGTCAAAACAAACATTGTAACTTCATATGTGGACTTCATGTAATGGTTGCATGTAATCAACCTATTAGCAATGTGACCAAAATTAATCAATTAATTTACACGTGTAATCAAAGTGATATATATATGATAAAATCAATCATTTATTCAACGCTTCTACAAATGTGACTAAAGTCAGTCACTTTGACTACATATGTATTATTTACATATGTTGACCTCACTAAAACAAAAAAAAACTTATACACCCTCCTCACTTTCAAGTTTCATATCTTTCTCATTACTTGTCCATTCTCAATGATTAAAAAAGTTTCAAAAACATTATCTTAAACTTTGCAAAATTTCTTTGAAGTGTAAAAACAAAAAATGTAGAAAGAGTTTAAAGTCAAAAATGCAAACATGTGGTCAATTTATGCAAATCACCCCTTTCACTTTCAATGAACATATCTTTTTCATTTCTTTATCAATTTGATTTTTAAAAATAATATTGGATGTGTCAAGAGGATATTAAGAAAAGAAAATTGAATGTTGAAGGTAATGGAGAAATGTACAAAGAGTTTAAACTCAAAAGCACAAACTAAATTGTTATGTTTGGTTTTTGCAAATTACCCTCTTCACTTTCAAAGGGTATAATTTGTTCAATGTTTCATCGATTTCAACATTTCTTGTATCATTAGACGCACCAAAAAAAGAACTACAAAGTTTATTTGAATGTTTGAAGCAATGGAACAACCTACAAAGAGTTTAAACTCAAAAACACAAACTGAACCATTATGTTTAATTTTTGCAAATCACCCTTTTCATTTTCAAAGGACATAACTTGCTCATTTCTTCATCGATTTTAGAATTTTTTGTACCATCGGATGCACCAAGTGGAGAACTACAAATTTGTTTTAAAGCTTAGAAGCAATAGAATAATGTACAAAAAGTTCTAAATCTTATTCTTAAATGTTTGTTGGTAAGTCTAAAAAACAAAAAACTTCATGTGATCAATTTGTTCCTTGAAAGAATATATCCCATACTGTTTGGGTATCAATCTCATTCTAAAAAGTATATAAACAAGGGTTTTAGCCTTCAAAGTCACATCTTAAAAGGTTCAAGTTTTCTAGGTTGAACTTATTGCAAGGTTTAACTTCTGAAAAACAAACTTGGATTAAAAAAATAGTTGATTGAAATATAATCCAAAAAGGAATTGATACATTGAAAATATTTTTTAAATAAAAAATATTTAAAATTTTTGTAATTATAATTATTCTATAAAATAATCATATTTAATCACATACTAAGTCATAATGAACATGCCATGTCATTACATTCATTCACACAATTAGACAAAATGGAAATGCCACATCATCAATTAAATCACAAAATTTGTTAGAATGGACATGCCACATAATCAATTTAGTCACCTAATTTGTTAAAATGGACATGCCACATCATCAATTTAGTCGCCCAATTTGTTAAAATGGATATGCCACATCATTCATTCATTCACGTAGTTTGTTAGAATGGACATGCCACCTCATCAATTCAATCACCAATTTGTTAAAATGAACACGACACATCATTGATTTAGTCACAAAATTCGTTAGAATGGAAATGCCACATCATTGTATTTAGTCACATAGTTAATCATATCAAACATGCCACTATGGCATTGTGCTAATGTTTAGTCATCTTACATTTGTTCGTTTTATTAACATTTACTTGTCTTAAATGATTGGTCTTTTTTAACTTGTCCCAAACTTGTCTAAGGTCTATTTTGACAAAAGATCCAATGCAAAAGAACTACAAAACGAACAAGTTATGTAGTAATGAATCTTGCAAGTTTGTGTATAATAAGTTATATGAACTACTAATGAAACCTTATGTTTTAAACAATTTGAATCCTTTTGCCTATTAAATGTTGAATTTTAAATGTCTACATTTCAACCAACATTGTTAACTTTTCCTTGGTAGACCATCCTAAAATGGTGTAAGCCTCATATGTGAAAATTTCCACCTTCCTTTTGAATTGCTATAAGGTTATTAACAACCCATATTTTATAGAGCTAAGGTCCAACCAATTAGTGTTGTAGCCTTCTTTTTTAATAACACTTGCATATAGCCCAATCTTTTGGATCTTGTCTTGCCATTTAAAAAATAATCTAAAAATGAAATCAAGGGTATTTTACATTACTTGTTTGCCTTCATTAGTCAACAAGTCCCTCTTTCAAGTTTCAACTATATCCATATCTTCTTCCAATGCCTAATTTACAATCCAATTACCTCTCCCACATGTTGGATGGACCATATTAACCCTTGGTGCATTTTGTCTTTCATATGATGATGTTGAAGGGGGCACATTCTCCTTGTATAATTTTGGTTAATCTTGCATGTCACATTGTCATATGCAAAGCACATTCAAATTTATGACTACCCCACCCATCTTAATCCCAACAGCCAATGAGTAAAAGCACATGTGCTTTGGCCTTAGTATATAGTTATGCCTTTTTCATTCATGTACATAACCCAAGAATTAAAAAATGTGTTAAATTAGGATATTTTAAAGTTGCATACATGTGAAACTAGTGTTTGAATAGAAGATATGAAAATATAAAAATATGACCACACTAAAATTGATGTTTATTATTGGTGTGGATCTCAATGTGTGGTGGCCTTAAACTAGTTACTATATGGCCCAATGTCAATTATTTGCTCTAGAATGTGGGATTACAAATTTATTACTATGAAAAAATTGTGTTCACATAAACCACATTATTCATACCAACTATATTGCAATTAGCTTATAACTTTGTCTGAGAAATATAATTATTTGTTAATATCAAATTCCATGTTGGAAAATGATTAATTATAGATGAGTGAACTAGGAAAGTTGTAAAGGTATGGAATATTTTTAATGTATTTTTTTTATTGTACAATTTTGGTCAACATGCACTAACTTCCTATTTTAATTGTTATATGCAACTCATGCACCCAAATATAATGATTTGGATCGGATGACCATTCCCCACATAAACACATCCAATATGACAACTACTAGTTGGCATGAATGTTGCCATCCCATATGCTTGGTTTTTTGCAGTGAACCCATGTGCTAATAACCTTGCAACTTTAGTAAGACTATGTTGTAGTGTGTTACTTGATTTTTGGCCTATACCACCTTAACATAGTCACAATTCAATTACAACATGATTAAATGCCAATTCTAGTACATCTTGATGTAATGATTCAACTAAAATCTCATCTCCAACCACCTACATAATATCTTGATTGTGCAACTGAATTTAAACACATTAATATAAATTTTGTCAATTTAGCTCAAGTACATATGACTCTAGGTGCTCCTATTCGACATTAAAATCTTTTACTATTCTTTAGTTGATTTCATCCATTAAAAATGGTTTCCTTTCTTAATAATTCTTTAGCCTTTACAAGGTTTGCACCTTGGGGTGTGGAATGCGACATTGTTAAAGAGTTATTCAATTGTGGTCATTCCATGGCCATTCTCCACACTAACACATTTAGTGTGGCAACTACCAATTAGCATGAACTTTGACATGTCATGTACGTGGTATTTGTGATGGCCCCATGTGTAATTACATTACAACTATAACATAACTATGTGACAATTAAAAATTAACTAGTTTATAACTTTTTTAAAAATTAAATTAAATCATCAAACAATTTTGAATAACATGGACTAAGAATTCATCCATTTGCAATTACTTAAAAAACCCCTCATAACTTTGACAACATCCATCCAATTGTAAAAGCCTTTAGACCTTCCATGTGTTCTGAATGCTTAAGTTCGAAATTGTACCATTACAAGTTTAGAATTAGCTTCCATTATAAGCTTCCATTAGAAGTCTTCATTGCATCTGATTTCTTCGAAATATTTATTTCTTTTCAATAAAGTAAATGTTGAAATTATAGTGGAAGAACACATTCATTTGCTATTATTATCTAGATTCCAACTTTGTTTTACTTCTTAGTTTGCGCTTATTTCCTTGTGTAAAAAAGTAGCAACCCTTAAGGCATTAGAGTTTTAGGTGAAAGATTTCATTGTCACTAATTACAAAATTACAATGTATGTGTTGGCATTGTTGAGAAAACAAATAAAAGCCTCAAAGGTGAATGAGATATCTATCATTATTGTTTTCTATTTCTTGTTTTAGGTTTTGCCATTAATATTGTTTTTTTCTTACAAATGATGTATGTTGGCAACAATTTGCTAAGAACAACAATAGTAAGGCTACTTTGGTTTCTTTTCCTTCATTAATGTATAACCATTGAAGTTTGTGTGTGATGACATAACAAGATGCTTGTGGGAAATAAATATGCAACATAGAGGTAATGTTTGTGTATGAAGGTATAATTGCCACCTCCATGATCTCCATTGTTCGACATGAGTTTAGTTATGGCCCAAACTTCAAGTTCATTTAGTTAAAATGTTTGTTAAACTAGTATGCATCTTTCTAATGGTTGATTTTCTTTTAATGGAAATTAGTAGGGAATGATTAAAAGCTAAAGGTGTTGAACTTATGTAAAATGAGGAGAAATAACAATCAATTTCATGATAGATGTGGCTTTCAATGAGTTGTCTAACTTGAAGTTGGTGAATAACTTATTTACTTACCAATCATTGTCATTTGGTTGTCGCATATTAATCATTGTTTTGCATGAAAGATGTGTAAGTTTCATAGTGGGGAAGCTAATTGACTTTTAGTTGATTTGTAATTGCATACAAATACAAATATTGCAAATTGTAAGGTGGATAATATGTTAAACTATAATTCTAACATCTTTGCATGATGGTGCCCATTTGAGTTGTTTGACTTGAAACTAGTGAATAACCCCTTTATTCATTACATGTTATTCAATTTAAATTAACACCATGTAAGAATTCCAACATTTACAAATGAAGAATTTGTGTAAAATGCAATTGGTTACATCATATTATTATGCATATTGTTGGCAATTATAATATGGTGTCATTAGTACCCCTTGTAGTTCATATATATGCAATAAAAAATATAGTTATGTGTTTATGTAATTGAATATTATCATTAGAATAGAACTCATCATGTAGTTGCAAACTAGTGGCATAACTAGGTGAAAGCATACTATGGGGGGGGCAACTTGAACACTTTCACGACAAATGCCAAAAATCATACACCTTCAAAATGTGTTGGATTTAATTTTGGGCTTCACTTTTAGTGTTTGAGCTTTATATTTTGATTTTCACAAAGTTAATTTTATGTTATATTAATTTTAATAAATATATATATTCTAAATATTAAACTCAAGGAGCAATATATGTATATATCATAAAACTTGTTTTTTTCTTTAAATTGCACTAGTTTTTGGTTTGAATTAATCAATTAGTTTATTTTGAAATGTAACTTTAAAAAATGACCCACTTCACATTTATTGTCGTCTTCCATTTGAAAATGATTGTTTACAAGGGTTCACCTACTTTGGTTACAACATTTTTTTCTATTGCACCTAAAATATATATTATTGCCAATATGGTACGTGTTTTTATTTACAATTTCTATGATCCAACATAGCAACAACTCTTTTTTTTGGTAGCATTGCTTCTATGATTTTAAGAGCATTGGTTGCCATGGCCCAAAACAAAGTCAAAAGACTTTTAGCTTTGTCAAAATTTTAATTCACCACATACTTATGGTCATTACATTTTTAAGAACCCATTTGTGCTATGATAATTGTCAAAAAAAATTCACATTACTCAAAACCTATCCCAATCATATGTAGTTATAATGTCTAGTAGATATTATAAATATCATAAAAATTAAAAATATTGCGTCATTTTTAATATATTGTGATGTACATTAGTTTTGCATAAATATATTCTAACATCACATCATATGAAATTTTAAGATGTAGTTTCTTTGGCATTTGATTTTTGTGTTTTGACCTACTATAATATGCAAATACATTGTGAAAATCCTTATTACTAATGACATGGTTGAAGTTCAAAGATGGGTACCCTAAATAACAATACAATGTGACAACAATCTTGGTTCCCCCATGGTGTGTTTTCACATTACTAATAACACTAATTACAATATATCCACCATTATAATACACTACCAAAAAGTCAAAAAACAATATTTACACCACTTTTGGCAATTGTATAGTAGTATTAAAATCAACTACCGTACAACTACTTTAAACCCCATAAGCAAACTTTTAATTACAAGATAACTTAAGCATTGCAACTATTATCAATTGAATTATTTTCATCCAAGTTAAATGAATGGAGATTGATGAATTTGCCACATGTGTTACATCATTTGTTTTCTTCAAAAAACATTTGATCGTGATTTGTACATTTTAACACTTTAATTGCAAAGTAGTTGCATTACATTGCATGTACTTCATTCATCATATATGATGATGTGGAACAGCATATACACCATGTCATGTCCATTTCAACTAGTGCAACTTATTGGATGCAACTAGCACTATATTTATATGTTGAACTTTACAATTGGTTATTATAGATGAAAAGTGTAGCCCAATTGCAAAATTATTGTTTTTCTTGGTAACGAATTATTGGACCCAATAATCATACAAGATGTTTTTGAATCTCTCATTGCAATAAACCTTGTCTAGGCCTTTAGTTCCTATATCATTAAATGCAATTGTCATTTTCAAGTTTATTTTTGCAAATTTACATTTACTTTCATGTTTGATTTTTGACCTTTTACTTTAGGTTTCAACATTATTGCATTAAGAATTAGGATTCGTAAGACAGATGGGTTCATGTATTGCACTAGTTGGGAGGGACATACATACATAATTGAAAAGAAAAGAATTGAGAAATTTGATGTTCAAATGAATTAAACTTTTCCTTGGAGTAATTTGTTCCTATGATGATTTGTTTTGGTGGGATTACAAAGTGCATAAGATTGGGGGGGAGTTGCAAGGTGTAGTCTTCTAGATTATTCACAAATGTGTTTGTTTGCAAGGTCCAAATATTATTGTGTTAAGGTTGTTTGTTGTTAGGTTTAATTATTTTAATTAAAGTCTAACTAGTGGTACCCGTGACCTTCGGACACCCGTGGCTATGCCACTCCAGCCACCCCGAACGCTCTTTTTGGTCGCCATAATTAGAAATTTTCCCAAAATAACACTCGTGGGTCCCACCCTAAGGCATTTATATCCCCACAGATAAAAACAATATTGTGACTTAGCGCAATGGTCTCAACCAACGTTGTGCGGGTATCAGAACCAGCCGTGTGTACCCTCAGGTTATCAGTTCGGGTATTTACTCCCTTACTCGACGGGGGTGAGAAAACCCAAAACCTCGGTTTTGACATTTTGAACCTTGGTTCCCGAAAGTTTTGGAAATTTCTGAAAACATGCTCCTCTATATAAGTGCCGATTCTTTTGGTAGTGGGAGGGGGGAGGGGAAGGTTTTTATATCCACCTCTGGTGCGGTGGGAGAGGGATGTGATCCGACCGTCATTCCTTCCCTTCGGACGGCTGTGATGCTTTGTGGAGAACAAGTCCTGGTTTGTACACCTGGCCGGTGCGGAAATCGTGGGGGTCCAACCCCCGTCATAGACTGACACCGGTCGCCCACTGCTTCACCAGCCTCTCCCTCCCCACCCCCCAAAACCCCCGTCACAGACAGACTTACTGAATTAATATATTAGATTAGATTTGCAAGGAGATGAAAAGTTCAATAAGCATAATGCCACCAAAATAATGTGTTAAAATGTTCATGTAATATGTGACACTTTGACCATAATAATAGCTTTGAGAAGTTGGGTTTGTTGGCTTTCCCTTCTTTTTTGGTTACAATATCATGAGTTTGTTGTTTTTTGGCAGCACACACTTGGGGCGTTTGGTGGCATCTTCATGATCATGGAGCTCAAGCTAAAGGACTAACAAGAAGAAGTAACTTATTTATTTTTCTCTTTGAGATTCTGTTTTGTTTTGTTCACAAGTGTTGACTTTGCTTGTTGGAGATTTTTTAAAACAAGTCGTTCATTGTTAATGGGCAACATCTTGGATCACAATTGTAGGTTGGAGCTTTGCAAGTGAAATGTAAAGTATAGAGATTTATGAATGCAAACATTCATCATGGCTTCCGCACTCATGTGTTATTGTGTGTGCATTGCATTATTGTAGATAGAACTTGTGTAAGCAATGTTCCTATAGATAAACTAGTAAAAAAATAGTGATGACACATTTGTCTATCTCTTTGCACAATGATAATGTGAACTTGCAATATAGAAATGATAGTGGTAGAAGCTAAAAAGCAAAGTGATAGATTCTTCTAACATTGAATATTGGTTCCAATTTTGAAACTTTATATAACACTAGAAATGAATCTTGAAATCTGTATTTTGTTTAGATTTAATGTTTGTTAACACAAATTGTTAACACTAGTGCCATGTCACATGCCATCTCTTACATAATGTTAGGTAGCAAAAAACATGTTTGAATTGCTGCAATTATTTATCACCCTAAACACTAAGAAACCACCGGCCCTACCACCAAGTGTGGCATGGGCTTTACCCATTTACATAGGTGGTGTGAGGGGCAAGTAAGATGGTTTACATAAATGGTTACCTAGATGGAATGTTGGTAACTTAGGTGTGATTCCATCCTAGGGTGGTTCCGATGGATGGTACTCTAGAGGGTGCCAAGGTCACATAATCCCATGCACTTTGCTTCACAATTATATAATGTTATTGTAAGAAGAGCATGTCCATCCCTTGCAACCAAACACAGTGGTCCAAATTGGTGACATTGATTGACAATTCTATGATGTTATTATAAGAAGAAAATATCTGATCCTTGCAACCAAAGATACTGATCCTGTATTGGTGATTGCATTGACCTGTTGAAATTAGGAGCACACCAACTTTCCTATCCTGCTAACGTTTTGTATGGAGATTGATTTGTACACGGAAGGGATAAGGACATCTTACACCTCCTCACACTGTTGTTGATATGTCCAGAAGAATGCCTTGAAGATATGAGATGTAGTTTTTGAAAATTTCTAGATTTGAAGTTTATACCTTCGTAGGAACTGGGAAGCATGAAAAACACTGTGAGCAAAAACCCTTTGGGTTAAGCTTCAGTTTCTGTTTTCCCTACCTACTAACAACCTACTAGCCTTTACAACCATCTACTCAGGCATCTACTTGCCTAGTAGTAGCCAGCTACTATCCTACATGAACCCCTAAACTAGCTGCTACAACTCTAGAGTCTGGACTTCAAACATTTTGCATTTAGTACTTGTTGAGTAGGGGGCAGACTAGAATTGGGATCTTGAGCAAAGTCTATGAAAGCCCATGTGCTCAGAAAAGAAAAGGAGTTATCTACAGAGCAGGCTTGCAAGTGGGTATCAGACTCTAGATGAAATCTCATTGTTTGCAGGAAAATTTCATGCTCTCTGGGAGCAAAGTCTCTGAAAGCCCATGTGCTCAGAAGAGACAAGGGATTAATCTACATAGCAGGCTTGCAAGTGGGTATCAGACTCTACATGGATTCACTCATTGTTGGCTGGAAAATTTCATTCTCTGCATCAAATTGTTAAAATTTGACAATAGGATAGATAAACCGGTGAGCAAACACATAAAAACTCAAAGGAGGCCAGTTGAATCCTCACACATTGTTTCTCTGGTTCTGAAGTTGGAAGAACATTTGTAGCCCTCCACCTAATGCTTTCAACATTGCAAAAAATTCTCAAATTGGCAAAGGAATGGGGGAAAATATGAGGTGTTTGGTGCAAGGGGGTTCAGTGTTCGATAATGAGTAAATTAAAACAGATTAGGATTTCTGGCTTAGAATCTCTGATGATGATTGCATCTTTGCCTTCTGAATACAAAGATGTTTTGTAAAGCTTTAGTTGGCACACCCATTAAGTTTTAAATCACTCAAACCAGACTAAAAATGAGGAAGATATGAGGCTGGAACTACAAAGCTGTCTAGAGCTATTTTTTGTATGGTTTAGAGTCAAGCCTCAAAGTGCGGGGTGCTCCCAAAACAAGGCAGGATGATGCTAAACACCCCATGTGGACTTTTTGGGTGTCAGTGCAATGCCTCTGTAGTGGCACACACATGGTTCAGCCACCGGGTTTGAATAATGTTGAAGCTGCAAATAGCATAGGTTTTTAGAACCTCACAACAGTCCAGCAGATGAAAGAAACTAGGTTACTTGGGAGGAGCTACATAGCTTGTCTTTTTGAATGATTGTGGGTTCTCAGTGGGTGAGCAATTGCAGAACAGACTTCTTTTTAGCAAAATAGCAAGTGTGATAATGAAGCTCTTTAATTAGTTGCACAATTGTGCCTGCAGGACACCAATGCAATGGCACTCACAAAGTTCATATGGGGTGTACAGTGTACCCCAAACACAAGGTGCTCCCTGCGGTAACCAAATTAGTTATAGAGGCAAAATTGATTTCAAAGCTGGTGCTCCTTCTTAGTCTTCATGAGCTTCATGCACTCTCAATAAACTGTTGAATTCTTTGGGGATTCTTCTGAGCATGAAGAACAACACATTTTCCAAATGGATTTGCCATAGTCCATCATTGAACCCCCTGGATTTCAACTCCTTGTTCATTGTGGCAATGAGTGCGGGTTCACAAGTATGCACTATGCACCATCCATCAGAAACCTGTTGTTGTGACAATCGGTACTAACTTACCGTACATAACCCCTTTCTTCCACAGTCCACAACTGACTCACAACAAGTTTCCAATGGGTGATGTGCTGCTAGTGAGTGCTGGGTCGGTCACACAAACCCTTTTCAGCAACATAGTTCCATATGGAAAGCACATCCATTCAGCAGCCCCAAAGTGAATAAATTATTGCAACTTTAGAAAGTTTAGAATTACTTATCAAACAAGTGGTGTGTCACACTGTGGCCTTTCCATTTACACTAAAAAGTATCTTACAGGCAAAAGAAGAATTATGAAAATTCAAATATTTCACCATGCAAAAATACAATCTTCAAAACATCCTCCAAAAGAAACCAAAATCCTTCAAGATATCATAACTCTACAACTAACCTCAAGTTTCAACACAAGCCAAAATATCATCTTTCAAAAATCCGCATATAAAAATAGACCTATTATTTACCTACGGGTCAAAATTCCTTAAGCTACAATACTCTGTAATGAATCTAAACCCAAGATCCTTGCCTTGGTAGGCAAGGCCAAAAAGTTAATTGGTTATGTAAAAATTCATTTGTAGTACCAAGTGTATTTATATTGCCCGAACTTTTTGGGCTTTACCCTGCACACAAAACCCTATGTTCTTGCAATTGGGCATATCTTCATGCAATGAGCATCTTCATAGTCAGGCCCACTTTACACTAGGACTTGGGGCCAACAAATCTTGGGGCCAATTTTGAGCATTTTTGGCTTGTTGTTTGGCCTCAAGTTACTAATAAATGCTAGAATATTGACCTCAGGATATTGATAAATGATGGAACATTGGCCCCAAGGGTTGCCAAATTGGCTTCCCAAATTCAATGGTATCCCTTCTTTTTTTCCAGCCTTGGGGCCTATACAAGCCCATAAAGTTCAGCATTTATTAGTAACTTGGGGGCAGATTGATTTTTTTTTCCCCTATTTCAGCCTTGACTCATAGTGTAAAGCCCTCCCTTGGGGCTGATTTCAACTTTTGCACCAATAGGAATGCTTGATTTGGGTTGAACATTGGCCCCGACTCCTAGTATAAAGGAGGCCTTAGATTCCACACTAGTAATATCTTGGAGTAGTGCCCACCATGATCATGGATAGCTAGCTTGACTCTTATGTCATAGCATCTACTTATCACCATGTCACATTATCATGGATACGTATTTGATCAATTGGCCTTATTTTTGAAACAAAATGTAGTTTATTGTGTGGTTCAAATTTTTACAAAAACAATCTTTTCAATAACACATATATGGAAAAATAATGAACTAAAGTGTTCCTACAATTACTACATACATTTAAAGAACAAGGTCTAGGTCCTAGGAAAGAGATGATGACGAAGAAAAGGTTCTATAAAGCTGAAATTAGTTCACACATTGGTAGTACTTACCCACATGTGTTTAGGAAGTGGAAGCCTCTATGCATGTACAATAATCATATAGGAAGAAAAGCCAGTCGTGGGGAACCATTACAGTCAAAAAGGATAACTCATTTTGCAGTCAAAAAGGATACTTGATGACTCATGAGGTTGATCACACTCAAACTACATCCCTTTCAAAATAGGAAGTACTTCATAATTGAAACTTACTTACTTCTTCATTGCCTAGGCTGGAGTGTCAGACCTTTGTCATACTTTTCAGTCCTTTTCGCCATGGCACTTCCAGAGGTCAACACCTAGAAAACCCAATTCTACTCCAAAGCTGACCTAATTATTGCACATTTAAGGATATGTTTTGAAATATTCTCTTGGTAAAAAGAACAATGGGGTGTGTCACATTGTGGTCTTGCCATTTACATTAAAAAGTATCTTAAGGCAAAAGAAAGAATTAAGGAACTCAAATATTTCACCATGTAAAGATATAATCTTCAAAAAATCCTCTACAAGAAACCAAAATCCTTCAAGATATTATAACTCTATAACTAATCTTAAGTTTCAACACAAGCCAAAATATCATCTTCCAAAAATCCTCATATAAAAATAGACCTATTATTATTACCTAGGGGCTAAATTCCCTTAAGCTGCTATACTTTATAATGAATCTAAACACAATATCCCTGCCTTGGTAGGCAAGGTCAATAAATTGTTTTTTGCTAAACTTTGGTACACATACAACACCAAGGTACCATGGAAGTTGGAACCCATTTTTCAGAATGTGTAGATATGATACAGATGTGAAAACCTATCACCTATAACTAAGTTATGTGGTCTGTAAATTGACACTGCCCCTTATGGGGCACTTATGTTGATGCCTAAACTATTCACTCATTGAACCTTAAATGCCCAGTTAATAAAATTTGTTAAAAAGGGCTTAATTTTAGTCACATTTTATAATATTATGCGCCCAATTAATAAATTAAAATTGTTTGTTAAGGGAAAGATTAGAGATGATTGAAGTCACATGTAAGCATGCATGGAAGCATCTATGTAGCAAATAAGTGGTTGTTTAATGTGCACATTGTGGTATAATATCGCAATGCAAGCAATTACAATTGAGTTAGGCACACCTAACTAAAGGGGTTCTTGTTGCTAGAATTTGGCAATTGAATGAATTTTTTTGTGCCTAGTAACTAGCATTGAACTTGATACAAACTATTCATTTTGAGTGCATCGAACAACAACATTGGGTTGGAGTTTGCTTTTCACGCTTGTTTCAAGTGAGAAAGGTGTGAGACAAAATGACGAAAATTGAGAGAGAGAGAGTCAAATATGGCAATTGCTTTTAAAATATAAATTGAAGAATTGTTGTGCAATCATAGTCCTATTGAAGTTTTAGAGTCTAATTCATTAGAGTACAATGGAACATTGTTGAAATGTGTCATGGAGATTCATTGCCATTGATCAACCAAGAAAATTTGTGACCATTTAATGACATCGGGCTTGGCTCCTAAAGGTTGAACAACTAAGAAGGACTTAGCTAGTTATGATCAAATCAACCTTTTTCTTGGATGCGATGAACCTCCAAACACACCAATTTTAAAAGTCTAGCATGGTTTTTTGATGTACCATGTTTTAAACCATCATGACTATGGAAGTGACAAGAGTGCTACTCCAAAAGCATGTTGACAAAAGACACAACGCGATGGTGATGCTTCTTGACAATCATATGGTGTGTCTAGGGAAACCAAAATGGGAAATGGTCCCACCATTCAAGTTCTACCAACTTGATTTAATAGGCAAAGGAAAACCATGAAAAAAAGGGCAATTGGGATAATCAACGTTTGATTGCAACAATTGAAGCTACCAAAGTTAGGTCCAAGATCCAAACTACAAGTTGAATGTTTAATGTGCTTATCACATTGCTATGAAACCACATGTATGGACTTATACAATGATGTTAAAGAGACAAGTCACGTGTTTTACAAATAGAAGAGAAGAAAACAATTGTTATGTATGTGAAAAAAAGCAAGCGATTGAACATACAATCACAACTCACAAAATTAAGATTGAAGGTGGCCAAAATTAAATAAGAGAAAATAATTCATTTCAAAAATGGGATTTGGGATGGGGGTGGTTCAAAGAGTTCAAGAGGTGCAATCTTAATAGTTAACCTATCATTAAACATTGCCCAAGATTTGGAAGTTAGTTGTGCAATGGATTTTTACCTAACAAAAGATGTATCAACTACACAAATATACCATAGGTTTATTGTGCAAACCACTATCTATTAGGACAAATTCAAAATTGTGATGAATTGGGTGCACAAGTTAGGAGAATTGGAGGTGTGCAAGGTTTTGTTAAGATTTGTTCCACATTTGTGCATTTAATTACACCAAACAAATGTCGAATTCACAGAACAAGTGCAAGGTGTTCAAGGTGATTAGAATTTGAGCTTTTGATCTAAACACTATGGCATATAAGATGTAACCTGGTGAAACATTTGTGAAGACATAAGCACATAATCCAAAATTCAATTAGGTTGATTTGCCTAGTGAAAACATTTTGGGTGAATAAATTTCAGTTATTAAAATCGTTTGCCTCTATTACATTTAAATCAATGATGTTGAATGTGAAACATTTTGTGAAGGTCCATCTCAAGGTCATAATAGTTGATCCAAGTAATTTGGAAATGAAAGTAAGGCCCATGGATTGATTGTTTTGGCATCAAGGTTGTTGATGCAACTTAATAGCCAAGTTATTCTTTTTTGAATCTATTTGAGGCTTTGTGTAGGTCCACACATTAGGTTCAATAGAAGAACCTCTCATAACTTACTCAAAATGTATTACGATGACCTTTTATGTTTATGTGTGTGCATTTAAATAGAAACTAACATGCAAGGAAGCAACAACCATATATTGGGACCATTGGAAGGAAGAATGCTTACATTCAAAGATAAAAAACTATTGAGTAAATTGAAAAAGAGCTTGTTAATCATGTGAAGTTCAACAAAAGGGTTGTGAAAAAACATTTGATGAATCATGATCTACTAGGTGTTGTGTTGAATAAGGTGACACACTTTATGCTATAATGAAAGCCCCTGAACCTTTACCAACAAATGCCAATTAAGATGCATTTTGCAAAATCACACCTAAGATTTGTAATTTCAAAAGCCAAAACCAATTGGAAAAATAGAAAGTTTGACATGAAGGCAAAGAGGTGGCACATGTTGTTTTGGTTGAATTAATGCCGTGGGTCCACAAACGGCTTCCAAACTCCACTATAATGGAATGAGACTTAATCATTCAAAAAACCATTGTAAATAGCTCCAATGTTCATGAGGAGTTAACAATGAAGAAAGTGTGGGTGATTAGTGTGATCCTTATGCGATGAAGTGACTAGAATCATATTATTGATAGTTGATTTACAATTGATGTGTAAAGATTTTTGCAACGGTGTAAGCATACTTTTCACAATGGGGTGATGCACCTCATGACAAAATTGTGAAACATTTAAAACTAATCATGGATAGTTTTGCAATACCCATGTTGCATAATTTAAGTCAATGTTCCTTCTTTTTCAGGAGGAGCTACCATACATTAGGGGTTAATTATGAGTTAATATAGGAAGGGCTAGATTTAAAGTATAATCAAATTTCATTATGTATGAATCTTCTAAATGTCTATATTAGGTGCTTAGGCTTCCAAACTTTAGAATTTAAAAAAAAACATCAGACATAACAAAAATTTTGATTTCATTTTTGGGTATTCCTTTCATTTCCTAATTCAATTAGTATTTTTTCATCCTAAGCCCCTTTCAATTGGTGTGTTTTGTAAACAAGCTGTCCATTTACAAACCACATACGTTAACATACATGATTTGAGTCCATTTATCCCATTGTTGCACAATTCATTACACATTAAAACCCTATTACCACACTTTGTTATCGCACATTGAGACCTTACCATTGCACACCTTATACCCAAGCTTTCGATACAAGAACTTAAAGTGTTAGTGCACAAGGATAGGGACCTTTGGTGTGGAACAATGGGGTTTGTGTGCAAGGATAAGGAACAATGGTGTGCTACAATCGGGAATTGAAATGATGGGTCTCTTTACCCTACATTTTTTTTGAGTCATCCTCCAGTTGAAGGCTCATACGGGATGTTGTAAGGAAGGGAGGAAAAACAAGTGTTTCTCTAGACCAATTCCGGCTTACGGAGAGGAAGAAAAAAAAGTAACATTTCTAGGATTGATGTTTGGCATTAGTTAATCCTCAAAAGAGACAACCAGAAATTTTCTTTTTAAATATTTTAAAAACAAAACTTAACCCTACACTGTTAAAATTTCAGAGAATCAAACTCAAGACATTCCCCCATAGGTAATGGTACAACCCATTTAGAATCTAGATATCTTAGTAATATGGTTTTTAGAAAAAAACTTAGTGCACTTATTAATTACTGCAATATTGAGATTGGTGCTATCAGATCCTCTCTTCTTTTTCCTTCCCAAAAAAACTAATTATTTCAACAAAGTTCTGTCCATTATCAATTGTGAGGTACATATTATCTCAAAAGCATTGTTAGCCTCCTCCTTCCAAAAAATTCCTTCTGTTTCAAAGTTTGTGAGCCAAGGCATACATAATGAATGCCTTGGATCTTTGGCCAGGCCCTTGGTCCAAGTCAGAATGCACTACGAGCTAAGTGCAGTCCCCTGTACAATTCAAAAGCTTAATATGGAAAAACTGAGATTTAAGTGAGAATAAATAAAGTGGGTTATAAGTTATAAAGTGGCATATAAGTTACAATAACTGACAACAACATCAAAAGAATGTTGAAAATTTTTCTTTTGTAATTTGAATGTGTTTATTATTGTTTCCCATGAACCTGGCTGGAGCTCTGTCAAGTGTGTGTGTGATCACAGAGGTGAATACACTCACTCACTCACTCACTCACTCACCAGGTTTGTTTGGCAGAGTGGGTTTACTCCTTTTTGTTGTTAACACACTTGCTTGTTTCAAAAACTTTCAAAAATTGTGTCTGAGGGATATAAAGACCCAAGGCATGGGGCGTCATACCCTTTTGTTTGCTTTCAAAAGATTTCCCAATTCTTTATGGTGGTTCACTCTGTCTGGTTGTTTCCCAGGAGCTCAAACCTGTGATTCAAAATGCCAGTAAAGCCTTATCTGTGAAGCTCCCCCACTCCCCCCTCTCTTCCATGGATGCCTTAGTCCACATGTACCCAGTTTTATTGTCTTATTATCCATTCAGGAACTACTATTTTAAGTTGATTCCCAGTGCTCATCTTCTAAGTTCTTCCTCCACTTTGGGTTATTATGCCAGTTGCAATTTGTAAGTTTGTGATCTGTGTGCATTGGTGATAATTTTTTTTTCAGTTTTCTAATCTAATGTCACAATTTTGTGATGTTACACCATGGTAGCATCTCAAGAGGGATCTAGCATTAAATGGCAACATGTTTTTAGAACCATTCCAAGTAGTTTAAAAACCAGTTTAAAAAAATGTACCAAATTCAAATCAGAGGGTCCAAAGAGTCCAAATCCATGTTTTTTCTTGGCGAATTTTTACATTTTGCTGAATTATTTTTTCCTTCTAAAAATCTGGCGATGATTTTTTTTCTTTTATAAACAAAAGAATTGTGAAAAAAATTCCATCTCTATTTTATTTTCTTTGCATTTTGACAAAATTTTGCACCAATTTTTTTTGTTAATCCAGATTTGTGAATCCATGGTGGGGAACCCCATAGTTATGTGATTAGCAATGGTGTGATGTTCTGGAACAAGCCCTTTGTAGAACAACAACCCATTAGGCTAGGCTACCATACCACCTGTTGGAACAAATGTCTTACCCTACTTGGATCAACACATTTGTAGGTGGAAGGGAAAGCGGCATGTTCCATAGTACTACATAAGTGCTTGGAGTGTGTCCTATTGAGACAGTAGTTTTCTTTCAGCTTTTTTCCCAAAGTGCAAGAGTCAGCCACCTACTTCTTCCACTTTTTTTATGCTGTCAGGTTCAGTTTCAACATGAATGAACGTTGGTGAATGCCAGTGAAGTTTGAATCAATAGTGGAGAAATGGGTTCATGTTTTCAAACACAGCCTCACAAGAACCCCCTTATCACTTAACACAACAACAACACCTCCCATGACTGCACCAGTTTCGTTTCAGATGAACTAGTGCTCATCCAATTACTACCCACCTGGTGCAGTCACAGAGGTTGAGTCACACTTTTTTTTTTCTTTTTTTTTTGGCCCGCCCTTCAAGAGATTTTTTGTTTTTTTCAACCATGGACCTCCCCTGCTCACCCAACTGCCTAATTCAAAAAAAATGTTCTCACCTACCCTGCTCCTCTACCTATGTTACAGATTTTCTTTTTGCAAAGCTCTCTTTCTTTTTGCCGTCATTGTTAACGCTACAATGATGAGCCATTGCTCATTGTCTTCTTTTGTTTTGTTTATGTGCAACCAAAGAAGACAACCACAAGTCGCTGCTCCTCGTCGTCTTTTTTTGTTTTGTTTCTATGTACCTAGAGAAGATAACAATGAGTCAAGTTTGTGCATTTTGATAACGATGAGTCAAGCTTCTCAAGGTATGTCACGAAAGGTGCATTTTGAATTTGCATATGGCCACATCAAAACCCATCATTATTCTCCATGTGAGAGTGAGGATGGGTTTTTTTTGGTCAATTTTTTTTGTAGCAATATTTGAACGTTTCTAATCAAATGTTTTTCACATAATATTACTTTGCTTTTTGGTTCACAATACTTTCAACCTTTTTTATTTAGGGTTATGATTTAATGCAATACCTTCATATTATTGACATTATGGTGGATGGCCTAGATGTGATTCCCCACTATGTATGTTGATTTAGTGCAATACCTTCATTTTTTTACCATTTTGGTGGTTGGCCTAGGTGTAATTTCACATTATGTATGTTGCTTTAGTGCAATACTCCAATCTTGTTCCATGTGTGGTGGCTAGCCCAAATGTAATACCTTCAATACTTGTACCAAATCTTGCACCTCAAGAGGTTTCTCCTCCAATTCAAGATGGGAGTGGAGATGTGAGTGAATGGGCTCGCAAAGGTTCAAGATGGTATTGCAAGGTGGATGCATGCACCAGTTCTTTTGCGGCCAAATGGTTACTCCATTAGCACTTGGAGCAAACACACTCCCTTCAATTGCAAGCTAGGAAATCAAGGCATCCATTTATTCGTCCTAGGGGGCTCAAGCAACAAGATCATAGTCCTAGAAATGCTCATATTTCGAGTGACTTGCATGTAAGGCAAAAGCAAAATGAAAAGAATGCCCTTGACCTAGTGAAAAAGAAAACGAAATTAAAGTGGGATGAACTTCAAGCCCAAACACAACAAATGCCACAGGTTAGGTGACCTTTGTTGGTATGTTTACCTCTAAGATGTTGTTGGGCATCATTGGGATTTCGGCATGGGGGGTGGGGTCATCCCACAAAGTGCATGGGCACACTTGAAAAGGATGAAAACCTTGTTGAAACAATTCGAGCAAGCAAACTTGCATATGTAAGACCGTTGAAAGTTGAATGGGGTGTTTGGCATTGGACATTAAAGTCCAATAAGTGTAACCAAGCCAAATAAATGGATGTAATATCCAAGTATCATGATTTCAAAAATTATCCATGGGTGGTATATTTTCATGCTTATATATATATTACATTGTTTGCATCTTAACATTGGAATTTAATTTTTATTTTATTCCTTCTATGTTAGGCTTCAAGGCGTAATAAAGGAAGCTTTTGTTGTAGATGCAATTCGACTTGCATTTGAACATCATCACTTTTATTCATCATCATGCAACAAAAGTTGTAGAAACTACAGTAAAGTATCGCACCAATATTGCCATTGCTTTTAGTTCATCCTCCTTAGAAAAATAATTATAGATATAACTTTAATGCACGTATACACCATTTTTGTATCAAGCCATTATAGATTAACTTAGCATGATATTTTTTTTCACCATCTTTTTTGTAATGTGTTATTTGAACATTTTTGTATCAATAAACTTGTTTTAATTTTGACCTCTAATTTTGGGATTTATACATTTTGGGATTATCTTATGCCATGTTGCACATAGTACCTTCATCCACCATAAATGGATTACATTTGTACTATAAACCAAATAAGCAATACCCTCATCTAATAAGGTTTGCACATTTTGTGGCCATGCTAAAGCATTTAAGCAATACCTTCATTATCCTTATCATGAAATACCCACACAATAACCTTAAGGAAAAGTTGTAATTTGATATTTTCATATAATACATCGCCCATTTCCATGAAAGGACCCCTTGGTACATAAACTAGTTTGTGTATGCGAATATTGCATACTTTTGATCTTCTCTTGTTTATGGTTGGGTTCTCCATGAAGCGTCTCAAATTGTAATACTTGCATTAAAATTAACTCATGTTCATGTTGCATTACCCTAATTTAAACTTTTGCCTAATATATGTTTCAAATATATAAGAGGGACATTAGGTTTTGGGTTTAGGGAAATTAAACCCACCTTTTTATCATTAATTATTTGAAGGTAACTTTTTTCCTAACATTTTTATTATTTTCATGGAATATTTTAAAAGTGAATTTATGTATTCACTCACATACCACATATATCTAAGAAATTTCCTATATATATATATATATATATATGTATATTTCATGTATTAAAAAAAAAGGAAAATGAAGGTGATTCCATGGCAAAGGTATGAATGATTAAAAAAAACCTTCCCACTGGTTGGGGTCCCCCCGCCCCCCAAATTAGGTTTGAAACACAAGTTTTTTGGTACTTATATAAAATTGTTTCATAGTTTTACTACAATTATGTATCCAATGTTTATAGTCTATACACAATTTAGGGTTATGCGTAAATAATTGCAAAATTATGTTTAACACTTAGTTCTAAAAACATTGTTGAATTCCACCATTAAAGTTGTGTAACTAATTTTTTTTGTGTTTATTTAATTTAGGGTCAATGTAAGGATTTTTTGTTACATACAAAGGTTTCAACTCAACATTTAAGGTACATTGACGCGCTCCCAAGCTCCTTGATAGACTCAAATGTGAGCTAAAGTGAAAACAACAAAAAAACAAGAAGATGGGGACACATTTTTTGGTTTGTAGGGAGGCGTAGAGGGGCGTGCTGAAGCTTCGGGATGGGACTAGGAAGAATGAAAAGCACTTAATCATTCACATGGAATTGCACAAACCAAACAACAAATTGGTTAGTGCATAATTGGAGCACTTTTGGTGCTAGGACAATCCACGGGCAAACTTGGATTCACAAGACTCACCACGACCCAGACTTGGGGGAAACCACCACCTTCCCCCTTATAGTATACTTTGTGCCTCTCCATGAGGCCCACATCCAAATGACATTTTGTTTTGAGACTCCCAAATGAAAGTCTTGAAATTCCCAAAGTTAAAACTCTCGTGACTTTGGGGCTGTATAACTTTGTGTGCAGACCTCTGATTGAGATGAGGTTTAAAGCAAAGTTGTAGTCATTGTTGAGAGCTTTTCAATGGTATGTCACACGCCACTTGCAAGCAAGGAAATCAGATCAATTCCTGACTTTTAGTGGTCGGGAGTCAAATTGTCAATTTGACTCCTGACCTTTCTTTTGGCCATAACTTGTGTTTTAAATGTCCAAATGGGTCATGAGAGCCCATTTTAGATATTTAGGTTTCAATATCTTTTCAATGATATAAACAATGTTTGAATCCATTAAGTTTTAACCCTTGCAATTGTTCTTTGAAGATTTGAGAATCCATTGGGATTCCAAACTCCCAAAGTGGAAGCTCCCTTAGGAGTGTGAAGGTTCATTCCCTCACACTTTCCTTCATTCCTAGGCTTCCTTTTGGCCCGCAAGCTTACAAGCCCTTGCCTTGGTCGCGAACCCAAGGCTAGGGTTGCGACATTCATTGTAAAGGTTTGCTTAATTTTTCAAATTAAAACCTATGCATCCATTAGGTTGCAATGTTCACATAATTTATGGTTTATGTAATTTTTTTTACCAATGTTAGATTTAAAGTTTTCTTTGTATGAAATTATTTATTTTAGTATGAATGTTAAAGTTTTCAGTTTGTAATACCATACCCTATCACCTTATGTTAAATTCCAAATGCATGCCCCAACCCCAAATTGTAACCCCCCTTGATTTGATAATGTATAAACTTGTTTACTCATCATCTAATGTTATATAAGTACATCTTATTTACCAAATGTAATACCTACATTTAGTATATATAAAAAATAAGAAATATCTAAAAGATAGTAATTTAAATAAAATTAAACTAATTATCAATACCTTCATCTTTAGGTGTAAGCATTGACTGTGGCATGTCCCAATTTTTCAAAACCCTAATTTGCAATACCTACATCATTTACAATCAATGTTAAGGTGATCATTAAGGCAATTTTGTTTTTGAATTATTATAATGTAATATTATTAGTTTACCATAGTAAGCTTATCACTATACTTACATAAATATACAGTGTACCTTCACCAAAAGCCCCTATTTGGTTAATAAATTTTTATTATGTAAGGATTGCAAAAACTTAGTCCCTCATCATCTAAAGTTACTTAGGCAGATCTTGTCCACCAAATGCAAAACCTACATTTAATCGATTGAATGCAATAAGAACTATCCAAATGATATTTATAAATAAAACAAATCCATTAAAGCAAATCATCATTTTGATGAAGAAAGGTACAACAATACCTACATTAAGTGATCAAATACCCCTCTGGAATGAGTAGGGAATTTATAATACTTTCATCTAACGTACTAAAATGTAATTAATACCCACGAAAGATATGAAATTTTAAATGCCACAAAAAACAAGATGGGTAAACATTATTTGCATACTGACCTAGTGATTATTGTACAATTGACCTGTAATACCCACCTTTATATGACATTTGAAGAAATATAGGTTTTGCCAAAAGAAAGAAGTTTAATTAGTAAGATATATGTTTAGACAAGAAGAAATTTAGGTTTAGCCAAGAGATAAAATTGTAGCCAAGAAATATAAAAGTAACCAAGAAGAAATACATGTTTAGCTAAAAGATAGAAGTTTAACAAGTGAGATATATAAGTTTAGCCAAGAAATATAAATTTAACCAAGAAAAAAAAAGATTTAACTAAGAAATATAAGTTTAGCCAAAAAGATATATAAGTTTAGTCAAGAAATAGAAGTTTAGCTAAAGTTTAGCTGAGAGATAGAAGTATAGCCAAGAAGAACTATAAGTTCAACCAAGAAGAAATATGGGTTAGCCAAGAGATAAAAGTTTAACCAAAAAGAGATAAGAGTTTTGCTAAGGTAAGTAAGGGATTAATTGTCAATTCATAGGCAGGGCTAAGATTTAGGTCAATAAGGTAGCTAGGATGGGTGGGTAGTATGGGGGTCAGGGTTGGAAAAATTTGGCAACGAAAAAAAAAATGGTCAAAAGTCAGCAGCCAAAAAAGATTGACTGTGGTAGAATGTTGGTTAACCTCAGGTAAAGAGACGAATGAAAAAGAGACAAATCATCCAGGCCCTCCTATGGACAAAACGGCCAACTGGTGAAGTCATGGGGACTGGTTCGCTCTGGCCGTCCTACCAGGCTCATCACATTCCTGTATAACAGCCCATTTACACAGTACATAATAGTGAGTTCAAATCACACAAACTTGGAAGAACCCATTATCAATTAACAGAACAGCAGCTCGCCGTACCAGGCTCATCACATTCCTGTGTAAGAGCCCATTACAAAATACATAATAGTGAGTTCAAATCACACACACTTGGAAGAACCCATTATCAGTTAACAAAACAACAGCTCACCCTTCCACGCTCATCACATTCTTGTGTAATAGCCCATTACACAGTACATAATAGTGAGTTCAAATCAGACAAACTTGAAAGAACCCATTATCAGTTAATGGAACAACAACTTGCTCTACCATGCTCATCATATTCCTGTGTAACAGCCCATTTCACAGTACATAATAGCGAGTTCAAATCACACGAACTTGAAAGAACCCATTATCAGTTAATGGAAACAACAGCTTGCCCTACTACGCTCATCACGGTCCTGTGTAACAGCCTATTACACAGTACATAATAGTGAGTTCAAATCACACAAACTTCGAAGACCTCATTATCAGTTAACGGAAGGACTACTTGCCCTACGCAAGCTCAGCATGTTCTTGTGTACCAACCCATTTCACAGTACATAGTAGCGAGTTCATATCACACAAAACATTTCAATCAGGTTCAGTTTTAACATGAACGAACACTGGCAAAAATGGGTGAAGTTTGAAAGGATGGTGGAGAAATTGGTTACACTTTTGAGCAGGTTCTTGCCCTGGAAGAACCCGTTATCACCTAACAGAACATGACCTATTGGGCTCGCATGTCACATTCCTCTGTGGAATATATATAGCTCATTCTATAGTGTTTCCAAAACACACGAACCATTTTTCACAACCATACTGGAACCCTCTGGCTATGGAGAAAAGCTCTGAACTAATCCAAGGTTATAACATGAATTCAAGAACTTTATAATCTTACTTTCTTTAAAAGATCCAAATATTACGATTCCACTTGTATTAGCTCTTGCTTTCATTATATATACTAGTGGGTGCCCGTGGCCTTCGGCCACGTTGGTTCATGTTTTAGAAACTTTTAACTTTTTTATTTTTATTTTATGTATTTTTATTTTTATTATTGTTATATATATATATATATATATATATATATATATATATTTGGATGCAAGTTTGAAGTTTGGAGAAAGAAGACACACCTCATTTTTTTTCAAGTAGGGCTTTTCTTATTTTTTACTCTTTATTTGGTTTTTTCATTTTTTTCATTTTTTTCTTTTAAGATTATTTTATTGTATTTCCCTTTCCTTGTTTCATTTGTTTCCATTCCTTTTTTATAGTTTTTTATTTGTTTCATGTTTTTATTTTTTCTATTCTTATTTTGTCTATCTTCATTTTTTAATGTATTAATGTATTGATTTATTTATTTCGTTTTTCTTTTTCTAAAGATTATATATTTTTAAATATGTTCTATAATGAAAATAATTTATTAAAAAAATTATATTTTGTTTGATTAGATACAGGTCCCTCTTGCCCTGGCCTCCCCCCCACCCCGTGCTTCACCGGGCTCTCCCTTCCCCCACCCCCCAAAACACTCCACAGGGAACGGGAGCCAATGGGATTATGCCAAAGAGGTAATGAAAGCGAAATGACGTCAGAGAAAAAGAAATAAGTAAAAGACAGACACACACACACCATGTTGTAATTATATAATAGATAGCTATAATTTATACATTGTTAGAAAAAAAGAAATAAATTGGATAAATTATTAAACACCTACCATGATAGAGAATGTAATCTTATATTTAGAATCATTTTACATGATAAAACAATTTTTTAAGATGAACTTAAATTAATCTTAAATTTTTTATTTACGATCATTATTTTTAAAAGCATTATGATCATTTAAAAGTTATATTTAGCTTCATTTGTATGAGAAAGAGGAAAAGATAATGGTAAAGAAAGTGAAGGATTATAATCATTCTTATAAAATTTATGGAATGTATTATTCTAATGTTTAAATTAATATTTAAATATTGAATTTGAGCTCCATGCTGCTGCGCACTACCAGTGTCAATCAACTGTTCTAACTTTTTCATATGGTTTTCAATAATTCATCATTATTTATGTCAATGTCAAATTTATATTAATACTAGTGTGGCCTGTGTCATTGGCCCAAGTGTTACCATGTCCTCAACTGATTTTTCCTTCCAAAACCTGGTTTTTTGGAATTTATTTGAATTTTCAGCTGCAGAAATCTCTTAAAAAATCAACATCTCCATACTCTGAATCCCAATCTTACCAAATAAATTCCATTAAATCCTGCTCATCAAGATCTTTCCAACAACATCAAAGGCACATTCCAATTCCTCCAAAATTTTCAACTACAATTTAATTTTCAGTGAAGAAATCATTCAATATTCAAGAACTTTTGCATTGCAAGTCCAAATGTTATGGAACCAAGCCCATGCACCCCTCCTCGTCAAGAGGTTTCCAAAAGATACCAAGAGCACAATTTGAAGCATTTCGGCGATGGATCCCATAATTACAAAACAAAACAAACTACCTTCATAGATAAAAGGTGCATTTCATGGACATGAAAAGACACATGTTAATTTGTTTTTTCATATCTACATTGGTGGATAAGGAAAAGGAGTGAGATAGTTATAAAATGGACCTAGTTATTAGAAAAGGTGAGAGATTTTTATTAAGAAAGTTACTAGGAAAAAGGAATAGTTATTAAAAAAGAAATGAAATGGTTATTTTTGAAATCGTTTTTGGAACAATCCATGGAAGACCATATGAAGACGGATTCCCAAAAATCCCTCATACACCAGTTCCAGTTACTCCTCACTGGAATTAATATTGAGCTTCATTTTGAAAAAGGAAGATTTCAAAGGGTACATGAGAAAGAGATAAAAAGACAATGGTAAAGGAGGTGGAGATTTTGAAAATGTATTTAAAAAAATAGTTCTAAAGGTTTTGCCTTTTTTTTCTTATAGATGGGGGGTAAGAGAGAGTAGTGACGTAGCTATATTAATGGATGACATAGACATCAGGGTTGCAAAATTTGTGAGAGAAGGTGGACTGGTGATCACCTCTTTTGGACTAGTTTGACAAAAAAAACAAAAAAAACAAATGAAAACAATCTAAGGAGAGAGAGAGAGAGAGTAATGTAGAGTTTCTTTGGAATCCCACTATATTCAGTTTTTTCTCTCCTAGAAATATGACAACTTTGTGCCATTTTTTCAAAAATAAAAATAAAAATCCTTTGTAGGATGCACAGTCCCAACTTTGTTTCTGGTCACCAAGTGTTGAAATTTTGTTCATATATATATATATATATATATATAATAAAAAAATAACAAAATAACAAAAAAAGAGAAAAACACACACTCACACAATGAGAGGCATCTGACATACATAATGATGACAAGAATTATGTGAATGGCTTGAAGTCATGGGTTCTGGATAATTCCAGAGATTAGGTACCTGCCCAGGTATATAAAATCTCCACAAAAAAAGGGTAGGCCCAAAAAAAAAAAAAAAAAAAAACCAACACAGACCTGTCTACTATAGTTGGTTAAACCTGGTTCAGACACAGACCTGGCTTGGCTGCCAGTTTGCCACCTCTGTTGGGAACAACTGCAACAAAACCACCTTAACTGGCGCACTGCTACTGCGGCTGAATTGCACATGCTTGCCGTCAGCTTCAACTGGCCGGCCCCTCCTCCACACGCAACAACGGACGGGCTACGCTGCGATGCGGTGCGGTGCGCTGCTGTGCGCTGCTGTGCGCTAGCTTTGCTTACAAACTGTGCAACAAGCTGCTTGCAAACTTGTGCTCCAACCTGCCTTCTTCAACGTGCACATTGTTTGTTGTGAGCTAGCCATATTCATTCTTAGTAGTTTTCGTGGGACCGTCGTGTCTTTTGTGACTCTTCGTCTGCTGGAATGTTTGAACACAATGTGGAGTAGTTCGGGTTCTTGCCCAGGACTCCGCCGAGAAAGGTTTTGGTCCATGTGAGAGAGATCTCGGCAGTGGCTCTGTAAGTACCGCTTTTGGGTTTTGTTAAGCATTTTGCACTGTTTATTATTGTCGTCGTCGTCGTCGTCGTTCTTTGTTCTTTTTTTTGTTTTGTGGATTTGTCTGGCGGGCATTGACTACCTAAGCTAGGCATGTTGTGAAGAGCAAGTGTGGACGTTGTTTGTAAAGCTCATTTAGTATAGTCATGTCTCAGTGATTTTTTGCCCCCTTGCACAAAACTCCTTTTTTGCAAACTTGACAAGAGTCTTAACCATGGGGCTTCGATTTCCTTTGATGCAGAGCATGTACATGTACTTGCTTGAGCATGAGCTTCGAGGATGGCTTCTGACCTAAAAAGCCTTGTTGATCAATTACTGCAGGTGTACAATCTCATGATACTAGCCAGCCCCCACAGGTGTACTTCTCAATGCCATAAGTGCTTTGTCCACAAACCCCAACTATGACAGCAGCATTGTCAAAGGCATCATCTGGAACTAGAGAATGAGGCAATGTCTTAGAGTGCAGTGCATTGCATGATCTGATAGGCATTGTGAATGAAGTGGCATTTGTGACTAAGAAATTTGCTGGCGTGAGGAGATGCTTGATCAAACTGTGCCATTCGAATCCATTCAGAGTCCTTCAATAGATCGCAAGGGCTCAGAATTGACGGTGATGAAGAACAAAGGTGGCAGTGGGATAGTTTCTGGGGCAGGACAGGCAACCATGCAACAACAAGCAGGTAGCATCTTCAGCTTCAATTCTCCCTATGTTCTGAGGGTCACCACAGATGCTGAGGGTTACAATTACGATAACAATTTTGACAAAAGCAGTACTGGAAGCTTTGATTTCAACAGAGCTAGTGCTCACCGAACTGTGGTGGGTCCACTGCTGAAGCCTGCTCCTTCCAAGTGGGATGATGCAGAAAAATGGTTGTCAGCAGCAAGTGATCAGCTGCCTGGCAGTGTGAAAGTTAGGTCAAAGTCCAAAAGTGGACCATTGCAGGCACATGTTGTTGCAAACCAGGCAGGTGTCATGTTGTCAAAGAAAGTCTTGTTGTCGAACCTAAGTGGAGGTGGACACCAGTCTGGAACTCAAAATGGAACTGCAACTCAAACATCAAAAGTAATGAATGTGGTTACTGATCACTGTGCATGTGATCCTTCTTCATCTTCTTCTTCTTCTTCTAGTCCTTCTTCTGGCAAGACCAGTGGTGAGAGAGGAGATCGATTGTCTGTTCAGCCAGGGCACAAGAATTACCTAGGGGGGAGAACAAAGAAGGTAGGTGGCAGTGCAGCTAAGTATATAACCAGTGAAGGATCAGAAGTCAGGGGAGGTGGTCCTCGGGCTCATTCTGCATGCAAACCAACAGGAACGCCAATGCCTAGTGCTGAGGCTGTGGACCTGTACCCACTGCATGATTTGTATGGTCATGACCACAGTGATGCCAAGGAGGGCAGCATGTCTCCTGATGCTACAGATGACAAGTTTCTCAAACCTGCTCTTCGGACTGCTAAACCAATTTCAGAATCTCCAACAGGTGGGTTATGAGTTGTCACCTAACAAGTCCCCACTCTCTCTCTCTCTCTCTCTCTCTTGCATTTTGCTTACTCCAACTGGTTCCATACCTGAGAAATCTCCATGACATGTATGCTTTGGGGGTCTTGTATGCTGTGAGATTTCCTGTGTGTTTTCAAATAAATTTGATGTTCTTGGATGCAAATGATGATGACAGTGATCAGTCTGGAGGTTCTTTCATGCATTTCCTAGGTCTACGGTACTTACTGTTGTCAGCCTCTTCTTGCATAATTTTTGTGTGACCAGCTCTTAAAAAATCCAATTGTGGATTGCAGATTATCACAATTCACCAAACAGCCTGAAGGAACCAGGAGTTTTGAATCCTATGGATACATCTACAGCAGTGACCTCCTCACCAGGAGGAACAAACACTCAAGGACCTGTCTCAACTCGAGACATGGGCACAGAAATGACACCCATAGCCAGTGTGGAGCCATCCCGAACCGCCACACCCATGCAAGCCACTAGTCCCAACCTAGGGAGCCCCATCAACTCACGACCCCCTAGCCCTGACAGGGTAATTGTTCCAAGCTCCACCCCTAATGGTGTGCCAGATGCCAACTACTACTCATCATGCAGTGCAGCTGGGTTGTTGAAGCAGGAATTAACTGATCATCATCATCATCAGCACAACCCCTGTGGTTACATGCCAACAATAGCGAGCCCTGCCACATCCAAAGTCCTGTCCGGGAAGGAACTGCAAGCCAAGACACGGCAGGAGATTCTGGCATTGGGCACACAGCTGGGCAAGGCCAACATCACAGCTTGGGCCACCAAGGATGAAGAGGAAGTGGATGCAGCAAAGGTGCCCAAGGCAGGTGTGGAGCTGGAGGAGGTGCGCAAAAACCTGCTGGCATCACGAGCAGCTGCATGGGAGGAGGCAGAGCAGGCCAAGTACACAGCCAGGTAAGCAGTAAATTAACTTTGTCATTCTGCCTTTGTCAATTGTTCAAAAGGGTTAACTTTTTTTTGCGAAAAGAGTTTAAAACCAGAAGAGTACCTAGCAGAGTAACTAACTGATTTCTTACCTAAATAGCTAAATTTAATAAACAGTAATGTTAATTCACAAGACTAAATTCACTATGTCGTGAAAGTAAACAGTGGCAGAAATTTAAGGAACTAAAATAGAATTTAAGAGTACAAAACTTTTAGAATGAAGAAAAAAGCAGCAATAAGATTTGTCTGTGGTTTACCTGGCAGATACAAGCGGGAAGAGGTGAAAATCCAGGCATGGGAGAATCGTGAGAAGGCCAAAGCTGAGGCAGAAATGCGCAGAATGGAGGTAAATAAATCTGCCCAAACACCCTTGCTATCAGCCCACCATCTTTGCCCATTGTGTCATTGCCAGTTAACTGCAGATGCACAGACATCACTCTGTAGCTGTAGTGCCTTGGCTGGTTTGAGAGCAATGTGCCTAATAATTAATTATGTTTTATCAGGTATGTTCGGCATTCAAAATAATAATAATTTACAATTCAGCATTACACTAAATAATGAGGCTATTGTGCTTGAGAGCTTCATTCAAATTTTTTGTATGGCAGGCACACATTTTCAATTTTTTTGGCAATTCAAAAAAAAATTAATTAGTGCTTAACCAGCTTAGGTACTATGGTATATGACAATGGCGGGTAAAAAGTCCCCAGAGGTTCTGAGATTTAAAAACAGAGTGTGGGACAGAAAAAATTTGAGCTTTTGCTGTAAAAAGTTAGTACATGGTTTCTCATGGTGTGACAAATTATCTGCTTTCTCTTATTGGGAATTAAGGCTTTACTATTTCTATTTGTTTTTATGCAGATTATGAACAAAGTTTGATTTGTGTCAAGTTTTTCATCTTTTATTTCAGTCTTTTGATTTAAACATTATGATTATTACCCTATAAAGGGAAAATACTTCATTGCATTAATCATTGGGATATGATTTATGCATAATCTTGGGTGAATTGAAAAAGGAAGAATTCCACAGGCCATCCATGCATATACATTAAGGGATAACAATGTCTGTCCTTTGATTTATGGCAATAGGTAGCTCCAGGGACAATGTTGTGTGGTAGGTTTTTGTGAATGAGTGAGCATCACCATTGTCCTGTGGTTAACAACAAATTGTGTGCTTTATAGGTGAAGGTGGAACGCATGTGGTCTCTTGCAAATGAGAAGTTGATGAACAAGTTGGCAGCAGCTCATCAGCGTGCAGAGGATCTACGAGCAGCTTCAGAGGCGCGGAGGAGTGAACAGATTGCCAAGATTACAAGCCAAGCTGAACACATCCGTGGAACTGGGAAAATGCCCAGCACTTTTTTTGTGAGACTCTGCAAACAATGAGCGTTTTAACACAGTATGAGCCTGTACATGTGGCTAGTAAGATTGTTATGCATTTAGAAATATGAGATCTCTGTAGGGCTTCATTGTGTATAGTACCATGGTAATTGTTAACTGTTTGCCAGTAGTTTGGGAGTTATGTCAGTAGGGCCACTTTGTAGTCCAGTCGTGTGCTGTGGCAACTGAAGTAAGGCTTAAGCAGAGGTAGAATTGGTAATGTAGGTGCTTTTCAAACGTGTCCAACAAATGCAAATTTTGAAATGTAAATAGTTCTTTGGAATTATGTGAAGATTCACCAGGAGTTCATACCAAGTAGTAATTAGACAACAAGCTAATGGTTGCAGCTAGTACATTAAATGGGGTGGATGGAAGTTCAGCTCAAAGTAGGATATATCTGTGCTGTATATGAGCACATGGGGACCATTATCAAACTTGATATTTTATGCTTGGGATGACTTCTATGAGTTGACCACTTCTCAGTTGTGTGTTTACTTTCAAATAAAGCCAGAGATTATGCATCCTTATCATCCAAACTTGTCTTCAGCATAGTTATATATGCACTGTGTGTTCTCCATGTTAGGTTGTGCAAGTTTTGCAATGAAATTTGCTACACGTGATTGTAGAATGTGGGCCCTAAATGTGGGTCTTGTATTTATTGTATGGACCTTTGAATCTATCTATTTGAATTGGAGCACAAGATTCAATGAGAAATGTGATCAACTCACTTTCACTATTATGGGGATATGCAGTTGACATGAATTCAAACACCAAGCATTTGGTCACCCATAGACTTCAAGGTTAACAAGGAAAACATACTATGGAACAAATGTGGAACAGCTTTCTGAAAAGCAAAATGCGTATTTTGGTTGGCATATATTTGCTAGCTATTCAAGAATGCCTTAGCCCAATCTAGACCGTTCGAAACTACCTGCCATATTCTTGTTGATGTCTCATGAATTCCCAACCGTGATGAGATATTGAGGCCTCAATTGGACCTAATTTGATGATTGCAATAAGACTAGAATCTGAAGACCACTTTTCAACTTGTGATAGAATTTTAGGAAAGAAACACAAGTAGTTGTCAGTTATGTCGTGCCTATTCCCATACGGCCACATAGTAGATTGAGAGCAATACCTAGTACCAACACCCTTCTTGTGATGATGGGGCACAACTAAGTTATTGGCTAGACATTGAGAAAATATTTGAAAGATTGGGGCAATTAAGTTATTGGCTAGACATTGGAATTTTTTTAAAAATATTGGGGCAACTAAGCCATTGGCTAGACATTGAAAAAATGATTAAATGTTGGGGGTGACTAAATTATCGGCTAGCCATTGGAAAAAAAATGGGTTTGGCAAGTTCCTTGATTTGCCGTGTTAAACCTAAGGGTTCAAGTTCTTGTGACCTAGACCCAAACTAACACCCTTGTGGTCGAACAAACCCAAAAATCGAACTAGGGAAACTAGTCTTTTGCTAAAACTGAAATCAAGATTATAACCATGAAAAACAACTATTCAACACAAATTCAAATTGTTTAGGTAAGTAAGTTGAAAATTTTAGAGAGTGAACAAGTAGGTTGAAATTTTAAAGGTAACTGATTATATAATTCATTGTAGATCTCCATACTTTTAAAATCTCCAATGTTGGGGAGTGTGTATGTTTATATGGAATTGAACCTGGATTTCAAACAAAAGCTCACAAGTTCTTGAATTTCAAAAAAAGGGACGAAATTGAAACTTCAAGGTTTAAAATTTTGAAGAATGAAGCTCAAACACAAACCTACAAAACCTACCCCAAAAAAAATTTAAGTTACAACCAGGACCAAAGGTTCAGTGCAAAAGGAAGAACAAACCAACATCCATACGAAAAATAATTGAAAGATGGGTGCCAAGTGGAATTCTACCCATGTAGCACATGTCTATGTAATTGCCCCTTGAAGAAAGGTTACCTATGTAGTTATCCAATGATGTTGAAGTTAATTCATCAAAGGTGATGCCATCTTTTTTTATTGACTAAAAGTGAAGCCATAATCACCACAATCAAATGTGTTGAAGAATAGAAGTAGAATTTGAAAGTAGAATTTTGTTGGAAGACTCCCATGTGGAAAAATGGAAGTATTAACAAAGAAAAGTTTTAAACACTTGGAAGGATAAGCAATTATTCCCACCCCCTTGCTCTTTGATATTCCCAAATCCAAGGAAGGTTACTAAAAAAGGTTGCATACATAGTTACAATAGTCAAAGTTGACTTTAAAAAGACGTTTTCTAGATGTCTTTAGAAATGAATCCATTACTTAAGAAAAATTCAGTTGCAAGTATGATTTAAATGTCAAATGGCCTTGAGCACCAAATGCATTAAATGGTATATATTATTAATTTGTCTATTTTATGGGTTTGAAGATGACATCTATAAATTAGAATGAGGATCCCTTTTTGTCTCAAATTAATAATTGAAATGACAAGAATATGTTTTGCTAATATAACAACGGTGGAAAATTTGTGCTTTGTATGCCACTAGGTCAAAGTTGTCTACATCACAAAATCCAACAATTTGTTCACATAAGGTTTTTCAATGTGTCTACATTTGTCTCTATGGTATGAAATTGTTGTGGTAGTCTATATATCAGGCTTCCACTTTGAGGCTTTTCAACCACATCCACAACTTTTAACACTCAATTAATAAAGCAAAAAAGAATCTTGTTGGACTCATCAATCAAACTAAACCTGGATAATCTTATTACCTACATATTAGTGATTAGTGCAAGTTCGTCAACCTAGCATCTAACTTTACTCCCTATATGATACAACCATTTTTTAAGGCAAATCCATGTGAAGAGAAAAAGAGAAAAGGTAGAACTGGAATTGTCATTTCTAATTTCATGTAAGCTAGGAAATTCTCTTGCTTTTCATAGACATGCAAAACTATTGAGAAGAATTTGATTGAGAGTTACTTATTTGTGAAGCTCATGAGACATCAATATGCAAGGAATCTCCAAAGACCCATTGTCTACAACTTTGATTCAAAATGGAAAAGGTCATTAGTTAATCACATGGGAGGGTTACCAATTGTCCCATCTTTGTGACATTGAACCTATATACAAATGTTTTGGTCATTTACAAATTGGAGTTCTTAAGTAGGAGATCTTAAACATTGAAGATCAAGAATACTTGTTCAATGAGGTAAGGCTCAACCATATGTACAACAAAATTGATAAACAAATGAAAAAAAAAGGAACAATTATATATTAACCATCTCTTGACTCTTCTTACATAATGGTGCATATCCATACTAAAATGTGCTAATTTATGACCTACCTTGGACCTTTATGCTAAGAATTGTGCCTTAAGGAACACATTTTACCTCAATTTGTTTGCATTGTTATGCTTACTTGAAGATAAATTCATTATTAACCTCATTTATGGTGTATTTGTAGTTCTTACCATTTCAAATATTTTGATCTAAATCCCATCAGAAGATGGGCAAATCAAGAAGGTGAATTTAGTCATTCAACAATTCCTATGGGTCATTGTGAAGTATTCTAAACCATGTTTGAATTTTTTTTGTGAAAATATTCTTGGTTCATGCAATATATCTTTACAATGATGGGAACAATAAAATAATTCAACTTTCTTTATGTACACACTTTGAACATAATCAAGTTTACTTTTCAATTTTATTGGGTTTCAATGTTTGATTCTTGATTTTTGTCTACTTGTCATATATAGATTATTTTTGCTGACCACTCATAAATGTTTTTAGCTCTAAAAGGAGAAGTGATGAAATCCACTCATATTTTGTTTCAAGAAGGCTTGGATATAATTTCATACTTAATTGTTGAAAAAAGAATATATTTTAACCAATTTTAATGCCATGTGGTTGCTAACTAAGGTGGTTAATTTTTTGCATATACAACATTCCACAAATTTCCACTTAGAAATGTTAAAATGGTAATCTATTGTGGTATCATTGGTCAAGTGAAGATTACACAATGGCTACTGAACTAACAAAGTCCATGTGAAAATGGCCCATTTCATGTCATTTAAATATCCCTTTTTATTAAGGTTTTTCTAACAAATTTTATGTTTTTATGTTTTTTTTCTTTACTTGTACCAAGTTCTAACAAGATGTTGTGAATAAAAATGCATTATATAGAAGTGTAGTTACTAAATTAATCCATAAAGATGAATTTCAAAAGTCTATTACATTACATTAAATTGATATGTTTGTAATTTTTTTCAATAAATGTCTTCTCATTCAAGTTGAAAATCTGAATATGACCGCAAATTTGGCATGTTGACAATTTTATGGCATGTCAATGTGTTGCATTGACTACATTATGTAAAAAATTGCATTCTAACACAAAGTGAATCATCTTAGCTTGCAACTACCCATTGTACAATGGATATGAAGCTCCTATTGACAAGGTGAAAACACAATACAAAAACTAAATGTGTCCTTGAAGCCATTATTAATTATTAACATCATTCCATTTGTTCATAACATGCTCTATCTTTGAAGGGGTTTTCCATGTGTCATTAGTAAATGGACATTGTAAGCTAATATCAAATAAACTTTCCATGCCACAAATTGCCATTTGAAGATGTATTTATTGCAATATCCCAAACAAAGTTCAAGTCAATCATGAAAATGTTCCAAGCAATTAGAAAATGGTGACCTTACTTTGATAAATAAATATATCAAACTCCAAAGCCCATAACCCCAACAAGACCATTAAATCAATCAAAAGTTTCAACTAAAGAAAACAATAGAAGGTGAAAAACACTCATGCAAGTTCAGATCCTTGATGTATGTGTTGAAAATTGTTCATTACCATGTTCCTTCGAATTCCCCATCAATGATCTATGATTTCACAACCCAAATTATCCCCAAAACCATGTGTTGTGAGTCAACACAACGCACAATGTAGAGGGTGAAGAAGTTAATGAATTGAATTATTGATGGATATCAATATTTTGTTTCATTGCAAGTGCATTGAGAACTAATCATAAAGGTTTGAATAATTATCAAAGCACAACAAGTAGTCATAATTCATTTTATGGTAATCATTGTTGATGCCTATATATTGTATGACTTTATACATCACATTGTGTTGGTTGGTCATTCAAATGGTGTTGGTTGATTTTATATAAACTTCACATTGTGGTAGGGTAGACTTCGAGTTTAAGAAGCAATATACATTAACATTATCACAATATTCATTCTAGAAATTAGAAGAGCTAGTGATTCTCTCAAATGATTCCATCATATACAAAAAAGTTATGACTAAAGATTAAAGTGTTGCTTTTTAGCTTCTTGAATGCTTGCAATCTTGTTTGGAAATGCTAGAAAAACAAAAAACAAAACTTGAGTTGACAGTTGTTTTTCAATAGGGTGAATTTAAAATAGGAATAATTATGACCATTAAACAATGCTAGCCATGTTTTGAGCCTCCACCACCCCATTGTTGAACTCAAAGCTTCCAACACATCCATCAACCTCTGACTTGAAAACCATTCCTTCATCAATGACTAAACAATAGTTCTAAATTCTAACATCATATCATTATGTAACAACTTCTATATGTAGGATCTATTTGATGCATCCCCTTAATCTTACCTTCTATTTCTACACATGATCTTATGAGTCAAACTTGAACTTTAAAATGAGGATATTATCATGTAGAGTCTGCACAATGAATTTTGAATTTGTGAGAAAATTGAATTGAAATCTGCACATGTCAAACACTCACATAAGCACAATTCCATAAACTTTAAATTTCAAAACATTTTGCTTTTCACATCATTGGATGGAAATGAATTATTAAGGATTTGTGAATTTGAAGTTGTTCAAAGAGTAGGAAATATCTGGATTTGTGTGAAAGTGGTCAAACTTGTAACAAGGGAAAACATCAAAATCTTGTGATTGGACAATGGAGGAGAGTTTACATCTAAAAAGTTAAATGCATTCTTGGCTGAATGTGGAATTTAACAACAAACAACTAATCCATATTCTTAACAACAAAATGATGTTGCAAAATGAGCCAATACAATCGTGGAGTGTGATTGGAGCATGATTCTTGGACAAGGACTTGAATATGCATTTTGGGTGAAAGTGATGAACATAGGTGTGTACATCAAGAATCAATATCCCACCAAATCCATTGATTCAAAGACTTAAGAAACATATATAGACTGGAAAAATGCTTCATATGCCTTATTTGAAAATCTTTGGTTACAAAGCCTATGCACATGTTTGAGATGAAAATTGGAATAAATTAAAGTCCCTATCCATAGCTTGTGTGTTTTTCATTATAAAAGATCAAGCCATATCACTTGATGTGTATAGAATTTTTAAAAACCAGTAAGAAACAAGAAATTTGTGTTTTTTGAAGGAACAAATTAGGTAGAAGGTATTAATGATACATTTCATTCAATGGAAGTAGAAAGTATTTTTGTGAATGAGGAAGTTGAAGGCCAACAATTTGAGGTTAATAATGTTAAACCATTTAACGAGGCTTTAACATAAGCTTAAAGGTTGATTCCACATCGATATTTTCTTTGGAGGAAGAATTTGTCCCATCACATCATGATCAATTAAATGAATCATATAAGATACATAAAAAGGAAGACCTCAAAGCAAATGAAAGGAGTGGCCTTGTGATTGGTGGATTATCACCAAAGAAGTGGAATGTGCCATCATAGTTTTTGTTGAAGAGGCCCAAAATATGGAAGAATCATTGACAAATCGAAATGTAAATAAGTGAAAGAATGTCATACAAGAATAATATGATTCCCTCTTGGCAAACAATAGTTGTACCTGGGTGCCTCATTCTAAAAGTAGGACACTCATTAATTATAACAAAATGCAAACTCAAGATGCATTCCTTATGTCTTACAAGACAAAAGAGTGTAAGACTTTAGATTGGGACAAAGGTGAATTCACAAAGTTGAGTTCAAGGTCAGATCAATCTCCACAAACATAAATTATGACTAAGATGGTGTATGGATGAGCTACAAACAATTCACATTCACAAGATTCATCATGGTCTAGATTTGAGAGGAGTCATCACTTTCCTTTGTACAATATTATTTATAAATGGTGACATGGATTACATTGAAATGACAAAAATGCAAATCTTCAATCTTTTGAAGTTATGCATTAAAATCATGTGTTGAGTTACACACAAATTGATTATCTAATCATAGATGGTATGATCACTCACATTTAATGTAGCAACAAACATTTGTTCTTGATCTTTGCAAATTCAATTTGCTTTTCCTTTTTCATCATTTTTCTTTTCTTTTATTTTTTACAATAGAAAAAAAATTCATTTACCTTTGTTTCTGTTAAATGATGTCAAATTACCATACTTTTTTTTGGGACACTTCATGAAACAATAGAACTATGATGAATTGATTATCAACATAATTCCAAACTTGTCATTGAACTATCAAAAGCTAGTTCAAAAGGTTCATGAAAAAAATACCATGTACACATTTTCATCAGGTCCAACGATGTTAATAAAACCACCAAATGCAAAACTCTAAACCCTAAACCCAATCACAATCCATTTACATGCTCAATCTTTGAAAGGCTTTCTATGCATGAGAAGTGAATGAATGCTATGAGCCAACATCAAATACTATTTCCATGTCACAAATCGCCATTTTAAGGTGTATTTATTGCAATAGCCTGAATCAAATTCATGGCTCAAGTAACCATGCAAACACTCCAAATGACAAAACAATGATGCCCACTCTTTCCGCAAAAAAACCTATTCAGTTCCAAAGCCATTAACCCCAACAAAACAGTTGGTCAAGGTTAGATTTAAGCAAAACAGATTTGAATACAGAAAGGTCATAATCGTCATCTACCTCATTTGGTGGCCACTACCTCTTGTTGGTCACTTAGTTAGAATAAATGAATTGAATGAGAAGAACAATTGCCAATCTTAAAACTTGAGAATGGGCAAGGTTCAGTCAATACCAGGTTCTATGTTGGCCATAGGCTCCCTAGGAAGTGGAATCAGCCAAACCCTACCCATTCCCTAATGGTAACTACTAATAAGTCTTCTAGGACATAAAACATACCTTAAGGGATCAGCAAGACCTGTTGATACCTACTACAAAATTGGCACCCATGCTGCATGACCAATCTAATATGAGAATTAGTGGATCAAAGGGAGAATAAGATTACCATCAGTCAGGTGAAGTGTCCAAGAGAAATTTCTTGACCCATTGCACTCCATGCTTATCTTAATCTCTCAATCTCTTGCATCCTCAAGCATGATTTTAGATAGACTGGTTCTACTAGATAGGGCAATGCTCAGAGCAAAAGTACAAGAAATATGGGCATTGTACTCACATAAATAGCTGGTAATTTCCCATGGGAAGTCGACCAGTGTTAAATCTTGACTGAACGAACTCTCCTGGTGCGGCAGCTTTCTTGTTGGATTGTTTCAAATGAGACCAAGGTGACGAAATGTCCCTGAAAAACACTGGCTTCACCTCATAAGGAGAGTTTATTCCAAAGTCACTCATTCCATGAGATCAGAAAGCATTTCTGAAATTCACTAAGTTGGAAAACCTACCATTTGTCACAGAGTACACAGCCAGTCTCCAACAATGCATCCACTGGAATTTTACACTTGCTCTCGCTACAATTGAGAGAGGCAAAGGCTTCATAAAACCTAAAACTATCTATCAAACACTCATATTGAGTTTGTCTTAGCTACAATTAAGTAAACCAAATTCCACCTTTTCCAGAAACGGCCTCCCATCTTAGGTGCAAGAACCAGAACTGCCTCCTGACTATAGATCTGCATATCTACATGTAGGTGTCCACAGAAAATGATAAGCACACACCAGTGCAGAACAATCTCCATCTAATTGTCAGTCTTCTGACTACCAACTCCATCTGCGTCAGTCATAGCTTGCAGCACAACTAATTCTTGAGAGCCTGAACTTCCCCTGTTCACACCCAGAATTCAGGTAACTCTGATGCCCAGGAAGTACATAAACTTCAGAGGTTGTAGGGTAAGATTCTCCTCAATTCCCATGTTCATGGCGACCTTTTCTGTGATCAGGGTCAACCTGCTCCCTATGTGCATAGGATCGACGATCACTATCAACATCAGGTCTCTGCTGTTGGGAGTGACGATGAGCTGAGTTAGAAGATGCATGGTGGTGGTGTAACTGGTCACGGGCATGCGCAGCATGTCGTGAATCACGATGTCCCTCCCTATTTTGATCCCCTGTGCTCTGATAGTGCCCCCTCTGATTTCCTGGAGAGCTTGTTACCCTCTCACGGCCAACTAAAGAAGCATGTGCCCTTTTCTCTAACCTGGCAGGTGAAAACAGGATCCCCAGATCTGAAAAAAAAAATCCAGCAGAGTGTAATGAGTGTCCTTGAAATTACAGGGAAAACTTAAGATCTCAAGCATCTCACCAGTGCCCATCATTCTGCTACACCTCAAGATAGTCTCCAACTCTAGCAAAAATCACATTCTAAACAGCAACTCCTTCACCCTTTGTCAAAGGAAATGATCTTATCCAGTTTGAACTTATCCAAAGATTCAAGATCCAACTTTAGGTTATAGTTACAAACTTTCCACAAAGATAATTGAGACAACTGTAGCTTCCTATATGTGAGGTCAACTGCTCGAAGGCTGTACCATTCTACTGCATTCACAGGTAAAACTCAGATATACTTCAAATATTGATATGGTACCTTGGTTGCTTGAGGGGAGTTCACCATCCTCCACTGGGCCTGAAGATCCCTTAGTTGTTACTGCCTCTATGTAAGGCCTCTCACCATGCCCCTGGGACTTGATCTTTCTATCACTTGAATGGCCTTCAACACCAGTCACTCCCCTTGTCCTTTTAGCTGCAGCGGCAGCCTCCCCTGCATCTGCTCGTTTCCTCTTTACATCTGCTGTCTCATGGTCAACTCTATGAACAACCTTCACTGTCTGCTCTCTCCTTCCTGCATGATCACTCTGCTGATGTTCAGCCTTGTTGCTGACCTCAGGTGTGATCTGATGATGATGCTTAGGTACTACTGATGCATATCCACTACTCTGCAACTCAACCCTCTCATGAGTGTTGTAACCACCTTTCCTGACTTTATCCACCTCACTCACAGAAGTCTCATACTTGTGTTCAAAACTATAGCCTGCTACCACACTGTCTTCTGCTCTCTCAGTGACAAACACCATCTGCCCTTCTTCAAAACCTTCTCTCTTCACATCCCCTGAATCATGCTGACCTCTGCTGCTCAACCTCAAATGTATCCCTCGCATATCTATTTTTTTCCGAGTGTCATACACAGCCATTTCTCCTTCTTCTACACCCTCGTTAGCATCTCCCAACTCAGGTTTGACTTTATGATTCAGAATATCCCCCTTTGGCTCTGGCCTTCCAGGATTTGTTGTTGCCTTTACTGCATGAACTGCAGCTTCCACTCCACTCTCAAGTTCTCTCTCCAAGAGCTCCTGCAACATATCTAGAAGATGTCAATCATCCAAGTTATCCTGAGAATTGTCCACCTTGGTTTTCTCACAAGAAGATCACATGAGAGTCCTTAACTATCTACAAGTCAATAGTGTTATGAGGTCTCAGTGGTCATGCATGACAACCACATTTAAACCATGGATTGTGCGTTTCTTTGTTTCAGGTTTCTAGTAACATTACACAGAAAAACTGAAGGGGTGAAGCAGGAAACAAAGTAAAAGAAGCTTGGGTATAGTTCAAGCATTGGTGATGGTGAGAGTTGGCAGCACATTCAATATCTGTACTCTGTACCTCCTCATTACTGGGTTCCACCTTATCAAATGTGGGATGAGCATTGATTGTTCCACCTCGGGATCTTCGTCGCTTTTCCATAGCAGCCTTTACTTTATCAGTATTAACTTCTTCCAGGCTCCCCCAAGCTGGCTTCGAATCATCTACAGACTCCATTTTCGCCTCTGTAGTTCTTCTCTCACCTGGTTCCACTTTTGTAACTGATACTAGTGTTTGCACTGTAATGTCAGTTGATTTCATTTCTACAAGGTCTACTTTGCTTTCAGCCATGTCCTCACCCTCTTCTAGTGATGATTGGGCCTCAGTGAACTCTCCTTGTGCTGCATGGACATCTACAAATGTGCTTATTGCCTTAACCTCTTCTGACTGTGCCTTCACGGTGGCTGGCAGAGGGCAGTGCCCATTAGCTGGAGGTACATCCGTCATTGCTTGAGCTGGTGCAAGTCCTCTGAGTTGATTGTTCAGTCCAGCACTAGAAGTGGGATCACTCAACCGGGAGCCAGTGCCTGACTTGTTTTGTTCATACAACTCCAGCATTTGGTTGCTAACTTCTGCAACCCAACAAACCATATTTAGACAAAGCAGGTCCCAATAGAGCATCCATGAAACAAATGATGCCACAAATCTTAGATCAGTGGAATACAGCAGCAGTTCAAAGGCCTATATGCTTTCTACAAAGGAAGGACCTCGTATGTTTGTCCTGTCAGGATGGCTAACCAAATGCACCTAAGGGTATGGATATATCTAAGGGTGACATTAGCAAAGACCATGACAAGTGAGCCAATTATGTATGCAACAAACATCAAAGAAATCTACACAACCTTAACCCAAAATTAGTCATAAAACAAAAGACACCAAAACTCAGAACATATATGTTCTATAATTTTGATACTAGGAGACAACATGAATCTAGACATTGTGGAAACAAAACCCTTTCTTGCTAAAGACAACCAGTCATCAGCAGAAGACATCAAAAATCAGAACATGTTTGGTCTGTAATTTTACTACCAGAAAAGGAAAGCAAATCTATAGATACTATGGAAACAAAGCCCATCCTTGCTCCAAACAAAACAGCACTTCATTCAACGATTGTGATATTTTAAGGATTCTCCATCCAGCATTCTAAAATTGGATGGGTGATGCACATGATTGCCTAGTACCACTCTTCAAACATCAGCCTGGCCATGGAGAGAAGACTTCCTCAATGTGGAAATAGAACTAATTGACACATGCATCTCTCCTATTGATAGTACCTCAGCTAGGCCTCATGAAGAGTCAATATTAATAAAGGACTAGGATGAAGGAAACAAAAACTGACCTTCAAGCTGGCGGGGTGTAACTCCAAACTCTTGCCACCATACCTTGTCACCATCAGAGGGCAGCTTAACCTTGAGGAACTTGGCTGCCAAAAAAATTGCTCCAGCAGCAATGTGATGGGGCTTAAATTGCAGGCAGAGTGATGTGCGCAGCCTGCACAGTTCCTCCAATGTCTCACTCCAACAGTGGAAGGGATGAGACAGACAGAGGAGATACAACACTTCCTCAGACCAAGGTTAGGCCTTTCTTTGCTTTTGCAAAGAAAATTTATATTGCCTCACACCCATGTATGCACCTCAGATATATATGCAAAAAAGCCATGGGGCAGCTAAAGCAGCTGACACTGCCGTCACTTGCTTTATGCTTTATGGCAGACACATGAAGCAAATGACAACTGGTATAGCTCAGGCAGACACTGCTTGCTGAGATACAGGAAGCAGCTGCCAGATCAGAAGCTGCCCGAGAACACAAGCTTACCCATCATTCACAAAATTCCATGCAACTTGTGCGAGTGTATTTGCAGCCACTTGAAACTTTTTAATGGCTGCTACCAGTGGCTTGTAGGGATGATGAATGTTGAGATCAAAGCCCAATGTAGTTAGCACCAGCCTTTCTCCCAGTAGCACCTTCTCCTTCTCTGCCTCATACACTTCCTGAACATCAACAAACATCAAAATGGTTGTCATACCCAAACGAACTGTAGGTCCTGGTAACAGAAATGACATAGCAAATTGGTCATCTTCAACACAACATGATATTCATGCCTCATGCGTTGGCAATCATGTCCAAAAGCCTTCAAGGACTACAGTGGCCGTGGTAGAACTTAGTTGAAGCTTTAGAAACAGGAAATTCACAGAAGGGCAGGTCAGTGCATTGGTAAATTACTTTTTGCTTGATTCGATGCACAGCAGCTGGATCTTTCTTGAAACGATTCTCATAGGACACCAAGATGACATCACGGAGTGACCGTGGAGTCTCCTCCACTTTCCCGGCTATGAACATGCATATGGTTGCAACCATCTGCAATAACATACCATTGAGCATCCAATTGTCAAATACTCTCCCTATTTTCTGCAGATACAATTGACTCCCAAACACCTTTCTCAGCAGACATTCAGGCTCACATACTTGGTTCTACCACAACTCTTGGCTGAGGAACAAAGGACAACTCCAGCTATGACCATGATGCAACCCAGGATGAGTTGTGATCTCCAGCATCTCTAGGATCCTATGTACAATTCTCAAGCTATATCTAGAGACACCAACCATGTCTGGGTCACAAGAGAAACTTACATAGCGGTCATTCCTGTGATGTGACTGTCGCAGAAAGAAGCGATGACAGAATAAGATAGCCGTTGCAATTGTCACCTGTGGGCTGCACCCATTTCATACCGGTACTCACCTTAGCAATTTTCCATACATCTTCTCTAATGCAACCAATTGCATACCTGAGTGTCCACTACAATTCAGTATAATCCTCATCCAACTGAAATGAAAATCTGAGAATATCTTAGGGCAAATGACAGTCAGAAAAGTGGGCAAATAAACCCTAAAAGATTATTTGGTGATGGCAAGTACCACCGACAAGAAGCCTCCATAAGGATATGAAAGCCCTCACTAGATCAGGATGTTGCTGGTTAGTGTTTTGCAAACTTGACAACTCAAGGGAGCTGTTGCAAATCAGCACATCATAACAACAAGGACCTTTTATTTGGATATGATTCAAAATTGGAGAGTCAGCCATAGGGCCCTGTTCAACATGGTGAACCCTCCAAGCATGACATGAAAAACTGAGCTGGCCCACGAGAGCAGGAGAATGTAGACAGTGCAACATCAAGGACACAAAAACCTGGCAATCATGCAGATGTGAATGACTTCAGCCTCTCTACAAGTTGCAAAAATGAGCAGAATGTCCAATGTCTGAGGGCATAAAGACTCACATGAGGTCTGGAAAAACAAAGCAGCTAAATTTGATCAAAATTGGGCACTTGGTTCTTGTGCCAAACATATAGAACATAACAACACCTAGGGGTGCAAGAACTAGTTGATGAAGCAACTAGCTGCCACCATGGACTAGTAGTGGCTGTCACCCACAAGCTCTTAAGGTCACGCAGAGAACAGGGGGCAGAAAACCCACACAAAAAGGTACTTATCATGGAGACATTATGTGAGGAGTTTGGTCTTATTATAAGAAATGCAGAAGTGCATTCCTCAGGAGAACCATGTATTCAACGGCTGAGGCCTTTAGTTCAAAGAGGATGCAACAACCATGCACAAAGTACTAGGGTTTTGCGCTGTGGAATGACGGCAAATCCTTCCAGGGGATAAAAAGAGATGGACAATAGATGAGGAAACACTTACACTTTAAGGCGCATGCCCAGATCTTGCAAGAAGGTGCAATATGACTTGCGAAAATAGGTCTCTTTCTTTAAGTCAATCCCATCCTTTCTCGACGGCGAGTTCTTCTCGATCTCCTCCCTGGAAAAATACCAGTTGGCACTGGAATGGTCGGGCTCTTCTAGCTTCCCGTTCATGGAATTAGGCCCCGCTGCTGCCAACGCCAACTGCGCATCTCCTCCTTGCATCATCTGAGCCATGCCCCTCGAACCCCCGTCTCTTCTTTCTATAGCTCTCTTCTTGCCCTTACTTGCACACAATCCAGAGTTCTTGCCGCTCGCCCTGCAAAACCCCTGGTTTGATGCACAAACAGGTGCAAGACAGAGAGACGGCACCCAAACCCTACATACGAAGTTCAGCCGCCACCAGTCCCACCACTACCACCACTACCACCATACCCTCCCTTCCTCCTCCCACTCGCGAAAAAACGCGCCGCAACGCAAAACCTTAACCCTAACCAGTGAGAACTTGAAGAGAAAAAAAATCGCTGATAACCGAAAGCATCCAAGTATACGCACAAATCAAAAACAGGCAGAAGAGAGGGCAAAGAAAAGATGCAAGAACAAAGCAGCGACGAGTGAAACCGAAACAGAACCACTACCGACACCAAAGAAAGAAGAAGAAACCCTAAAAAAAGAGGCACTTGGGGAAAAAAAAAGTTTATGTACAAGAATGCCCAAAAATTCAGAAGAGGGAGATGGAGGAAAGACAAAAGGAGTAGAGAGAAACTTGGCAAGGAAGAAAATTAGGACGCGCACAGAGCGCGTTGATGTTGCTCTTCTCTCTCTCTCTCTCTCTCCTTGCTCCTTTGTTCGCCCGGTGCGGCGTTGTGTGTATTACCGACGGAGGGTGGTCGCCAGGTCCCGGTTCGTCATTCCGTGTGCACATTCCACTCCAGAACCATTCATAGACGCATTCCGCTGCGCGGAACGGCGCCTTCCCCCTCGCGCCCACATCCTTCCAGTTTGCACCTGAAGAAGACTTGGGAAACAAGCTACCACACATTATTACACTCCGTTCACACTTAGGGAAACCTAAGCAGCCGCACCATTACTTGTGTGACGTGTTATGTGCTTCCCTGGGACGTGTACCGAGTGCTGCCATCATACGCCAGCAAGCGCAGACAATGACTCAGCAACAAGTAAACATAATTTTCCGATCTTCAACCTTTTCCCCATTCACACATCATGACAAATTTGTGACATTTGAGGATGAGTGGATGTACACATTTGGAAGAGCAACACAAGTGGCTTCATGTGAGCAAGTCCATGTGTGAATGGAATTGGTGAGAAGAATGCAATAATGAACTTGTAAAAGGATTTGTTAACCTTAACTTATACCGATTCGGTTCAAAATTTTAAGGTTGAAATTTGACCCTTGTATTTCACATCTTTCATATTTTTCATTAAATATATTACATTATTTTGATCAATTGAATTTATTAATGTTTTGCAAATATTTAGCTACTCATTGGTAAGGTTGAAAAAAATCATTTTAGGATAGCTGTAAAATTTGTGAAGTTTCTTAATTAAAGTTCATAATCGCATTAATAGTTGCAAATTAATTGTTGAGGACACCTTGTTGAACAGCATTGAGGTTTCTATGGACATGATTTCTCATAATGGGTGACAAATATTTGAAATGGTGATTTTTACCTAAATATTTTTATGATTTGATTTTGGCTTTCGAAATATGATAAAGTTAATTAGGATGCAAGAATGTTGTTTCATGAGCACGTGAACATGAGCAAATGAAAATATTTTAAATATATTTCATCCATGTCAAAACAATTTTCTATGATAGATTTTGTAAATGTGGAAAAATATTATTTGATGTATTCAAATATTCTACCACATCATCTACCTTCCTTGTGGTAGTGTCCACGTGATAGTCATCATAGCAACCCAATTGACAAACACTAATACAACTCATGTTCTAACAATCATTTACCATCGCATTGCTACAATGGTCAACAAATTAAATATTGATGATTGCTAAGTAGATTACTTTTTAACTAATTCTTAACAACATATAAATTTCATGTTAAAAATCGAACATGTGTAATCTTATGTTGATTTTTGGTTTTATTAACAACTATTGAAATTTCTTGATAATCTAATGGAATGGAATTGTTTTGATTTGTCACAACCCCTAAAGAAATGTTTTTCTAAGTAATTTAGATTCTTTAAATTGACAACATACTTTTGTAATTGTTTTAAAATTTAGAAAATTTGTAATCGTTTTAACTTTTGATCACATGAACCAAGGGATGATATAAATAAATAGTTTGTAATTTTAAAAATCACATTTTGTGTTCCCCCCCCCCCCCCCCCCCCCCCCCCCAAGTCTCAAGATCAATTTATAATGACTCATGTGTAGACATAAGGGAAGTGAACAAGTCTTTGAACACACTTCATTTTGATACATATCTCCAATGTGTTTTAAAGGGATGACCAAGATAAAATAAGGGACATGTTAACATGAAGTGTTTTTCAATGTCGATTCATCATTTCAATTGTAACAATGAATGTTGTGCAAAATTATGTTGTAATTGACCTCTATCTACAAGGTATTCGACACATTTTCCATTGTTTATTCTTTTTGTGCCTATCCTTTGTGTTATTATGTATGTAGCATCCAAGTACTTTTGAATGTTGTAAATGTGTGTGTTTCACAAATTATGGCTTGACACTCATCAACATCTTCATTGATAGAAAAGAGAATGACAATGTGGTTTGGCAGAATGTTAATTTATCTATTTAGATTGTCTATACTTAACAAATGAAGCTTTGAAACTATATCTAAAACCTAAAGCATTTGAAGTTGAAACATGAACATTCTATAACTCTTAAAGTCTGTTTATGGGTGGAAGTGCAAAACTCTGGCTGTGACCATAAGGGGATAAGTGATTATTTGAAACAAACGGTGATAAGTGATTATTTGAAACAAAGGGTGATTGTATCACGATATGATGATGAGTAGGTAGCTATTGGAACAATATGTCCCCAAACAAAATGTGAAATGTTTTTCACTATGCCACAAAGCTTTAAGAAAAGTGATGTGGCTAGAGGTGATAGGAGCCCAAAAAAGAATTTGCATGTGTGAAAGGTCCATGGTGTTGTGATGCAAATGTTGTCAAAAAGTTGAAGAGAAGGAAAATATTAATTAAACCAAATTCAATTCAACAATGACAAACATGTGGTTGATGCGAAACATGTATAAGGACACAATGCATCAAGTTCCTTGAATGCACATGAATTAAACTTTGTTCTTTGTTAAAAAATAATATCATTGAATACAAAAACAAATAAAATGTATTGAAAGTTAGGTTTGGAATTCGTCAAATACTACCAAATTTTCATCAACATTACCAAACAACATCAAATCGATGGTGTATATACATATATATCATCTATTAACACAATTTGTGATTTTTTTGAAAAAAGTAATGAATATTGATGCACAAAAGTCATTGTCATAATTAGACAAGATGATGCAAACCCTTGTATTTCAAGCACCTCACATGAAAAATTGGTTTTTGATATATATTTTTAAATCTTTGATTAACTTACAATCTATTAATATATTTAGTTCATGTGTTATCCCTTTTTAAAACTACAATCCAAGCACTTGTTCTTCGTGATGCATGTTGAAATATCATGATTAAGGTTATTGAATCATATTCACAAGGGATTCCAATGTTCATTTTTTGACAAGGTGCAAATTGAAACACATAGACTTGAAAATGATGATGTAACATAAAAAAGGAAAAAAATTATTAACTTGCATGATGACCATCATATGTTGTTTAACCATAAAAATATATTGACTATTGTGATAACATTTAATACCAAGTCAATGAATTAAAATGCATTACAAAAATAATGATGCATTCTTATTTCTTATCAATCTTAAAACCAAATTGTCATGTCAAATACCCAATACATAGTATTCAAGCCAAATATTGAAAATGGCATGGTCACTATGCATTCTACAACAAATTAGAAAAAAAAAAAAAACCATCATTATGAGTTTCACCTCTTACATAAACATCTAATAAGAAAAATTCAAGTCTCCCCACTTTGAGCCCTAACTCAAATTTCAAGGTGATAGAAAAACTTCTGGTGTTTTTAGTTGAGATTTCAATTCTTAGTTCGTTTCAATTAAATATGTGAAGGGAATTTAGCAACAAGAACTTGCAACAATATAACCAAAGTTGTAAGGTTGCAAACTAGCAAAAAAGTTGCGGCCAATAGAATTAAATTTGGAATTAATAAAGTTTTCCACCCAACTTTAGGGCCATAACACAAAAATTGTGATTCAACCCCAAGATCATACAAATTGGTAATTCAAAAGGAAGTAAGAAAGCTTTTAAAATGAGGCCTCATCATTAATGTTCTAGAGAACATTGATGTCATATCTAAGAAAATGAAATGGTAAAAATGGTGAATCCAACAAAACCACATGATTAGCATCAAACTTCACATATAAAGGTACAAAATTGGGCAAGAAGAAAGGATGTGAAGGAATTATTTGTTCAAAATAAATAAAAGAGTTATGGTGAAATGCAAAGTAGATGGAGGAGACATATGTTTGCAAAACATAGTATGGAGTTATGTATCCCTAAATAAAAAGAAAAATTATGATAAGATATCAAATAAATGGAAATTGACAAACCTTTAAACTTATTCATAATCCAATATCCTCCTAGGTCATTCTTTCACCGTGGAATCCAAATCAAGATTGTGAGTATTGGGCTCTTCATCAACATGGTCATTCACTTGAATAATAACTTTGAGCACTTCATTGAAAACCTACAAATTTGGCTCCATTGCCAAAATGTTTCTCCCTAAAACTGGCATGTTCTAACAAGGTTACAATTCATTTGAAATTAAAATATATATTTTGTGGAAATCTAGATCAAAATTAATGTTCTTGAAGGTTCATCATTTGTAAAGTAATTGAAGTCCACATGACAAAGAAAGTTGATGCAAAACAAGCTTTAAGAAATGCATATAACATAAGTGAATGCATCTCCTTTATGTTTCTAAAATGTGTTCCGGTTTTGGATAAGGTCACAAAGGTATTGTTCATCCAATTGTAAAACAAATGTTCCTCACACACCTTGATTCCCTAGCCAATAATAATTTTTTGAAGGAGGAATTTTTTTTAAAGAGTTGGAGTGGGGAATCTTCATGCAAGTTCAACAATCTAACAAGAAGGTTTGTTCAACTTATGTATGTTTGCAAACATTTGTAATCAAATTGATTAGGACATGGTTCACAACAAGAACTAGGAAATGAAAAGTTGAAGGTTTATTTGATAAAGATCATTGTGTTGTTATCCTCATTACTTGAAAATGGAAAATATTGACAACAACCCACTTCATTTTGAGAATGAACCTAAAGCTTTTAAAAAAGGATTGCATCTCTTGAACATCTTCAAATCTTTAAGATGGAAAACAAAGATAACTCATTTTTAGAACTTGTTAGCAAAAATAAAAACCAATTCCACATAGTTCTCCACCTTCTTGTTCTAGGGAGGAATGATGGAAGGGGGAACATAAATAGGGGGAACTCGGAAATTTCCCAAAATGTCCCTAATGAAGAGATCTATCATTTCCTATTTAGAAACCTATAAGCAAATAAATGGTTGATTAATTTGACAATCTTACATTGAGAATGAAGAGATCAAAAATAAAGTGTGAATTCATCTTCCTCTCAAAACCTAAAATGTCTTCCATTTCTAAGGGCCAAGTACTAATAAAAATCCTTCTAGAGATAATGGATGGCCATGAAACATTAAGAGTCATGTCATACATGCCATTAATTATATTAGATTATTACTAAATGGGGTGGATTGGCATGGAAAGTGACAAAAGGAATTAATTGGGGAACATTAATGATGAACTCCAAAAGGTGCCTTATGGATTGTGGAGTCCTTAAAAGTGTACTTTTGTTGAAAATTGTTTACACCACCTCACTTAGGCATGAATCTTAACTAAATTTGCACATCAACAAGTAATGCTAGAAATCAAAGTTGGAAATCAACATCATCCTAGACTCCTTTAACTCCTTCAAAACTCATCTAACTTCAACTTTTGAAACCCCTTGCAAGGATATTTGATCCTTATTATTCTTATTTTTCTTTCTAGGGTTTTAGATATTATTCTTCCCCTTCACAACCTCAAACTTTTAACTTGTCCATGAATCCAAAGTAATTTATTTCTTTAATTATAACATCTAATGTAGGAATGTTGTCCTTAGGATAATCCAAGTACCACTCACATTTTTTTGAGATGAAAAGAACTCCATTCATGCATCAACTTTCTTTTACATGGTGCTATCTAATTTTGTATCACGCCAAATCATAAATAATGAAAGTAGAAAATCAATTGCCCCCTTTGACAAAATAATAATAAAAATATTCGCAAAATAATTTAACTATTGCTCATAAGTAATGAATTCAATTCAAGAACATACACAAATGGTAACATGAAAATTTGAAACTTTGAAAGTTCTTGAATTAAAATAAGCTTAAAAGTAATTGTTTTGTAGACTCTTTGCCTCCAATTTTAAGGTCAAACATCTTACTTTTCCAGATTGGATCCTTCGATTTGAATTTTGGAAAAAGGCCATTCCCATAGATATATTTTCCATTGGTGGATGTAATCCAAACACTATTACATAATGAGTTCAAATTCACTAACCTAAATCACTGTGGAATTATAAAAATGAACCAAATTTACGATGCCTTAATTTCATTTCACCTTTAGCAAAACTTCGAATACACATTTCATTTATAGTCAAAATAATTTACTAAAATAGTTTTGGTACTATTAAGATGATAATTTCAATGCCATATTATGTTTTTATAATAGTCATTATTTGGTATAATTAATTTATAATATGTAAGATTATTTATCAAAACCTTTTATTGCATCAATTAATTACAATACAACGTATTAAATGGTGATTAAAACCAACTTATAACTAATTTAGTAATTTAGTAATTTAGTAATTTTGAATTTAATTGCCATATATTATTTTGGGGCTTCCTTTATTACAATGTAAAGACATTCTAAGAAATATAATATGGAAATCCAATTTTAATCATATGTGTTGAAATATATTTATAATATATTATATGTTGCAATATAATGAGAAAAAAACCTTATTTGGGTGATTACATTTATTATTATACATATAAATTTATTTCATTAACATAATGTAATACAATATAAAAATTGATATATATATTATGTAGTAATTTGTAATTTTAAAATATTTTATCATACAAATTAATTTATAATTAATCAACATATTCCATATATATTTATTTGTGTGTGTGTGTGTGTGTGTGTACATTTTTGTGTGTAATTAAAATAAAAAATTGTAACATACTCTCTCTTATTTTTGGGTTATATCAAATAAATAATTATATAAATAAATGATAAATGATAAATTATTCTACTAGGTTGTATTATTAATTAACGTATGATTTACAATAATATAATCTACCTATTTTTAAATATTAAATATTAGTTACAAATATATACATCAAAATTTATTTCAATGTATTAATTATATCAATTAATGATATGATTTATTGTTAGTTTATGTACACATATTATCTGTTTTAAATTTTAAAAATTATTTAAATGAAATCTTATTTTTATTCTAAAAACTAAGTCAAATTTTATTTTCTTCCATTTTTAATAAAATGTTAAAAGATGTTTACATTAAAAAAAAATCAAAATCGCATTTTTTTAAACATAGAAATATATAACATAACATATGTATATAAGATATAAAATACATAACATGTAAAATTATGTATACATATTATATAATTTTTAAACAATAAATATTATTTCATTGTGGGCTTCATTTGATAAAATTGCAAAACATAATATTCATCCATGAAAATATAGTTTTTTTTATTCAATATTTTTTTAATATAAGATCGCTTATATGTAACATATGAAAATATTTATTTTTAATATAATATATTAATAATACATAATAAGATTTTTTAATATTTATATGTTCAAATTAATGTCTATTTTATAATTAGACAATCCAACTCATTTTATAATATAAAAATTAACATGTATGTATTTAATATACCATATTTTAATGTGTTATATTTTGTATAACATATTTGACATTAAATGATTTGAAAATAAGATTATTATATGTTGATATAACATATTTTATGAATTATTTGTATTAAAATTCATAATTAAAATGTACTATGTAATACAAAACAAATTCAAATTTTTAAAATTTCTTTTCATTTGGACAAAATATGAAAAGAATAATGATGGTTAAAGAAAGGAAATGTCTTCAAAACATCATTGTTGAAATGCATGATTTACATGCATTTTTCTTCAATTCAAATGTAATATTTAAATGTTTTTAAATAATTATTATAAATTTTATGTGTAGATTTTGGAAAACCTTCCAAAATGAAATTTAAATTGTTTCATTTGAACATAATGTGAAAAAGATATTACTAATTAAAGTTGGCTTTTGGAAAAGGTTTAGTTGCATCTCAATTTAAAACTAAGGTGCAATTAAAAGGTTTAACCCATATGTTTTATTTTTCAATCTTATTTGACAGCTATATAAACAACATGTTTTCCCTTTACTTATCACATATAATGCATATGCCAATTTGGGACAAGTGAAGAAATACTTGACTTTAAATGAAAATTGCAAAGTAAATGAAATTATTTCTAACTATTCAGTCTATTTACATTTTCTTGCCTATTTGCCTACCTACACAAGTAAGTAGGTGTTATTTTTCTACCTACCTAGGCAAATAGGTTCAAATCTTATTGAAACGTTTACTTTTGTTTTTAAAAAATAAAATAATTTGAATTAAATGGTTAATATACAATTAGTATAATTTGGATTAAATAATTATATTAAAAATCTGGATTAAATAATTAAAATATTCAAAATTTCATAGTTGTTGACATGATAGTGAATTTTTTAGTGAACCTACTTGTCATGTCAACTCATCACCAATCACTAAGCCATTGAAGAATTCACTAATAATTCATTATGACCAAAATTCACCTAGTTCATTACAAAACCTAGTGAATTCATTAGTGGATTTGGACTCATTATGTACTAGTGAAGATAAAGATTGTGTCAAGGGTGGAATGAATTGAAAAGCTTATAATGGACTTCATCAAGGATTTCGCCATTGACTTTAACTACAAAGATGTACAAGGATGCACTTGTGTTTCAAAATGATGGGGATTTCAAACTACACAATTTTTTCCTTGAATTTAATTCCCCATAATGTCCAAATGTTAGATTGTAACTTCTTATTTTACAAATAGCTATAATTTTACTATTGTTTTGACAACTAAATCATGTACTAACATGTCACTTTGCGATGAAATTATAGTTTTGGAATAAATAAATAGAATAAAGTAAAATAGATATATGGACAAAAAATTCATGTCACAAAATTATAAACAAAAAATAAAAAATAATTCAAACAAAAGCAAGAAAGTTCAAGATGATTCAAAATTCAAAACTACCAAATAAAAAAATGGTTAAAAAAATGAAGTGCATGGACTTAAGTAGTTTAAACTCAAAATTAAAACCCACTAAACTACTTGGTACTAACTACTAACTATTAATTATTCCTTTGACATGCTTTTTTTTATATTTTTTATAGTAGCCATAAAAAGGTTTTGATATATTGATATATTATTTTATTCAATCATTAATATGATGATGATATGTCATTTTACTATAATAATATGGAAGAACCCCATCTTCAAGTAAATTTAAATAGATTTCTTGAAAATTCATCAACTTGCACAAGATTTCCAATCTTATGAAATAGTTGCAAATAGATGAATTTTTTTTAATTTTTATTTTCAAGTTAATGGAGGTTTTAAAAATACTTATGTATGGTCTAATTATGGATATTATATTCATAATATATCAAAAATTTAATGTAAAAGTAGCTTTGAACACAATATTGACCCTGTCAATTTCAAACCTACTTGTAATCTACTTGTATGACATCATCAAAGTTTTTCAAATTTTGTATTCAACTTACTATAAACTTAATGGAGGAGTTAATGATTTCATATTTTTTTACTTACAAAGGTTTTTAGTCTACTTTCTTTTGTTCATGTCAAAAATTGTTTCATTTTTTATTTCAATTTTAAAGTGGACTATTCATTTTTGTCTACTTATGATGTTTTCACCTATTTCATATTTGATGTTTTATTATTATATGGATGTTTTTCATGCAATATCAACTTGGAAAATCAAAGTGTTTGCATGTTTTTTAATTAAAAAGATTCAAGCTCATAAAATGTAACCAAATTAATATCTGATTACAAATTGAAATCAAGCATGTTATTTTTTCTTTATACCTAGATGTTCATGGATTCATTTTTTGGGTGTAGGCCATGTTATTGAAAAGTTAAATCACCACCAATCTTTAAGTTTTCATGGGCTTTCAAACATCCAAAACTAAATTGAAAAAAGCTACCTTGCATATCCAATTTTGATTATCCTAGATGTTTTTTGAAAAGACATGCACTATATTGGGGTATACCAAATTGTTGAAAGGTTGAAGATGCTCAAGTTGCTAGCATTGATTAAAATTTCCTTTTCAATTGCCAAACTATTTTACTATCAATTTTATTTTTTGTGAATGTTGAAGACAATGAACTAAAATGATGATATTATTTGTTGTTATTATCATGTGGGTGTTTGAATAACTAAGCTAAGGAAGGAAAGTGCCTACAAGTCAAAAGTTGGGAAAGGCCAAGATCATTCATTAAAGTTGGAAGGCATATATTGCTTAGTTAATTGCATGCACGTTAACCGTATATTTCAACTTGGTGTTACATAGAACAATTTGTTACTTGTTTCTTATTGTGTTAGGACATTAAACCTCTAATCATATGAAACAAATACCATGCCATAAAACAACTATCATTAAAAGCTACCATCCAATTTTCATTCCACCATCTTTAAAGTCAAGCACTAAAAATGTATATGGAGCTACATGTAGCTTGCACTTTGATGCAAAACATATTACTTTCAGCCAACTAATACGTTCGTAGTGTAAGCATATATTTGCAAAATTTGAATCAATTCTTATTTTACATTGTTTTCAATGGTAAATTCAAAAAATGTATTCCTAAAACAATGTTTATAATTTGTCATTATAACACTTCGATAAAATTGCAATCAATATAATGAATACAAGGTATCAAAAAATAACATTTGTAAGGACTATATAATCAATGCTTTTAAATGTTAATACCAATGATAAAAAAAAAGTGAACAACCAAACGCAATTTGCCACATCAATCCATTTTCATTCCCTTTTATAATTATTTAAATGTGTTTTAACACACATTCCTATTATTTCATTTTACCCATGCCAATTGTATATTAATCCATGGGGTTTGGGGGGGGGGAAAAAATGTATTCCAATTTATTAAGGACTCCAACCATACATGAATTGAATTCATTTCAATAAAAGACATGTGGTGTAAGGATCCTTTGAGCACAAGAAATGAACGTTTCAAATGGAATCATAAATGCATTTTGCATGCCATACTTTACGCCCAAATTTTCATGTGGTTTCAAGTTATTAAATAATGTTGAAATCATTGCACCATGTATGACTAAGGGCATTAGATTCAAAGTCAAATGCCAGATTGGTTTTTTGTTATGTGATCATGACGAAGTGTTGAAACATTTGAAATATTTGAATACCTTGGTTACGTCAAGACTAATTATATTATTTTCAGAAATGTCAAAACAAATAATTGAATCAAATAAATAAATGAAGGGAAATTGAAAATCTTGTATATTATTAATTTTTTTCACATGGAATCTTCAAAATAAATATAATTATTTGACATTGGAATGTTGAACTTTCCATGATACGAAATTTTTTTGTGGTACATTTTTTTGGGTTAGGGGTGACACAAAATGTACAATTCATTTTTTACTTTGAAAGTATGATGTTCAAAAGAAACCATGTGCAAAAAATTGATATTATTGAGTTTTGTCTTGCATTCCTTACGTGAATTTAAAACTTCAATAACAAGCATAATGATTTGAATTTAAAGTTCACATCATTACTTGTTCATGTTAGTAATCAATTAACATTGTTTTTCTAACTTTAGTTGTTTATGAAAAAATGTCAAACCATAGTTGGTCATCTATTTAACACCTTATATGCTTGAATTTTTTTGTTGGTTGGAAATTGACAATGAATCAACAAAGAATAGAGATGAAATGAAGGAACTTTTCACCAAACCTTAGGATCACACAAGTTGATACAACTTTATGACCCACCCTTGAGCTTTTGTCTACTTTTAATAGAAGGTGAACATCTCACATGCAAATACTATATATTCCCTTACATATCATGTACCAAATCATCAACTTATGCAGATGTTACCTTTACTTAATTGGGGGTGAACATCACAAGTAATGAATTACTTAATTGACCTAAACTCAAATATCTATAAGTCCAAAAAGTTAACTGCATGAAACATAAATATCTCAATTAAAAGTAACCAAGTAAAAATAACTTGATAAAATGTTGGCATTCAACACCCCTCACTCCACAAACTATCAAGTTACACATTTGACTGTGCTCGTCAAGCATTAACATAAACTTATGTGCTCATAAACAACATCAAAACTTTCAATATTGGGATGACAACTTTGGTAGGCGTCCTTTTTGGAATGCACATGGTTCTAGCTAAAGTTTTCATCAATTCCATGGTTATAAAGATGTTATTGTTGAAACGTACTTGGGCTTGACTATGGTTTACACCCCTTTTGGAACAATCTTTGCCTTAGTTCAAGGTTGAAAAGTTCCAATGGATAATCAAAACAAATGGTACTTGTGGTAGACGATTGAAAAGGCAAGCATCATCAAAATTACCACCTCAACTGCCCTGTCCCTGTCCCTTGGGACTCACCCTACCACATAACTTCCACTTGCATTCCATCTGTAGGCACAATTTCAGATAGTCCCATCTCCACCGAGAAGCCATGCAGAAGTTATATGAAGCTTACTTTTGCCTACATGACATCTTCCACATCTATGGGAATATTTGCAAGGAAAGATGTTTTGCTGAGATATACGGATCCAGACCTTCTGACTAGAGGCTTAGGTGTGATGATCTATTACAGCAATATAGTTTGAAATCATTGTAAGAGAGCTTATCTCTTTTGTGTCTGCATGCACATCACTTGCCATCTCTGATCTAACAAGAGTGCATTCTGTTGTGGCCATACTATGATTTATTGGTTTGCACCAGTACCTGCAGCCAGATCAAAAAATTAGTGGAGTTATATGGGAGTGATAGATGGGGCTCAGCTGTGCATGGGAATCTGACCCCTGGACCTCATCCTGGTGTGAAGATCAAAAAACTCAAAAGCCCATCTGCTCCTCATTGAACATGAAAAACTCCAAAAACCTTTGCCCCTCTGTGAACATCAACAAAAGGTTGGAGCTGCACGTACAGTGCCTTTCAAGGGCAGTCAGCTGTTGGAAACTGTGGTTTTCAATTGCTGTGCCAAAAACCCACAGGTTGTCTGAACCTCACAATACATACAGTTTGCTAGAGGAAGCTCATGGATCTATTAGTCTCCCTCACAAGGACACTAGGACTCAGCCAGGTGACCAAGATAGGATGTCAGAACTGGAGTTATGAACATTAATTTTGTAAACTTCACAAAATATTTTGGACCTGACTGTTGTTAGGTCTAACCAAATCAAGACAAACAAAATAACGAGTGCAGTCATAACCTTGAGAGTATCAGACCTGCAACTTCATTCTAAACTTGTACCCGAATGACTGTGACCAGCTGCCATTGCTCCCCATTCACTTCATCATCTCCCAAACTGTGGGTATGTGTAAGGCTGAAATAATCTGCCCAACTTGCAGAACCTGAGTGACTGCAACCAGCTGCCATTGCTCCCCATCAACACCGTCATCTCCCAAAATACAGTGGGTGCAGATAAAGTTATAATAATCTGCTCAACATTTGGCAAACAACTAAAGAAATCTGCATTCTGAGTTTGTGTACATTTCCAGAGGCAAGAGGAAGACTCCATCATTATGTCAACTAGCAGTCAAGAGTTATACCCTATAATAAAAATCAGCAGTATCCTAATTCAAGCTGCAACCAGCTTTTGAAGAATAAGGTTCCATTTATTTTAGCTTGCACCTGTTCAAGCAAACATGTAGACCATATCCTTTAAAGCACACTTTACAATTGCCAAAGCCTACTCTATCATCCAATGCTCATTTAAACCTCCAAAGCATTTAGACAGCAGAGTTTGGCAAACAAATTGGCTGCCATACAAAGTTTTGGCAAAGGTGTGCTCCATGATTTGCAGCTGAGTTTGATGATACCCGATGTACCCAATACCCAATGTATTGCTGATCCAGTGATTCCTTTATTGCTGACTTTCTCTCTTGCACAGAAGATATTGACTGAAGCCTTCTCTGGTCTTTTTTGACCACCTCTCCTATCTATGGGCATAAAACTATCCTTCAATGAGAGAGAGATCTCAAGGAAAACCTTGCTATGCCATCGACAAATGAAAAGAATCCATGAGAGATCAACTGAGAAAGAACAGACCAAACTGATTGCTACATCAACAGATAAAATGCCAAACCTTTGTACTAAACCATCTCTGGTTGGAGAGGTCTTAGATTTTCCAAAATGTCATGTGGCTGCTCATTTGGAAGGTGGTCAATGGCAGTGAAGGACAAGTGTACAGTCCTAGAGCTTCTCTGTTGCATCCTATTCAACCCCCAAATCCGAATAGTGTGGTCATCGCTTGCAGAAGCAAACGTGGGGATTTATTGGGTTCCAACTTACACTATTCACTGTGCCTGAATGGCCTGGCAACACCTCCAGCAGGTCGCCACTTCGCCTGTTCCAGATGTAAATCTGCACCCACAATCCATTGAGAAGGTGTAAGCAGAACTGATACACTGCAGCACAACCTGCATCACAGAGCTGCAAACTACTCGGTGGATTTCCAACAAGCATGGACTGTCTTCAACACACAGAACTGTAACCGTGGATGATTCAAGAAGTAATTTGAATTAGGGAGGAGATACCTGAGAATCTTCACTGCCACTAGCAACAAATGCCTGATCATATCCTCCAAAGCAGGATCGAATCACATATCGCCTTTGCCGATGGCCTCTGTACTTCAATGGTGATTTCAATTTGGCAGCAATGTCCCACAAATGAATTTCTTCATTCACCAGATTAACCAGCAAATATTTCCCATCCTCACTCACTGAAAGTGATGTAATGGGCTTCGCTTCCTTTATCACATACTCTGATTTTTCCTCCAAATTATATATTCGGATCTCCTTCTGTGCACAGGTACTTACCTGCACAGTGAGTTACCCCAGGCAACAAAGGTTCACCAGACCAGAAAGGAAATTGGATGTTGTGTTCAGATCCTTACACAACAGTTTTGCACAATACTGAACTCTACAACCAGATTACAATTCGTTTTATCCAGAGTCAGCATGGGACTTCTGCCCAAGGGCATTGAACAGGAAAGAGGTACAATATCTGCCTAAATAATGAATACAAAGCCCAGATAGCACAACCTTGTCAATTGCAAACTCCAGAGGCATACCATGTGGCTCCCATTCACAGTCACAGCCAAATCGTGGATACCAGGCATGCAGGCAGCCTTCCATGACCATACCTCCCGGCCCTGGAAACCATTGGAAAATGAGAAGGAAAGCATCCATGAGACATGATGGATGACACGTTGAACAGGAAACGCTAAAATTCAGATGCACTTCCATTATCTCCAACCATGCCTTGTGCACATCATCATGAAAGCTAAATAATGGTCGTGGCGAGCAGGAAGCAGTGGGACGGCTAGGATCCAATATTGAGACAAAAGGGCTGCCCAACTTGCTGTAAGCTACCAATCCTGGGAAGCAAGGCTCATACCTCAAGATCCCACATGCATATACACTTATCCCGTCCACCCAAAACAAAACGGTGGCCATCCGGAAACCATGCACAGGAAGTGAAGCAGCTGCTAGGCTTATCATAGGTGTGCTTGCATGTGCCTGTGCAGATGTCCCAAAGCTTAACAACTTCCTCATTTCCAGATGTGAGAAGCATGGTGCTGTCAGGGCTCCAAGAAACAAAAGATACTGGCTTCTGGTGCCCAGTCAAAGTATGCTTCAAGATGACTGACTCATCATCGACCACCTGCATTGCAACTCGTCATAAGATAGAATCTGGTGGCTTGCAACTAGTAATGTGGGTTCCTTGTAAGCAGCATAGCAGTAGCCCAGCCTCCTGCCACAAGTACTTGGACAGCCTAAGTTGATGATAGTGTGCGGCCTCCCCTTTGACAGTGTGACCCACCTTTCACCAAACTGAATCCCTAGGAGAGAGAAGAGGACCTCTTGTGCCCATGCACACTCCAGACAAGGTAACTGGAGAGATTAATTTCTGGCAGGCTTCATGGTTTCGAAAGATAAGCTGGAATCTGAAGGCAACCTTACAGAGGCCTGATAGCATCAATGAAATGAGTGCACATAGGTCAAATTTAACTAAGTTCATGGAGTTATTTTGTGAAGGTGAGCCATGCAGGTACTGAACACTTGACTTTAAACATCACAATCCATACTGTGTTAGCACATAAGTACAACCAGAATATCAAAGGAGGTCATACAAAGTCAACTCACCTCCCAAATGATGGCTGTACAGTCTTTAGATGTAGAGGCCAGATGGTGACCATCATGTGAAAACTGCAAAACCCACACTTCATCTTCATGTGCTTCCAGCACCTGCACAACCATCCACCCAAAGGCCCCACAAATCCAGCAATGCTGGGCCTTAAATGTGCTCTTATCCAACAGCCAATTCGAAACCACAAGCCTCATCAAACATTGCTTTACTGCTCAAGAACAGAAGGTATGGTGAAATTGCACCTACCTGTTCACACATAATGACCGTAGACTTTTCTATCACCTGTTAACCATGTAAAAATACATGCATATCGACACTTTAGGAAGGGGGTGAGCACATGTCAAAGATACCATTATCTTGCAGATTATTGCATTATGGATTGCCCAGTTAATGATTCTGTGTTTCCCACCTTGGGCTGAAGACAGGAAAATCGTCATATTGTTGATTGCTGGCCCATAGAAAACTACACTCGGAAAAAGAAAGAAAGCAAAACATGAACAAGTCACAGTAGAGCCTTAAAATCACACCATTATTCATAATTGTGAGAAATTGCCAAATCGCCATCCCAACCCACACTCTCATAGACTGAAAAATATTGTGTCATCAACCTCATCCATGCAATTCACGTGGTTTTGTCCACAAGACTTTGCAAAAAAACCTTTGGCTACAACTTCTAGGCTTTCATCACATCACATGCCTCAGCTGATCTACTCACTTGTGACTTACAGGACCAAAATCCAGCATAATGGCCAACTATACTGTGACCCCATTATGATCTCAGCATATGTCAAGATAGTGCCAACCCACTTTCACTTCTACACTGTCAGAAGTCATAAAATCTCAGTGGTGTGATATGGTAAAACCCCCAAAGGATACATTAAGCCTCCAATCAATCATGAAATACCCCAAACTCTAGAGTGAGCAGACTTAAATGTACAACATGGGGCTTGGTGGCACCCTTGATACAATGGAGAATGTTCTTGGTACATATGTCTGAATATACAAAAAATGTAACAGAGAGCCTTGCAAACAACCCACTTTAGCTGAATCTTCTCATTATAGTCCTTATGTACAATCAATTCATAAAGCTGGGCCTTTGCCATCCTGACATTTGTTATCACAGATACAGATAGGCATTGATGGGGTGAAACTGGCTCTTACCCTGAACATGCTGTGCTATACTATCCAGTTACCTACTCTGAGATACCCTATGCTGAGGATGATGAAGATAGACTTCCTTGGCATCTGGCAATTTGCCCCCCAGCGTGTTCCCCAGCCCTTGATCTTCACTGAAAAGTCCACAGAGAACAGCATTGGGCTTAAACTTGCATCAGCAGAGTGCTTCAAGCACATTGCTCCATACCAAGTATTCTACACCTAAGGTTAGCAGCTGAAGGAGTCACTGTGAAGAAGTCTATAACTACGAATGAACAGAACCCCTATGACCACAGTGATGTTATGTAAAGAGCTTATTCTCAACTTTTTCTGTTTTCAATCAGAGCATCTACATCCTTTGGCAGGCAGAACTTATATCCCAACTGCTCAAGAATTTCAACACCAATCTCATACAAAGGCATCCTCTAGTGATTCATGTCTCATGGCATAAACCTAAACCACTGAAACACATGAGTAATTAAGGGCTCCTCCGACAGCTACCAGTAACCAGAGGGGGCCTACATTGACAAGCCTATCATAAATTTCTTGACACTCTTTGCCAGAATACCCAGCAATACAGTTGGTACTAAAAGTATTGCAAACCCAACATCGTTCCACTGCAATACACATAATGTCAAAGTCTGCCAGCCAGTTATCTGTAAACAAGGAGGAGAACACCATAAATCTCTGTAGTCAAAAATTACATTCCAGGTATCAAGTGCACACCTATATCTCATGAGACACAGCCATCACCAAATTTCAAGCAATAAGAGCAGGACTAATCCCCTATGTATCACTCTGAGAGATGGGGATTTGGATCACTATTACTGCAAAATAGCATAACAAAACCATGCTTTATACAATGTGCAAAAACCTAAAACCTCCCCTCCCCTCCCCTTTTCACATAGTGGGTCTCCTCATTATGCACAGTTCAAGCAACACAAAAAGGACCTCCCTTCCCCCTTTCACATAGTCGGTCTCATCATTATGCACCATTCAGGCAACACAGACAGGACCTCCCCTTCCCCTTTCACACAGACGGTCTTCTCATTATGAACAGTTCAGGCAACACAGACAGGACTTCACTCTGGAAACAAAATTTCACCACATGAAAAGAGAAAAGGTTAAGATAGCACCATGAGATATGAAAGAGAAATAGAAATAGGGCAGATAAGAGAGATGCCATCAAAGTTCAATTTGATAGCCTTGTGGCTGCAAAGCCCCACAACCACCCACAGAAATGAGAGACAGAGACAAAAATAGAGATTACAAGCTCCTTTCATGCTCATGATCAGCAGGAAGACAGAATTTATAACCCCAACTATCACACATATTGGGAAGCCAGCAAGCTTTCAAACTCCTATGTAAACAGTAACGGATTGGATTGTCTACCTGTATAGTCTTAGAAGGAATCTGATCACGAGTACATCGATGGTCAGTATAAAGAGACAGAGCATTATCCTGTGAGTTGTGGAACACACAGCCATCTCGCTGCAAATCCAGTGCCTGTTCCACAAGATGCTCCAGTCGCTTCTCTGGAACCATGATTGAAGGTGGAAGCAATTCCTGCAACTCTTCAAGCAAATGAATCCGAGAATCCTCCCCTGCCCCCCTCCAGTCAGCTTTCTCTACCAGGACATCCCGAGATGGGCACATAATGAAGCTTGCTAGTTGGTGAACTCTTTGTGTATTGATGCCTAATGTCGATATTTCAGTGCGGAGTGTTTTTAAGGCAGCAGCTGTTTCACCGAAGTCCAGAAACTCCAGAAACTTTTGCTGCAATATGAGAAATGACGCAGACTTGAAGGTCTCCTCATCAATTGGACCGATCCTGTAAAGTGCAGCTAAACTTTTGTCCCACTGCCCTGCTAGAATATTCTGTCGAAACTCAGTGACAACTGGTGACTGCAACACAATCCCAGATTCCTGCTCAAGCACTACACCCGCTTGCGGATAGCCCAGTGAGAAGAGTGCCTGAGTGATGATCCTGACAAATTCAACCTTTCGGATTTGACCTCGAGAGCCCAGCATTTCAACTTCATGGGCAGGCAAATCTCTGGCCATTGGGGCACCAGAGCCTGCACCAATTGCTGCTGCTGCAGGAAACCCCTCCAACAACAAGTCTCTAGGACAAGGTTTACTCAGCTTCAACCGCTTCGAGGGGGGAAGCCCGAAGTCTCTGTCTCGTCCCATGTAAGAGCATCAATTCAATGGCTAGCCCATATATCTATCCCATTGCACACACATGCACTACGTATCAATCTCACTTCAGGATTCCTAGGAGGCATATTGTTGCTAGCAAGAGCATCACAAAACTCAAACAAAGGATCGTACTCTCACTCACATCCGAACAACCCTAAAGACCTGCACCTTCTGTAAATATGCTCTTCGATTAACCCTTCAATTTGCCCTGCAGTTTGCTGAAAGAGTACTACTACAACAGCAGGGAGACCTAGAAGCCCAGAACAGAAGGTCACCTGATCAGGACGTCAGCCTCGTCGAACCTCCAATCCCAAAGAGAAAACTCAGCGATAAAGCGGATGGATAGAGGCAAGAGACAAAAGAATGCCGTCAGGGACGACGCAATGCTCCTCTGATCGGGAGCTCGAAGAAAGAGAGAGAAAGAAGAGAAAATCAATCTTTCCCAGTCCAACGGAACACGAACTGGAGTTTGCGCTAAAAACACAAGCGTGTCAAAGGAGGCACGAACGAAGGGAAAGATGGACAGACTTGTCACGCAATGTCGCCCTAAAAATAGAATTGTCATGCATCGGAAATCAAAGGGCACAGAAAACCAAATCTTGCCATACAATTTCACAAATGCTGATAACTACAGTCTGCAGATTCTTGAGGAAAAGAATGCAAGATCCACGCAAACTTTGACAGATGCTAAACTCCACCAAATCCGTCCCCTCAAACACACACAAACACTTGTAAAAAATGGGAAGAAATAAAAATTTTAAAAATTCGCAAGCGATCGATGTGGCTTAGTGTTCTGAAAAAGAGAGCTTGATGCCGGTCTCTCCCACAGAGAAACGGTAAAACTTCAACGCACACGCACAACGTCGAACATACGCACTGCCACAACCTGGTACCTTACTACTCCACAACACAATCAAACAAAGGAAAAATTTAAGAAATCTGAACGCACCACGCAAACACACCAAAAACACCACAGACTACTACTGCAAACAGAAAATGGCTTGGAAGCAAGAGTGCTGCAACATTAGCATTTCAGTTGTAGATTGAAACAGCAACAACAACAACAGCAACAATAAGAAAATCATCAACGACAACGACGACGACAAAAACAGACGATCAAGGAATCAACGGCAACAATCGAGGTAGCGGAGCGGCGGGCAGACAAGCGGGGCGGGGGGACAAGTAGAAGAGAGAGAGAGAGAGTTGAACGTCGTAAGTAGTGTGGCCTGCAGCCTGCAAAGGAAACGGAAACCCTAATGAGAAGGAAGAAGGGGGTGGGGGCACCATTTTCATCCATTTTCTTGACTGTTTCTCCACATTTTTCATCCATTTTCTTGACTATTTCTCCACCTTTTTTCATCCATGTTTGGTTAAAATCACCACTGGGAGTATAATATGTTGAGAAGTACTTTGGTTTTGGGACTTGTGCCCCCCCCCCCCACCAAAAAAATTCCAAGTTCAAGCAAGGAATGTGCATGTTTGGAAATTTATGGTCTTGGGAAGTGTGAAAATAGATTGGGATGTGTTTTGCCAAAACTTTTTTGTCCAGAGTTTCACAAATTTGAGGGTGGAAACTTGAGTTTGGGGTGTAGTAATTTTCTCACATCTTAATGCTTGGCATTACATTTATGAATGACATGATGACATGACATTTACATGGCATTGGCATGGCTAGGACATGACACGTGGCATCTGATGTGGCACCTACATGGCACCTTGAAAATTTTAGGAATAACATTCCCCACATTATAACACTTGTTCCCATGTTAAGAGCATTGTGTTGTTCCCAGATGGGCTCGTCACATTTTCCTATGGCACATGATGTTTGCATGAATGTGAACATCGATCATCTTGTTTCACTTCATGTTTTGGAATGTCTTCTCTTGACATAATTATGATCGTTGAGAATAATCTTATCATGTTCCCACATTTGGGAATGTCTTGTTCACCCATAGGAACATCTCATATATTCATAAGGAAACAAATATAAACTACATAAGAACAAATTGATATAGATGTTTGAACCATTAGACATGCACTTAAATGCCATTCATAACATTGTATGTGCCTTATCTTTAGTGTGTTCCCACATAAGAAAATTTGGCAAGCAAACACAATTTTAACTTTACTATAATTTCTCAAACAAAAAGGCAAACAACAATGCAATGAGAAACCTCCATCAACTTATCAAAATAAGTTCCACAAATCTACACAAGGTTGAACAAAACTAATTTTTTTAACATTAAAAAATTGTGAAAAATGCACAAAGTAAGTGAATTATGTGCAACAATTACATACACAAACACACAATTAAAAACTTAACTCGTCAATGATGTTAAAAGTGCATTATAAGGAAAAACAAACAAACAAATATAATTTTAATTCTATTATAATTTCTCAAATAAAATAAAATAAACAACAATGTAATGGAAAATGTTCATGAATTTGATTTGATCACATTTTGAACATAGCTTATAATTTTCAGCATTCAAAGATAGTGGAAAATAAACAACATAAATAACTAATGTAAAAGAATTACATACGCAAATAGACGATTGAGGAATTAACCCATTGAAAAGTGAGAAGCCCAATGTATGGAGAAGCAAACAAACAAACAAAATTTTAATTATATTACAACTAGTTAAACAAAATAAGTAAGCCAACTACATGAAACAAATACATACACAAACACATAATTAATGAATTAATTGTTAAATGATGTTAAAACGCACTATATGAAGAACTATGCAAACAAACAAAATGTTAAATATACTACAACTACTCAAACAAAATAAACAAACAACAATGTAATGAAAAACGATTGTCAACTTGATTTGATGAAAATAAATTATGTTGATTTAAATATGTTGAACACAAGTTATGATTTTCAACATTCATGAATAGTGAAAAATAATAATAATTAAATGACATGCAACATTACATACACAAACACATTTCAAAGAGGGAAGTGATCAACTTGGAATTAACCCCTTGATGAAGTGAAAAATGTGTCACACAAAGAATTTAGCAAAGAAACGAAATCATAATTATACTACAATTGTTTTTCAACAAAATAGGCAAACAACAATATAGTGGAAAACCTTTGTCAACTTGATTTGATCAAAACAAGTTTTATAAATTTAAACATGTTGAATACAAACTTATAGTTTTGAACATTTAGGGTAATGAAAAAAAGAAGTAAGTAAATTACATGAAGTAATTATATAGAATAACATGTGATTAAAGAATTAACCTTTCAATGAGGTGAGAAATGCAATATATGAAACATTGAACAAACAAACAAAATGTAATTATACTACAACTATTCAAACAAAATAGGCAAACAATAATACAATGAAAAACCTCCATCTACTTGATTTGATCAAAGCAAGTTTTACATGTATAAACATGTTGAATTCAACTTACATTATAAACATTCAAAAGATAATGAAAAACAAACAAGGTAAGTAAACTACATGCACATAGACAAACACATAATTAAAGAATTACCCTTTCAATGAGGTGAAAAACATATTATATAGAAAATCGAGCAAACAGACAAAATTCTAACTTTACAACAATTATTCCAAAAAAATAGTCAAGGAAAAATGCAATGAAAAACTTGTTTTGATGAAAACATGTTGAACACAATTTATAGTTTTGAAAAGTCAAGGATAGTAGAAAACAAACAAGGTAAGTAAACTACATGAAACAATTACATACATAAACAAAAATTTAAGGAAATAACTATTCAATGAGGTGAAAATTAAAACACGATATGAAAAACCTCACAAACAAACAAAATTCTAACTATATTATAACAACTCGCACAAAATAAGAAAAAAACAATGCAATAAAAAACCTTAATCAACTTGATTTGATGAAAGCAAATTTTACATATTTAAACATGTTAAACGTAACTTATAGTTTTGAACATCCAAGGCAGTGGAAAACAAACAAGGTAGGTAAATTATATCAAACAATTACATACTCTAACACACAATTTAAAAATATCCATTCAATGAGGTTAAAAATGCACTATAGAAATAATGAAGCAAACAAACAAAATGTTAATTATACTACAACTACTCAAATAAAATTGACAAGAAACAATACGTAATGGAAAATGTTTGTCAATTTGATTTGATCAAAACAAGTTCTACATATTTAAACAAGGTTGAGCACAACTAATAATTGCACATTTGAAGTCAATTGATTTTTTTAAAAACAAGTAAATACATTAACCAATTGCATATAAACACGAAATTAAAAAGATGCATTGTAAAACAAAATGCATCCTTGCACATGAACAAAGGAAAACTATTGGAATTGTATTGTTTGCTATGTATGGCATTTTTTCACACCTTGTTGTTCTACCCTTCTTCACACATGTAACATTTCAAATCATATATGTAGACATTGAAAGTATGCACAACAATGTTCATGTTCAAGCTTTATAACCTAAGGATCTACACCAATTATTGTCCTACCAGGAATTGTGACAACAATTTTTTAGGGGGACTAAGATCATGGCTCAACATATTAACTACTTCATTTATGGTTAATGTCACTTAATGAATACAATACTTACCATTACAAGCAAGGTGATTGTTCTATATCCAATAGAGATGTTTACAAGACATAAATCTATGGTGTCTTTGGGTTGGTTTTGAAGAGTTCCAATTTGGACATGTTCAGGAACTTAGTTCCTTGCATATGAATATGAGATAATGAACTCCTTCTAATTGTAAATGGTAAGCTCACATCATGTCATGATCCTTCACCTTTTGGAAACTTCAAATAATTGCATCCAAATGTCAAGCACTATCTTGTTGCCTTCTATTTTGATTATTTTTAAGGTTTTGTGTCAATTTGATTTTATTTCACATTGTTGCATGTTTGATAAGGGTGAATTTTTTTATCGGGTCCCATGTTGAACAATGATTGGTAATCTCCTTATTGTTTGAATATCTCATGAACAAATGAAAACTTGCTCATGTGAAAAAATCAACTTCTTCATAGGTCATGTATGTTCTTGATGTTATTGGCCACAACTTTTGTAAACAAGGAAGAGATTTCATGGCATGAAATATGGGAGCTTTCACACAATGGTTGATGTTGTTAGGGCAAAAGAAGGCCTATCTTCAATAGGCTTTTGGTGCATGATCAAGGTGGTGAACATTTTCCGAGCTTTTCATTGTCCATTTTGCCAATTGTTAGCACATGTGTGGAAGATGGATAAGAAGCAATGGCCTAATCATCAATGGAACAATTGACAAACCTTTGGATTTGCATGGAAAATGGGCCTATTTATTCATGCAAAACCTTCCCACCTTGTAATAATGGACCATAGTTAACTATGACATGTTCAGTGGATTGGTTTTTGTCTAATTGAACCAACACTAAAGATGGGTTAGAATTAGAGCCTTTTTCATTACTAGAAATGTCCAAAATGAATCATCTATTTAAGGTTACTAATGAGTCACACCTAGGTGGAGGTTGTTTATTAAATTCTATAAGCATGGTTGATTAAAAATTGACAATGGACCATGTTGAGTAAGCATTAATGAAAACATTGTGAAATGGGTGTCATGTTTAGTACATGACCTTGATGCACCATTAAGAATTGGCTCAACTTGTTTGGTGGATATGTGCATAATCAACAAATTGGAAAATGGTTAAGATTCTTGTGTGCTTGTTAGGTGGGCATACCACCATCCAAAGATTGGTTAAAACTATTATGCACTTATTGGTGGGCACACCATGATCCAAAGATTGGTCGTAAATGTTATGCACCTATTGGGTGGACACACCATAATCAAATGGTCGGTCAAACCAATTGTGTGTTTTGCTTCTTGGGTGCATTAACATAATGTTGATTTATATATTTAACTAGTGATGGGGAAGGGTCAATAGAGGCAAATACTAGAGCATTTTTCGTGGGTTTTTTTTGTGTCCATGAACTAATATCAAGTTGATGGGAATTGCCATCATAAAACATTTGATTTGTAGTATATGAATGGTCATTGTCATCTAGGCCAATTCGCTTGCCATGCATCATCATTCTAACCACAATTTGGTTGATTGTTTCAATGACTTCTTGGGGTCATTTGACCATTACACACTTCTTAAAACAAGCTCATCAACAAAAGGTCCATTACCTCTAAGTTCACTTTTGAGAAACATTCCATACCTTATGCTTTGAAAGATTGCTTTCACAAGGTTGTGTAACATTATGATACCAAATATGTATTTACATTTGGGTCATTGCCTATAAACTTGGACTAATTTGCATGCTTTTTTTTTTGTGCCAAATTGCATGTCAACATGGTGGTGTTTTTAAACACTATCATCTCTTGTTACACCTTGTCACCTTCATGAATTTACCTTATTTGCCATAAACTAGTCAACCAACAATTAAACTTGCACTACTATAAATTGTATATTATGTAACCATTCAATTTGCTATTACGTGTGTTTAGTTGTCATTTGCAATCATGTTTTGTCATTTTTATAATTATTCACCATCCTTTTAAATTTGCTACTATTTTTGTGATTATGATGCAATTTTTAAATTGTGCATCTTTCCATATTAATTGACTTTTTGATTTTTCATCCAATGATAAGCCCATATGTTCATTTAATTGCGGACTTAATTACAACTTGGTTATTTTTTATGTTGTGCTTACAAATTTAACGTATAATGACATATTATGGATTATATATATAACATATCTTAAACATATTTTAACATATTTAAATATATTTGGTTCATATTAAATGGTATATTAGAATAAAACTTTCATTTTGATTTTATATGGTTTGTTTAAAAATATACCATGTCTATTTTAAGGCATATATTAGTGGTGATATCATATTAATATGATATAATCATAATTTAAAAAATATTAATCATTGATGAATTATTACTATCAACTGATTGACTAGTTCATATAAACTAATTAGTTAATCAAAAATGAAATAACAGTTAGTGAATGCAGTTAGTGAATGAAAAATTAATTAATTAATTAGGATATAAATTAACTATTAATCTGAATTGATCAGTTTAATTCAGATTCATAAAATTAATTTACAAATATAATTAACATATGATTACTTATATGTGTATATATATTATTTTTATTTTATTTTTTAAACACAAAATTTTGGAGATTTTTTTTTCTAGTTCCAAACCAATTTGCAATTAAATTGGAACAAAAAAAAAACCCCTGTATGTTTTGTCCTTATATTTCATTTCACAAACTATGTTAAGAAAAAAAAAAAATTTGTGTTTTCACGTTAAAATACATGTACCAATTTTGAATGAATTCAAAGAAACTTATCCTTAAATTTAAAAAATAAAATAAAATAAAATATTACATTTTAAAAAAAAAACTCACATGCCCTTTTACCTTCATACTTATTAGCCTACCTAAGTAATTAAATAGTACCTACTTTTCTACCTACCTAAGTAAGTAGATAAGTATGTATGTAGTGCATGTAGGTTCTACCTACCTAATTTTGTTTATTTATTTAGTTTTGTTTAGGTATCTAGAGAGGTAGGTATTTAGCCTAGGTAAGTAAGTAGGATGTACCAAGTTATTTACCTACACCTATGTATTGACCTACGTAACAACTTAAATAGATTTTGAAATTTCTATTATTTTCAATATATAATTAATATGTCATGTGACAACTTTTGATTGCACTTTGTCACAATCTATTACCATCTAAAATGAACAATCATAATGGATGATGTAGATCAATATTTTAAGAAATAATAATTTTCATTCAAAAATCTTCATATTGCCACATAGCATAATTTAATTAAAAAATGTGTTAAAATCTATGGGCATCCATAATGAACAGACTAGATTAATATTTCAATAATAAATGAATTTTGTTCAAATTTTGTTATGTTGTCAAGTGGCAATTAATTATAAAATTATTTATTAATTACAAAAAAATTACTAATTACAAATGTTATATGTTAGTCAAATGATGGGAGTGTATGTGTTGATTGTATACATCATCCATGCAAAATGAATCATTGTTTGTGACTAAATCTTGAATGCAACTTCACTTATGCAAATAATAGATTTTTAATTGTCCATGTTCATTGCAACTTATTTATAGTCACAAATTTTTGTTGTAAATAGGAATTTTTCTTCTAGCGTGGTGGAGTTTCAAGTAGCACCACAAATGGCCCTTTCTTAACATGGGGAAGAGATATTAGAGACCAAACTTGTTGAAAGTTGTTCCATATTGCACAATGTATAACCTAAATTTACAAATCCATCAAGAATAAAACCTCGATTCCTATATACAAAGACAAAAATGAAGCTCCATTTTTTTGTCCTACTTGGAAGTTGCAAGACCATTACTTTTAGTTTTGTGTATATGATTATTTAGATGTTTCATGGGTAACAAGAAGCTACATGCACTATGAAAAAAAATGGTTTTGTAGTTAGGCTTGGAATTAGATTTTTGAGTTACAACAACCACTTGCAACTCAACTTATTCCTATAATGTGAGTGTTATTGGATAATACAAGAATTGTAGTGGACACAACTCACTATATATGAAACCTCATACATATGCAACTCATGCAATTATATTGTACTAGGTGATTACAACTATTGTGCCAATATGTTACAACTATGTAAACATTAATGTGCTAACATGATGTTGATATGATAACAAATCATTAATGGACACATCAAAACTTTAAAAATATTTTGATATTTAATTAATTTATTAATTAATTAACTAAAAATCATCCAACTTAAGGCCGACAAGATGTTGACACATGGCACTTAGGGGTAATTGCAACCTATAGTGGACCAAAAATGGCATTTGAGGATTCCATAAATGTACTTTTTTGTAGTGAATACAACAATGACAAATGTGACATTATTGTCCATGCTTAAATCACGTTTGATTTTTAAAAATTAACCTAGGGTAATTATTTTGCTTATGTATATAATCATTTTTCATGAAAAATAAAATAAAATAAACTTCATTTTCATGTCAAAATGGACTTTACAAAATTGGTGCATTTTATGACTTTCAAAAGTCCATTAAAGTACATCTCATGTTATGAGATGATAAGCAATTTACATTTATGGTTCATCAACATGTCATTGAATTTTGAGAAAAATGTAAATGTTATTCATTGAAGATTTTTTTATTTAATGATCCATAAGCATCATTTTTGCAAGTCAATTTCACTTCCAATTTTATAGACAAAAAAGTCACCCAAAGATTGTATTTAATCACACGTATATAACTAAAGTTATTTAATGTATTGAAATTGAATCCTTTTTTTAGTATATGTGTGCACAAATTTATCATCTAGGCATTTGAACATGGAGGGGTGCATAAAAAATTACCATTGTACCTAATTTTATGGACACCCTAGCTTGCAATTACCTTTAGGTCATAAGTAGGTAGGCAATTTGGGATTATTTTATTTTATTTTGGGTTTAACTTTTAAGGCCAAACCTTATTTTATTGGCTTATTTAAAATGTCATTAAAAAATATTAATGCCTTTAATTATATATTTTACAAATTTCAAAAGTAGGATAAACAATGTGGAATAATAAAAAAAATTGCATCCTAGTTGTAACTTACTTGCAATTACTGTACGACATGTTGATGAACAAACATTTAAGCTTTTAAAGAGTTAGTTCATATCTTAAAACATTTTTTTTTTGTCTTTCAAATACAAAAGGATTTTTTTAACCTTGACTGACACACCCACAATCGTTTAGATTACTCAAAATTGATAAAAAATAATGAAAATATGGTTGTCAAAAGTAAACATGAATAATGTTCAATCATTAACTTAATTCATATTCTAAGATTCAACACATTAATTTTTTTCATGGCTCTTAAGTGTTGTTCTTTTACCTTTAGAATTCAAATAGTTATTGTGGCTTTTAATTTTGCAAAGCTTACCTTGGCATTCCCATGATGTTTTACATCACACAACATAGTTAAGAAACATGAAAGATCCAAAATTGTTTAATCACTAACCAATGATTATATGGGTGATTTTGCCATAACATAATTAATTTATTAAATATACTAACAATTATAATTCATAATATTAAATAAATAATAATCTAGAATCTAGATACTAATGTATAATAATAATAATAATAATAATAATAATATCATTAGTTAATAATACCCTAAGTTAGTTAATATTAGCTTAAATTAGACTAGGTCAAACTAATAAAAATAATTATTGTTGTAGTTAGTAGTTGCAAAAAAGTTGCTAATGAATGTTGCATTTATTCCAATTGTGTTGTAATTATCATATATGATTATGGTGTAAGTTGTTAACAAAATCAAACATGGTTGACCAAAACCGTAAATATAATGTGTACATTCATTTATATAGGGGTCCATCTTGGGACTAATAAAGTGAAAACTGTCAGATTGAACCCTCGTTTTGAATGAACCCTTCCTTACGTTGAACATTTCATGATGCACAATGATTTTGGCCATATTAATACACCTTCTCAAAATGAACCCCATAACTTTGAACATTGAACACAGATTCCGGAACGTTCCATTGAAATAGTCTTCGTCACATTGAACACTTGCGTGAGTCACTGCGTGAGTACAATAGTCATTTCATAGTTCATTTTGATTTCGTCGTATAATAGCTATAACACATTCAAGTGTTGCTCAAAGACAAGAAATATTTGAACCATGAGTGGGAAGAGAAAGTACACTGAAAAAACATTAGTAGAGAAGGCCAAAGCATTGCAAAATTTGGATAGTGGGATGTCGGTGAGAGCTTGCATTGCAAAGTACTTCGTCTCCGTCGTTACGATTATCAACTGGAAAAAGAGTAAGAGCGAGATTATAAGTTCTATTTTTGAATTCACAAGTTTTCCTTAAAAAAGACCTATGTGAGTCAGTGGCAACATCAAGGTCATAGATGAAAGAGTTTACAAATGGTTTGCCAATGCTTGTTGTCGAAACATTCCCGTTTTTGGCCCAATTTTGCAAACCAAAAGCTTTATAAGTGGCAGCTAGTATTGGTTTGAATGAATTCAGGGCATCGAATGGTTGGTTGGAGGTGTTTTGCAAGCACCATTGTATACAATTCCGTTTGTTGTCTGGAAAAAGCGCTAGAATGTATGAAAATGTCATCAACCACTGGAAACAAAACTTGCCCAACATTATTCAAGGCTATGACACAAGGGATATTTGGAACGTGGACAAAACTGGACTTCTCTGGAAAGGTGTGCCAAACCGGAGCTTGGTACTGCAAGGAGAAAAGTGCAAAGCAGGCAAGCTAGCCAAGGAGATACTTACCATTGCTTTTTTTTGTTCAACAATTGGTGAGAAGTTTAAGCCACTGGTGATTGGCAAGTCGCAGATGCCACGAGATTTCAACAAATAGTTGCCTCGTCGAATCATCTAAAAGGCAATCTCCAAATCATGGATGATAGGAACGATATTTTTGGAATATCTTAAAAAATTCAACACCAAAATTCAGATCGAGAATTGGAAGGCCCTTATTCTTCTCGACAACGCTCCTTGTCATCCAAAAATGGAACTTTCCAATGTCAAGCTTGTTTTCCTTCCACCAAACACGATAGCACGGACCCAACCTTTGGACTTTGGAATCATATGAAACTTTAAAGTTAAATATCACAAGATGCTTCTTGAATTTCTTTTATCCCATGAAAACGTGATTATTTTAGCTGATGTTATAAAAAAGGTAAATGTTGGTGATGCCATTGATTGGGTCTTTCAAAATTAAGACCAAGTCGCTACTTCAACCAGTAAAAACTGCTTCCAAAAAGTAGGTTTAAACGAAGATGCAGCAGAACCAGAACAAGATGACCGATTAGTTCAAGATCAAAAGAGATGTTCCATTTTGCTAGAGAAACAAGAATAAAAGTGGAGGAAGAAAGTGTAATTGAACACATTCCAACTTTTGATACTTTGGATGATGGTTGGGAAGAAGCGATCTTGTTTGTGCCACAAGTGGAACTTGAAATTGAAGAAGAAGAACCAAAAATTCTGCTACCCAAGCCAATAGTCACGGAAGCGTTAAAAGCACTTCAAATTCTTTCGGATTTTACAGCAGTTGAGCAATTGGATGAAGTCACTCCACTATTGTCACAAATGCGCAAGCATCTCGTAAAACATCGAATGCAAATGTCTAAGATTATGACAATCTATCAGTTCTTTCGCAAAACCCAATAAAACACCAATTTTTATTGTCACTTTTAGAATGAACACCTTCTTACTTTGAACACTTTGAATTGAACATAGGGGTGTTCAATCCAAGCAAGTTTCACTGTATGAAGTTACAATAAAACTTCATGAAGTTTTAATGTGACATTTTATTTTGAATTTCACATATTTCCATGGATTGTTGCAATATAGTTGCAAATTAGTTGTTTCAAAGCTCTAATTATAAAGTAATGAGGTTTTTGTAAACACAGATTTTCATATTAATGTTTTGGACAAATTGCTTATTCCTTTAATATGGTTTATTTTCAAGGGAACAAACATAACCCAACAAGAGGTGCGTTGCCTTGAGGTTGCAAGGTTTTCATTGATAAAAAAAACGACCTTATGCCATGTTGACTTTTTGGAAGATTTGAAATAGGTTTTGCAATTTGCCTTTGGCCCCCTCCAAGCAATATGACATGGATGTTCATTGATTCCAACCAAAAATAGACTACAACAACAAAAGGTCAATTGCAATTTGCATGAATTTCTTTGTGAAATTACCATCACTACCAGTTCGACCACTAGTGTATGGAATGCATTTCTTTTTGGAGACAATAGTTCTTGGAAACACAAATGAATATTTGGTCATTACAATTGGAATTTTCCTAGGATGTATTTGTTTAAACTTTCTATGGATGAGTGTAGAAGCACTAGGGAAGAAAGGAAAATCGAAAAATTATACACATTTATATTACATATTTTGCCATGTGATGCATTGTAATCTGTTGATAGATGAGTTCATCCATTAGTTGCCTTAAGTTATAACAAGGTTTCCATACTATTATAATGAACATCCATCCATCTTTAAGTAGTGGGGTAGCTTTTACAAGGCCTTCCAATTAATTCACAATGCATCACATTTATTAAATTCAAGGATGATTATTGTAAAGGGCATGCCAATGGTTTCAATGATTGAGCTTTTACAAAATGATAAGCAATCATTATGTTAAACATCAACAATGCAATTGGATAATGTATGATAAACAACATTGGCAAACAATTAGTGTGTTAATCTTAAGCTTTTGCATAAGGAGAAGCAATATATGTTATAAACAATCACAATAAGGCAAAGCTTTTGCATCTATGGAATACCATAATGACAATTACATAAGCCTTGTGCATGGACCTTTAGGCATGAGCCTTGAGCATAGTTTTGTGATCAAATTTGTGTTAATTGAACATATACATAATGATAGATGCTACCTACAATAAATAATTGGATACCAAATCATTGTGATGCATTGAAATATTATCATGATGATTTCCATGTCATCCAACACTTAAAAAAATGCAAAAATATGTGTATAGTTTATGTCCGTATTACTGATGTGTTTGATCAAGTTAAACACTTCTTATTGTTGCATTTTCCCCATCAAGCAAGGGAATGCAATAAATAGGAGCGAAATTGCAAGTGCAAAAGTTGGGCATTCTCATGAGGTGAAGCCCAAAATAATGCACCTTGCAACTTATATTGTTGCATGGTTTTTGGTCTTGTGATGGTGCAATTCTAAAAATAGGAGGTGAAAGCAATATGCAATATGAAACCCAAAAATCGTAGTAAAGCATGGTTTTTGGACTTCAAACAATGCAAGTATAGAAATTGAATATTAATTTGGGTGAAGGCCAATAGAACACAATTTAGAAAGTAGAATATTGTATGGTTTTTGGTCTTGTGAAAATGCAAGTTCCAAAAAAAGGCATTTTTCTTGGGGTGAAGGCTAAAAACTTGCAACTTTGAAATTATAATATTGCATGGTTTTTGGTGTTATGATGGTGCAAGTCCAAAAAAACAAACATTGTTGGGGTGAATGCCAAAAAAATGCACCTCACACATTAAAATAACACAGTTTTTGGTTGTGCAATGGCATAAGCCTAGAAATCAAAACATTTTTAAGGGATGAAGGCCAACAAAATGTACCCCAAAATTTAAATTATTGGTGTTGTGATGGTGCAAGTCCTCAAATCGAGCATTCTTTGGGATGAAAGCCAACAAAAAATACACCTTATAAATTATTATATTGTATGGGTTTTGTTTTTGTGATGGCACAAATCCAAAAAATTATAAGCATGGAATGAAGACCTTATAAATTATAAATAAAACATTTTTTTACATATGTGATGAAAGGGACCAAAAATCAGGCATTCTTTTAAAATGAAGGTATTGTGAATTATAACTACGCTATATTTATTGATTAACAACATTGTAATTTTATTTTAAAACTCATTATTAGTGGATATGGTAGGTCAAAACTCGAAGAAATCAAATTCCAAAGTATTTTCATTTAAAATTTTCATATGATGTGATGTTAGAATGTATTTGTGCCAAAAAAAAGAAGTCACAATGTATTAAAAAATACAAATATATTCAAGAAATGAATTTTAATTTTTATGAAATTTGTAATATCTACTAATTATTTCATTTTTTTGATTCCATATGATTTTGAATAAATTTGTGATCCACGTGAATAGTTTGATAATTATCACATCACAAATGGGTGCTTTTTAGGGCAATGATCATAAATATGTGGTAATTTAACACTTTGACAAACAATCAGTTTCAAATGGAAGATAACAAGATATGTGAGATGGGCCATTTTAAAAATTTTCCTTTCAAATGGTTTTTGGTTGACTAATTCAAAGCAAAACCCAATGGAATCTAAAAAATGAAACATGTTCTATTGGATTACATATACCATAAATATATTGACTATTCTTTGAAATTAATATTTCAAATTTATTTTTCTTCTCAAATAATATTAAAGTCAAAATTTAAAACCCAAACAACAAAAATGAAACCCAAAATTAAATGCAACACATTTTGTAGGTGTATAATTTACACACATGTAATGAAACTACCCAAGTTGGCCCATTCACAATGTGTTCTCCCCCCTTCTTATAATGTTAATAAAAACATATTTGATGTCATTATTTGTAAAGAAAATAACCCGTTGTTTTAAAGAATAAAATTGTTGGTGCTAACAAATCATTATCCACATCATTGTTTACTAACACAATGAAAGGGTGCACATTGGTAATTTTATCTTATTTTATTCCTTGCTACCAAAATACATTTTTGTGTTATTTGTCAAAGTTCATTTTTCCAACTCCACATTTAAGCATTTATAAATCCAAAAAATAATAATATAAAGCTTTTACTCCTATTTTTAGGCTCCAAAATGAAATAAAATGTTTGTACTAAGTACATTGCTTCAATGATGTATGGGGTGGATTCTCCACATGGTTGTCAAATGTTGGCAAACTTCGACTTTTACCCATGAACATAAAATAAAGGAAATTAACAAATGTTAAGGGGTGAAATTATGGCCCCCAATCATTATTGTCTTCTAGGGGTTAAGACCAGGGGGCAAGGTCAACACCTTATTACTCCACAAGAAGAATTACCTTCACCATCTTATTTTACTACAACTATTCAAGTAGCGAGTACGAAGTCATACAAAGAAGAATGAAGAAGGTAAGGGTTTTTTTATCCAAGACCAAACCTACCCTCCTATAACTAGTTTAATCTAAAGGATAGGGGGAGAAAATAGAAAGGAACAACTTGAAAAATGGTCAAAACCCGAAAGTAATTATTTTCTTTGGTTCTACAATACCTTCAACACCTTTGGATATACCACTACTGTCTCTCTTCTCCCACACTTGTAGGTCCTTTAATGGTTTTGCTTGTCACTTATATCACCTTGGGAAGTCTCTTCTTTGCTTTCTATTGTTTGCAACCAATTGTTTTCCTTCATAGCATGTGCCTATTACCTATTATTGTACCCTTCAATCTACAAGTGGTTATTTGCTAATCTTCCCCCCTTGCTTTCCACCATTAAAGGGAAAAAAAAACTAGGGTGCCACAATTTCGACAAATTAGAATCCTTTTTCAAAGTCCTTTTATAGTGTAATTGAAAATTGGTTTAAAATATGAATATTTAGATGATATTGAAAATAACATTTTTTCCATTTCCAATTTCAAATCATGATGCTATAAGACATATAAAATATAAATCAAAAGAAATGATTTAAAATAATTATTTTTAATGCTTAAATTTAAAAAATAATAATTACAATTTAAAAAAGTCCATAACATAATAAATTAAAATTACATTCCATTCATTCAATGGATTTTAAGCTTCTTCAACATAATTCATCAAATGTCCTAAAATTTCAAACACATAAGATTTACATATCTAATATATTAATTCAGTAAGACTTTGACAGGGGTTTTGGGGGTTGGGGGAGGGAGAGGCCGGGGAAGCAGCGGGCGACCACCACGGTTTTCGTCTGAGCGTGCATCTGTCTGAACCTGTCCATTCCGACTCGTTAACAGTCTCTGCGAGGCCGATTTTGCAACCCCCAAAATAGGGTGGACAGTCCAAGACTAGCTTCAATAGGTGGACAATCTAAGAAGTTGAAAATATCAACTTTTGGATGGGGGATGGTAGGGTGTTGGGGGAGGTATTTTTGGGATTTGGAGGGTGGGTGAAGATATTTGGGTGCGTTTGTTTCTTTTTCGAAGGATGCATGGGCTAAGGGTTTAGGAGGGTCATGATTTTTTCTTTTCATGTAGGGGGGGAGGGGGTGGGGGTGGGGTTATAGGGGTCTTAATAGGTGGAAGTGAGAAATAACACATTGTAATATTATGTTGGGGAACACATTGGGAACCAAAGAAAAATGAAAAGAAACCCCCTGGCCCTTCCTCCCAAAATTTAAAAGGAATAAAAGCAAGGCACCTTGAATGCACCCTTGGGCCTTCCATTGGCTGCATGAAATTTCTATTCCCAAAAGAATTCGTCACTGTTTAGAACCGGAGTGGGAAATGCAAAGGACCGGGTGGGGGGGATCGACGGGGTGCATTATGCACCTGGTTCACACTAGTCATAAATTAAAAGTTCATGTCCATGAATTTTGTAGGTGTGACAAAAAATGTCAACAAAATTCAAAAGTCCATTACTTATTGGTTATCCATAATTTTGATTTGATTTTTTTCATTTTTGAAAGGTTGATTATGATAGTTTTAGATAAGTGAGTCCTTTTTATTATTATTTCAATGGATCTTATTTTATTATTTTCTTGTACTTAAAAAATACCTGAAAAACTACCATTGTGACGTCCATATAAGGCCACCATAGTGTGCAAGCACTGTAAGAATTGGCTGCTATTACTTTTGTGGTAGTCAATAGCATATTGCTCCAAAGGCTACCAAGTGGGAAACCTTGTTACTCTATGTCCTAAAAGAAATGCAAAAATATTATTTCAAGGAAACGTCTTGCTTATATTATACCCAACTACTCTACCTTCCACCTTTAATAAAATAACAATACAGTACAAAATATTTGAATACTTCAACCCTCTTCCATTAAAATGACACACCAAGTACATACATATTTTTCCACCCCTCACATCCCTTTCCATGAAAGCTTTAGAGTCCCAATGTCCCATTCCCTAAAAGCTTCGAATGATTCACAAGTCCCCCCAACACTTCCTTTAGTCCCTTTTCCCCACATACCGCATAAGGCCCACATTGACCCCTAAAAAATAGAGCCTTTATTTTAATCCCTTCCTAAAAATCTCCTAAATGATTAGGTGGATTACCCCTCAAGCACTCACTAACCTGGGCTATTTAATCCCATCAATTTCACCCCTTGGGTAAGGGATAATAAGTCTACCACTAATAACTATTAGTTACTAGGAGGCCTATGGAACTAGCTAATCTAGATATTTCTATCTGTTAACAATAAGAGTCAACCATTAATTCAAAATAGCAGTTGGAGTGTGGGTAGCAAATAACTTCATGTAAACTTACAAGATTTATGCAACAATGATCCAAATGTTTTTTCCAAATTTCATTGGCAACTTGTTTCAACTTTTAAGATAATCCATGGCCTTTACAACCCATAAATCAAAATTATAAAACCCAATTCAAACGACAAACTAATTACTTGTTGGGATCTTGTTACAAGTGAAGATATGGGCTTGATAATGCATTTTTACAAAAATAGCCGAATGTTTTTGTAAACCCAAAAGATGATGCTTATGAATTATCTATTTCTTAATTGTAATAGGGAGGTGGATGCACTAATTTTGTAGGATGCCATAGGTGGAGAGGTGGAGGACATGCCCAAATGTCCAAACACATTTAATTAGATAAGAAATGGAAAGAATTGCTAGATGTTATCATCCATGGTTCATAATGATTCATTCAAAAAGAACATCTTTTTCAAATTGCCAAAATTGCATAGTTGAAGTGACATCTTCTTGCAAACCATTTATTTAAAAAAATGGAAAACTATGATAGTCTTCAAATGCAATAGGCAAGACAAATTGAGAGTAGTTGAGGAGGTGAATAGTGATATAAGAGGCTACAACTCATGTTAGGTTGTAGTTTGTTTTTTCATCTAGTTCCTTGAATCTATGTTCACATTTGTCACATTTACTTGGAAATATTTCTATCTTATTCTAACATGACTATTTCAAATATGAAATTATGTCAAAATGTTTTTGTCATGCTTGTGCAAGAAATTATTGAATTCATTCATTGTTATAATTCTATGTTTGTTCAATTTTAAATCAAGGTATTTTATTGTAAGGTGCTTCCACAATTGACCTACCACAATAGGAACCATGACATAGTCCTATGGTTTTTATATTCTTATATTTTGAAACAAAATGAAAGTTTTGACATGTTAAAAAATGAACTTGGAAGTTCATCCTTGGTGTGTTCTCAAGTATGCTTTGTGCATGTTGGGGTTCCCCTTGTGTGTTTTTGGATCATTTTGTGTGGGTTTCAAGTGTTTCCTATGTGAGCATTTAGTTCTTCCTTGGCATGTTCTTGGGTCTTCTTTGTGCACATTTAAATTTCCCCTTGTGTGTTTCCATTTTTCCTTGGCATGTTCTTGGCTCCTCTTTGTGCACATTTGGATTTCCTTTGTGTGTTGTTGGTTTTTCTTGTATGTGCAGGTTTTCAATTTTTCCTTTGTTAGCATTTGGTTTTTCCTTGGTGTGCTCTTGATTCCTTTTTGTGCATATTTGGGTTCCATTTATGCATTTTTAGTTCCTTGTGTGTGGGTTTTTGGTTTTTCCTTTGTGGGCATTTAGTTCCTCCTTGGCAAGTTTTCAATTCCTTTTTGTGCACATTTGAATTTTCCTTGTGTTTTTTAAATTTTTTCTGCGTGTGTTTTTAGTTTTTCATAATCAGCATTCAATTCCTCAGTGAGTTCTTACTTCCTCTTTGTGCCCATTGGGGTTCCATTTGTGTGTTTTCAATTTCTTTTGTGTGGGTATTTGGTTCCTTATTGACATGTTCTTGGGTCTTCTTTATGCACATTTGGGTTCCCCTTGTATGTTTCAATTTTTCCTTGGTGAATTCTTAACTCTTATTTGTGCCCAAATACTCTTATTTGTCACATTTGGGTTCCCTTTGGATGTTTCTCAGTTCATTCTTTGTGTTCATTTGGGTTTCCCTTGGGTGTTCTTAATTTGTTCTTTGTAACATTTGGGTTTCTTTTGTTTGTTTTTGGTTCCTTTTGTGTGGGTTTTTGATTTCATCTTTGTGGGAATTCAGTTCCTCCTTGGCATTTTCTCAACTCCTCTATGTGCACATGCGGCTCCTCTTTGTGTTTTTATATTCACCTTTGTTGCAAAATTTATGTATACTTTTAAATGTTTGGTAATGTCATATTGTTTGGCCTTCTTATTCATTTTCTTAATGTGTTTGGGTCTTAGTGTGTTCATATCAATAACCTTCATATTCATGTTTGCTAGAAAATCTATGCACATGTTTTCTTTGTGTTCAATTTCTATCTATAATTTGGATTTGACTTTTCTTTAACCATTGACGGTGGACAAATATTTGTGATGGATTCATTTGTCATGTTCGCTATAATGAAAAGTTTACATTGTGATGGATGAAATGGTCAACAAATTTCATCCATAACCTTATCCACCACTTTTATACAATTATGTATTATTTAGCCATGTTTCATGATTTCATCAGTTTTCATGATTTTGTTTGACATTCCACAAAGGGCAAAACAATCACACAATGAGTTGTTTGTTATTGGTTGCTTTGTTGGAGGTATATATTTGGTTGAAAATGGTGTGTGTGTTCTTTAGTCACATGATAAAGTTTGGAGGAAGGTATGTGGCCTTTTCCTCACAAGGTTGAAATAATTATAAGGTGAAAATGAACAAGTGCAATCGGTCTGGTAGAGGCTTTAATTTATTCTTTTTAAACCTCATTTTTTCCCTTTGAAGTTATGAGTATGGAGAACAAAGCTTTTTATTTCCAACTTGGTGACATCACAATTTTGACAAAAGTTAACAAAATTAGTCTATTGTACATTTTACACTTAGAAAAGCACATTTATCCAAAAGTTTCCCAATTTGTTCATTGTTGAAAACAAATCCACTATTGGGAATGTTATATCGAGTTTCATTTATTTTCCCTTTCAAGCATGTTTAGGTTACCATATTCAGTTGAAGAAAAAGAGTGACAATATGACATGAAATCATTGTCATGAAATTTGGTTACCACGGGTTCTCCTTACACCCCTAATGACAGGGCCTCATCCTCACAGGTTAACACTTTCAAACCTGTAAGGGGTAGATAGGCCCGATCATTGATACTTTCCTTCACGGTGAATTTTGGGAAATTGTTTTAAGAAAGAAAAATTGAAAATAAAATAAACTATAGTGTGAAATGTATATATTCAGCAAACATTCACCATTTAAAAAAAAATAAAAAATAAAAAATTAAAATTAAAACTTGCATAAGTGTTAAATTGGGGTCCCTCTTGGTAACTGAGCCTTAAAATTCCCTTTGGTAGGGATCTCCGTAAGGACTAGTGGGCCCATGTGCTCTTGGCTGAAGTATAATAAATCTCCTGTAATATCACCCATCCCAATAGTATTTTTGATCAAAGTGAGCTTAACTTCAAAGTCCTTATGGAGCCCAATTGTGAATAAACCATTTTCCTGAAGGTATGGGTTTAGGGTTTAGGGTGGTGGACTTGACACATTTGGGGGTGCTTTACTTAAGGGGAAAGCAGGGCATTTCACCCTAAACCCTAAAAAGCACCTAGCCGTTGGTCCCTTTATAGAGTGGTCGGTGATAGGTCCTTATAATCAGATTGCCATTTGTGGCATTTCTTCAATTAGAAACTTGCATAATGAATTTCAAGCATTTCAAGCATAAGAACCTTTATGATTGATTGGTTCTTCAAATATTTAATTTCAAAGAACTGCCATAACCATAATTTTTTTTTCCAAATTTTCCAAAATTTTCCAAAAATAATGAATAATTTATTCCTTGATTGAAGTTTATTCCTTATCTAGTTGGTTGTAGATACTAGTGTTGGGGTGAGTACATATATTTTTAATATATCAATCACGGAAGGGTATATATAAGTTACTCTAAACTTTCAGTCTAAGTAAGGGTACATGAATATATTACGCCTTTTAAAGAAATTACCATGTAAGTACATGCAAGGTAAAAATGAAAATTCTCAAACATATTTGAAAGGGAAGGATTAGGAAGGGCATTTTGTTCCCTTTTTTTTTTAGTAATAATAATTCACACATAATTATATTTCTAGGGAGCAATACATGATATTTTGGTCCATCTCCAACAATACTTGATACAAGTTATCATGCATGCAATGGGTGGAAAGTAGAATGTCTTGTTAGAGAGAGAGGACCAAAGGAATAATAAGCTGACCACTAGTCACACTTATAGCCTACTCCACTTGCTCTAGCATGTTTGTGTAGGATCATCCACAATTTTCCATGTTTAGATTAAGGAAAGCTAGAGAAATAGTCTCCATTGGTTTGCATGTGTAGAAGTAGTCAAACAACAATAAGATTCCCATTGAAAATATTAGGTGATCTTACTTGAGCTAGAATTGATATAACCACCTTTTACCCGTTGATCTTGTACTCATGGATATATTAAAATGTATACCCTACTTCGTTATGAAGTGATTTTTACATACCCAACATTTATTTTGTCATGTTGATCATACATATATTATTACAGGCTAAAGCATTAAAAAGAATTCTAACCACATAATGGTGACGTCATATTGGCTTTGCAAAACTATCAATCTAGGTGAAGGTGAAGGTAACCGACACACAATTAAAGTGTTCACATGGGTTAGGGTTAGGGGTTCATGTTTCATCATTTACTCTATGTTTCATCAATATGCAAGAGCAAACATTATTTAGCCAATGGGTCGTTATTGGTGAGGCTATCAGATAGAGTTAGGCACATTTTTGGAGGTGGGTTAGAAATATCTTTGGAGTCACGGATGGCAATTGGAAAAGCATTGGCTACCAAGCAATTTCGTCTAATGACTATGCCTAGAGCTCTCTCTTGTAGCCAAACATTGATTCAAGTAGAGGAGTGAATGAAGGTGAAATTCATAATTGCATAACTAATAGTAATGTGAACTACACTATGTTGGGAATCACTTTGCCAATATGGGTTTGGTCAGAGAATTGTCAAACAACAAATGTGCACATTGCCTCATTGAGGGTTTTTTGATGATGCTAAAAGCTCAACAAGGGGCCCTGTGGTTTGGGAGGGTTAAGACATGCTCACAAAACAAAACAAATACCTATCTTATATAATACATAGGATGTGCTATGCACAAGGAAATTGTTTAAGCCCTTATCATATTGTGTGAAAGCCAACATTTTTTATGTTCCTTATTGAAGTTCTCATAGTTAAAAATAAATCCATTTGAGAAAGTTGTCTTCAAATGCTAAGTTTGCAACAAGTAAATGAGAGTGGCAACAAGTTTTTCACAACTTTCCAGAATGGTTTCCATAGAAGACTTCCATATAAGTCCATTCAAGAAAATTGTCTTCAAATGGCAAGTTTGTTTCAAGTAATATGAGTTTCAGCTAGAAGGTAGTAAAGATCCATAAGAAGTCACTTTTGATTTTTGAAGATGCATTCTCAATGATTAATGCTACTTTCCATTGTGGAGCTTGAAGGCTAGCCAAAGCTTCCTTCTAAATTTCTCACTACTTATTGGAACTAATATAGTGCAATATGGCGGATTTTATTTTGTTTTGCGTGACTTGTGGCCAAAATTAATGTCATTTCTGAAGATTTCATTTTAAATTTGGCCTTCTGGTGAAATGTCACCAATAAGAAGAAACTTTGCTACAAACTTATTTGACCATATCCCAATGAGATTTGTACACCTTTTGTTATATTGTGTCATACTGAATTTTTTCTTTTGGCTAGATTTGCAAATGAATAATAAATTTTTATTTAGGCCAAGGATGGGTAAGACATTACTCACTAAATAATTTGACTCAATATGATGGAATGGGAACCCTTCTCGTTCGTTGTATTCTATGAAATTACCCAAAAACATTATTTCAATGCTTGGCAAATGATGAAACATGACGAACCATTCAAGATGCTAAATTCATGTGGGAGCTTGACGCTCAAGCTGAGGAGCTTTGCATCCTTGATATTAGTGTTCTTTTTCATGCACTGACATTAAATTTGTCATTGAGCTTGAAGTTTGGTTGGAGTTAACATTAGCTTGGATCCGTTTTTTATTAAAATTCCTTTCTCCCTTTCTCAAGCTTTCTTGTATCATACATTCAAAGCATAATAGTTCATCTTTCTAAAATAATGGCAATTGTTGTTGACATTATCTTTAGAAAATGTTGGACATTTTTCGATGAGATGACATACATACTTTTTGGACACCTACCGTAGGTTTGGTAAAAAAAGAATTCAGTGTTGGCTTTAGGGTTTAAACATTCTTTTTTTTTGGGTGGGCAAAATTTTGCATCCTGATGATAAAAAAACCCTAGTGTGACTCATACAAAAGCATTTTTAGGAAAAACAAAGGGCCCAAAGTTGACATACTATGAGGAATTGTTTATCGAAATCACCAGATTTTGAGAATAGGTTCCAGTAATTTTGCCAAAATATATCAGGATTCATAAATGTTTCCACATCCCTCAATAATGAAAAATCTACTACAAAATTTAAATCTGCCTTTGGTGATAAAAAATTACTCAAAATTCAACATCTCCTCCCATCCACCTTGCCTTAACTTAGGACTAAAAAACTGCAAAATCACCTTGAAGAAATCTCACTCATCAAAACTCTTCACAGCTTTTCAATTTCCATACAAAAAATAGTTTCAAATTTATTGAATTTCCTTTGACAAAACTGTTTGATATTTGAATAGCTCTTCGACCATTGGCCAGACTAAACATTATGAAACCACTTCAGTGTGCCCCTACAGCATATATCAAAACTTCATGTCAAGCATATCAAGCAAACTACCTTTGTGTTCTGATAGATGACAATAATGAAGCAAAGCTGGCCAATAATACAATCACTAAAAGCATCTCCAGCAGTGCTCAGTATGTGTGATTGAAAAAATATTTCTCACATCCAAGTTTTAGTGACTTTTCTCCAACCCCACCAATAAAACTGAAACCGGGAGTTCAAATAGGTGGGAGATTACTAATAGCAACCCACCTGGACCAATCAAAGTATCTAGCCAATCAGAAACAGGGAGCAGCCAATGAATATGATTTCACTGTGTTTCTTAGAGTGTTCTAAGGCTCCTCAAGGGCTCCGAAAGATGTTCATTTTGGTCAGGGTCACAGCAGTCTTCCAGTGAATACCCTGGGTTTGAATGCAATCCCTCGTCCAAGATTGCCAGGGCAGGGTCACATACTGAATGCTGGTGGAGGTGCACTTAGGGTGGGTAGTTAAGAACGAAGCTCTACATCACCACTTCAAAAGCCCTTCAAAAACTATTCAGAAATTAGGTTACTAACTTTCTTTCAACTAATACAACTTGTGATTTAGGCCACACAAGCATTCCAGTTGTCAAATCTTTTCCCAATTTAGTCAGAGTTTTTGTTCTCCACAATGCAAGACTCGATGAAATTTGCTAAGTCTTGCGTTGTCAAGGACAAAAACCCCCACTAAAGTTGCAGAAAGATTTGACAACTGAAACCTGTCTGCTAAGTACATTGCATAGTCAAAAAAACTGTGAGACATCTGCTGTGTCACCCATCTGCAAACCTTTCATACTTAGCAGATTTCATTGGCATGTCAGGAAATTTTTTTGTGAATGCTATTTCTACAATATACACAATCAAGGCCCAAGAGGGGAAGCCCATACCTCTTACTGCAAGAAATGGACTTGCCACAAGGAAAAGGCTCCACCTCATCAGCCTGCAAGGAAGTGCACAAAGTCACAAGCCAGTTCATTAGCAACTAAACCTCCAAACACAAAGCATTCATCCTACCAACCTACTCATTCTTTAAGAGCAACCAGGCACTCATTACAAGGGTACAAACAACAGGGGATGTAAAGGGATCAGCTAGATTGCACCACACAAGTATAAAAAATATTGACATGCAACATTGTCACTCTGCATAACACAAAACTGGAAACCACACAAAGATAACCTGAGTCACAGCACTGAATAATATTGCTTGGGTGCAAATGTAATTGCATTGTAGGTTCTCCTAAGTCTTGCAGACAACTCTATGACAAAGATCTTAATGTTCATCAACTTCATCTCTGCTTCACATATTGAGCGCTATTATACACCCGGCCAAGTGAGAGCCGACCAGCCAATCTAACAGCCTACCAGGGATGTGGCATGAGTCATGTCTACCAGAGGGAAAAGGAATCATGAGCAAAACTGAGCACACAGCCCACACATTTGAGGAATATGTGAAACCCAACAAAATTTAAGCAGTTTCTTGTCACCTAAGCTTAATGCAAGCTCTCAAAAACCTATCACTGTTTGAGGGTTGACTCTTTACTCTATTTGTTAGCAACAAATCTTCAGGTACCACAGTACGACATCAATCCCATGCACTGCTTCCACCACCATAACCCCCATAGCTGCCACCACCACCACCACCACCACTGTAGCCACCACCACCGCCACCACCATAACCGCCACCCCCCCCTCCTCTGCCACCTTCTCTGCGGTAGTCACGACCTCCAAACTTGGAACCTCCCCCAGACCGCCTATTCCTGCCACCTCCTCCATAACTTGACCTGGTAGCATAATTTAGCAGCCAGCCTGGGACTTCTTGATTGGACTCTTGCATCAGCTCAGACAAAGGTCTAGCTAATGAAGAATCTTTCTCGTTAAAGAACGCAGTGGCTAACCCACTCTTTCCAGCCCTTCCAGTACGACCAATGCGGTGGACATAATCATCAATGTCACTCGGCAAGTCAAAATTCACCACATGTGCAACATGAGGAATGTCCAACCCTCGAGCTGCCACATCTGTGGCTACCAGTATGGGTGTTACCCCTGTCCTGAAAGACCTGAGTGCATGCTCCCGCTCCTGCAATCCAGACGAGGAACACCAGATATAATTTCTGCCGTGCACTGAATCTCAACCAACATACCACACTGCACTGAGATAGTGTAGTGCCTGCAACTAATGCATCCTCTACAAGAAGGGCTGAGGTAGATCACACTACCCCATCCCAAGACAAGCATGATTGTGCTATACCTTTAAGCACAGGTATCCTTGCAAAGACCCACACTATAAAGGAGGGTAGAAATACTGTTCTACTTTAAGATCAACAACAGCTGGCACAATACAAAGACCTCAAGATATGGGAAAAAGAACTTAAGAAATGGGAAACATTGCAAGGAGAATTGAGCTCAGAACTCTACCGATTGTGATCGGTCACCATGAATGGTGGTGGCTGGAAAACCCATGCGGCATAACCAATCCTCCAAAGCATCTGCTCCTTTTTTGGTTTCCACAAATACAAGCGTCAAGGAATGCTGCAATTGCCAATCCAATAGAGTTACTCAAGCACCTTCACACAGACATGCTCAAGGGGAAATAGTAGTCCATATATCCATAAAGACAGATCAACTATATAGCAGCCTTTGTATGCATCTACAACATATCAAAACAAGTGATGCAATCAAATACCTGGCCAGGTGGAGCAGTAGCTGACTGCACATGTATCAGATCCATAAGCATGCTGCGCTTGTCAGCATCTTGCACATACTCAACACGCTGCACTATAAGCTCTGTGCTAGATCCCACTCTTCCAACTGCGAGAAAAATATAATTTGAAAGAAAGTCGGATGCTAATCTCTGCAATCATGTCAAGTGTTCACATCAGGAAGGTGTCAGGTCATCCAGCAAGAAACTTTGAACCCATGCCAGCTCATCTACTAACCCTAGATAAGATGAAGATGATTCATTATCTAATAGTAATTTGCTGTGTACGATGGAAGGCCATAGTAAATACTTCATGCACGAACCTCGGACCTGTCAAAGAGTGCAGATTAACTACAAAGAGGACAGACGACCATAATGCCAAAACTCCTCATGGTTCAGCAACCTCAAGCCAACACCTGCCTTGTGTAAGGACAAAAGTATTCAGGGAAAGCTACCTGAATTTCCCTTGGGAAAGTTGCGCTAAAAAGCATGGTTTGGCGAACACCAGCAGGTGGCATATCCATTTGCTCCACAATTCTGCGAATTTGAGGCTCAAAGCCCATATCCAACATGCGGTCTGCCTCATCCAAAGCCAAATAGCGCACCATTGACAATGAGACTCTGGCTCTCTCCAATAAATCACTCAATCGTCCAGGTGTTGCAACCAAAATATCCACACCTCTTTCCATGTCTCGTAGCTGTGCACATACATCAATCAATCATCACTCATTCATTCTCCACATATCACACACAGTGCAAAAGATGTAAATTAGGTCACAAATTTAAGTTTCAAACGTTACAAATGCAAAACAGACTTTGAATACAACAGTCAATGTGTCAAACCTGTTGTTGAACAGGAGCACCTCCATATGCAACCACGACCCTGATTCCAGTCTGATATGCAAACTTCTTTGCCTCATCATGTATCTGCAGACAAGGAACTATTCTCATGTTATATAAACACATACAGTGTCATTCTAAACAAGTCAAGAGCCACAAACTCATTGGTTCAGGATGTCCTGAAGGTTGCTAGAAACCTAACCAGAATGGTGCAAAAGAATGGGCTCTATGGTCCACTTGCAGCTAAATAGCAACAATGAGCCAACAGGATCAAATCTCCATTTCTTGATTCAGATCTCTGCTGCCACAACCATCTATGCAGATACTTGACCACAGCAACAGAAAAGAAACACATCTGTTGCTGGGTTCAACAAATACAGGCAGAATTTACATGCTCAACAGCACAAGTTATGATGTTCAAGAAATGAAGACTGGTTCAATAGCAAACCTGACAAGAAAGTTCACGAGTGGGTGATAGGATCAATGCCAATGGAAGAGCTTTCCGGCCACCTCGAGGGCGACCAGGTGGGGTGTTCCTCATAATCCCTGCAATGATGGGAAAACAGAAAGCAGCTGTTTTTCCTGACCCAGTTTGGGCACAAGCCATCAAATCCCTCCCTCCTAGGGAAATGGGGATGGCATGCTTCTGCACAGGAGTGGGCTTCACATACTTGCATCTTCGAATGTTCTCATTCAGTGCATGACCCAAATCAATCTCTGCAAAAGTGTTCACTGATGGGGGAACATTTTCTCCACTTGTCTCAACTGGAATATCCTCATAAGCATCAAAGTTGATGCCAGTATTCTCCTGATCAAAGAGAGCGACATCAGGGGTTGCCTCCTCAAGAGCAAATGGATTCACTTCTCGGTCTCTTCCTCCACCCCTACCATGGCTCCATGCTCTTCCACCACCACCGTTTCCCCAGCCAGCACCAGGGCCTGCCATTGCACTTGGTGCCCATGCACTCCCGTTACTTGTTTTCCGGTCATCACCCCATGCTGGTGGTGGTGCTCCTCCAGCAATTTGAGGAGCTCCCCAAGCACCACCTCCTTGTCTTGAGCCCAGAGGTCCACTGGCACCCAAAACTCCAGTCCCACCACCTCCGGCGTTTGGTAGTGGTGCAGCTGCTCCTAACCCTCCGTCAGCAGCAAGAGGAACAGGTGCAATATTTGGTCGGTTCCTCAAGTGAGGAGGAACATATGATGATGTCCTGGTTGGCCGCTCAGCTGTCACCATTGCTGCTGTTGCCCTGCTGCCTCCACGCTCCTCTGCCACCATCGTCGATGGTGACTCTGCCCATGCTGATGGCATATCTCTGCTCTCTCCCTCCTTATGTCGTTCTCTCTCTCTCTCTCTCTCTCTGGATCCTGTTCCCACTGCTGATTCACTGAAATCCGCTCTTCTTTCTCGGAAGATAAAATACAGATCCTGCACCATGACCATAAAAGAGCAACTGTGGCAGACGATCCAGAAACACATCCTCATACAATTTGCACTTGACAATCCTAACAACAAACTGTCCCCACTCAGCCACAATTTTTTCGCTCAACGTATCATATCCACCTGAACTCTACACTCAGAAGCTCCTCTGTGTCTTGCATCCAGTGAGTGAGTGAGAGCGTAGCAAAAGTTGCTTCCCATCCTCCCCAGAGCCTTAGTTCCACATCCTTCACTCTTTCCTTTCTTTCAAGTCAAACACAGGTTCAACAACAACATACCTTACTTGCTTTGCCAGTTCAAAACCAAGCCTCTGGAACTTGCTTTGCTTTCCACAAGTTCTTCTTCCCTCCTAAAAATCACCTCCTCGACTTCTTCTTTCTGCAACACCACCCAAAAAAACCCAAAGAAACAATCACAACCCTCCAGCAGCATCAACATCCAAGACTCATCAGACCTAGCGAAAACAAATCGGCCGAAAACAAACAAAAGCTTGACAAAGGAACGAACGATCGGCGAGAGAACAAAGCTAAAAAACAGACAGACATGGGGGAACTCCTAGACGGTTTAATTCTCCGCCCTCAGCACACAAGAGCCGCTAGAGAAAGCGAAGGCAGACGGCGATGCAACTGTTCCTGCTCATCTCCAAACTCGTAGAATCATCGAACCCTGATGACAAAGGCTACTGCCGCAAACACAACAGACCGAAGAGGTGAACAGAGCAGAGCTACTTACCTTCTCGTGCTCGTGCGGCGCTGCTCCTCGTCCTCCTCCTCCTCCTCGTGAGCGAATTTCTTTCTGTCTGTGTTTAGCTTTCTGCGCTTCCTCGCGCGCTCGTTTCCTTCTCGTTCGCGCGTACGCACGCACGCACGCAAAGTAGGCAAACGCGGCCTGCCTCCCGCCCCACTCGCAAACCCTAACGCGGACCTACCTACCTCACAGCTACTGACCTACCTACAAAGCTAGGTACTTTCCTACCTACTACAGCGCGTTCTACAAAGGGGCCGTTTCACACACACACACTCCCGAAAAACAAGGATATTCGAATAGCCTGGGCTATAGCCAAAATTCAAGGCTGGCCAATTAGAGCTAGACAACGTGGCCAGGACAAGGCCAATATCTTGGATGAGTCCCCACAGTGATTTTTATTTTTCTTGGGGGGGGGTGCGAAATTTGGCTCTTTTTTTCGAACTGAAAAATGGGATTGAATTTTTCACCAAAAAAAAGGGCCAAAATTCGCCACCCATATTTTCAAGCAAAAAAGAAAAATCCAAATCTCCACATTTTATATAAATATATTCCGGTATGTAGCCAATTTTATAGAAGCAACCTTATTTTTATTTTTATGTCCGGTTTATAGCCAAATTTTGGCTAAATTGCAACACCATGTTGGGTGGTGGTCATTCCGTGCTGTCAACTGGGCCTTTCAAATTTTGGAAGTTCCTTTTCCGGATATTTTCTGGGAAAAAAATGGGGGTGTTCGACCCTGACCGTTCCGGATTTTCGGGCCCCTCCACTTGGCCTACCAGCCTTGTGACGGGAGCCTCAAATTGGCTTTTTGGGGTCTGAAAAGCTAAGCCCTTCTTCATAGTTCTCCGATGCCGAAATAATTTTTCAAAAAAATACCGGAATTGGCAGTTCTTTTATAAATTCAAATAACCGCACTGGTTTCGGACTTGTGACTTTGTCTACGTACCAAAATTGGAAAAAAAAAAAAAAACAATTTATTCGTTCGGCACTCATCCAAGACCGCCCGTTCTACAGACACTCAAAAAATATTCAAATAATGGGCCATTCATTGGGAGGACCTGGTCGAGTCAGGTCTGGCCAATGGACTGGCCATTATCTCGCGTAATCAGCACTTGAGAGACGTTCTGCCCCATCATTCAGAACTTTTTTGTAAACTGTTTGCTAGACCTCATTACGGTCAAACAGGCAGGTAGGTTATCAGGGAGGTTCTTAGGGTTCATAACCGTGGATCTGAAAAAATCAAAGACCCGGCTCAGGTTCTCAATAAATTGGAAAGAGAATCAAATAACTGGTCAGAAAAAAAGCACAGGCGCTTTCATGAGAACCGCCGGTTCTTTTAAGGTTTCTGAATTGGCCAGCTCTATAATAAGGGTTCTTTGGTTTTTCAAAGAAATGCAATCGACAGCTCTTCTAAAAGAAAGATTCAAACATACTTCAAAAGAACATAACCGACGGTTCTTTGAAAATTCAAATAACCACACAACACTGGTACAAGGCACATGGCTGATGGTGAAATGGAAAGAGCAAACAATTGAAGAAGATGGGCTTCACATTTCTCACTACTTCTTACATCATCATACCTTTTTTGTTTTTATGAACAATAATCGGGTTTTTTTAAACATTGAAGCATTGCCCTGACTTTTTTTTCAAAGGGAATGACATCTCTTTTAACTACATGTTTCATGCCAACTTTGCTGTTGGTTATTGTGGCCTAGCAAACCTCGGTGACGACATTGGAGAAGAAGCTGTAGCACCTAATCTTGACAAGATATCAATTGGGTTTCGAGGTTTGGATTCTAAAGCAAGACAATTTTCAATGATTCCCTGTATTTGGATCATGGATGGCCGTTCGTCTTGTCTCTGGAAGTTACAACAAGCTCGACCACATTCCACCATGGTGTCCACCACTTCTTCCATGTAAGTACCTCTTGGGATCCTTGAATCCAGAAGTCCTTCAGGACCACATAAAGGGAGAGTTGCATCAACCCAGAAAGGCAAATGCCATTCATTCTCAGGTCTGTTTTCGTCGAAAGCTCTCTTTCCAGTCACAAGCTCAAGCAACACGACACCAAAGCTGTACACATCACTCTTGTGGGTTAACTTCTGGCTAATGTTGTAGAAAGGATCAAGATATCCTGTGGTACCCTTCACACTTGTACAAGTCACATGCGGTATATTGTCATCATCCTCATCATTGTCATCATTGTCATCATCATCACCACCACCACCACCACCATCATCATCATCATCTTTGTTCGACATTATAACTTTTGACAACCCAAAATCTCCAACTTTAGCATGAAATCTCTCATCCAACAAGATGTTAGAGGATTTGATGTCTCGATGAATGATACTTCGTCCCGCCTTCTGCATAAATACACATATACAATTTTTCCAAGTTAGCTTTGACAAGAAATCATTTCCCCATAGATCATGAAGTTGATCAATGGGTGGTGTGGGCTAAAAGCATGAGATCTATGGAGAGAGTCAGCAAGAGTATATGTTCTTTTGTAGTATCTTTGATGGGAGCTTGCAATTACAAAACATGGGTTTTTGTGAAAAGCCAATGTGGAAGCATGGGGTTATCAACCTGTGTATGCAGATATGCAATGGCACTGGCTGACTCATAAGCGATCCGCACCCGAGTTCTCCACCCTAAAGCTCGGTGGTGAGAGAATTGACCAAACAAATGGTCTTCCACTGTGCCTTTTGGCATGTATTCATACACAAGCATCATCCGCCGCTTACTCAAGCCTGGCATGTAATAGCCTAACAATGGAAGCAGGTGAGGATGGCTCAACTCTGACAAGATCTTGATCTCTTGTAACATCTGTTCATCACTGTCCTTTGATGAGTCATCTCCACATTGCTGTTGCTTCACAGCTATGGCCACTCCACTGGGAAGCATGCCCTTGTACACAACCCCTGAACCACCAGTTCCAATCACGTTTGTAAACCTTGCAGTTGCTTTGGCAAGCTCTTTGTAGCTGAAAGTCTGAATATGGGTGCTGCTGCTGCTGCTGATATTGAGAGTTCTTCTTATGAGTGCCATTTTTTTTCTGTCGGGATTTGGCTTGTAGAGTGGCAAGTAAACCAGCCTGATACAAGCTAGTGGCCAACAGGAATTGGCATCTGCTGATGATGACTCCTCTGAGGAGGTGGCAGCAGCATCCCAGTTTTGATGACATTGAATATGTGCTTTGCACCACAGTACCGCACTCATTGAAGCAAGCAATACAATCACTCCTGCAACACTGATCCATGTGATTTTGAGATTGAAGTTGGAGTCTGTATTTTGGTGCAAAGGAGGAGGAGGTACAGGCAGCAATTGTGTTGGTGCAAGCTGACTGATGGTGCAGTCAGAAGTTGGGTATAATAAGAATTGGCATGCTGTTCTTCCCGGAGATTTGCACAGCTCAGGATTGGAGCCGACTGAGAGGTTTGATCCAAGAAATTGACACAGTGATGGAGGAATCTCTCCTGAGAATGAATTGTTGTCCAGTTCAAGAAAATAGGAATGGGAAGAGGAAGGTGGTGAAGATTCGGGAAGTGCACCTGACAGTTCATTGCTGTGCAAGTCTATTCTACTGATTGCAGGAAGGTTTAACAGTGATACAGGGATATCACCCGTGAGGTTGTTGCTAGAAAGATCCAGTGTTTCTAGCTGCAACAACTGTCCTAACTCGTTCGGGATTCCACCCACCAAGCTGTTGTTTGCCAAAGACAGATATGTCAGATTCTTACAAGCAACAAGAGCGATTGGGACTGACCCACCACTCAACAGATTTGAAGACAAATCCAAGGATCTCAAAGTAGTGCATGTAAAGTTCGCTCCAGCAGCTGAATCTGATGATGATGATGATGCAAGTCCACCGAGTGTAAGAAGATTCCCTGAGACATTCAGCAACTCCAGAGCTGGTAGGCTGAGAAGCTCCACGGGGAAACCTCCACTGAGTCGATTGTCTCCCAGCTCAAGGACTCTCAACGAAGTGAAATTGGTGATCAAGGATGATGGGATTGTGCCACAGAATCCAGCGCCAGTTGCAATAATGGATTGTTGGCTCCGGTTCGTCAGCAACAGAGAAGCAAGATATGAACTAAAATCTGAACATAATGTGCTTGTTGTTGGCACTGCTGGAGAAGAAAATTCAGCAAATAGATGATATTCTTGTGAGGAAGAACTCATGAGCCTCCTTCTTCTTGGCCCCGGATCCCACTCTTTATTATCCTCACCCTGCATTGCTTTTGCACACAACATAAGGATCACTAGTATTGATGACAACAACAACACCAGACTACTGAGTTCAGACATCCCTCTCATCAATCCCACCTCCTTGGATGCAACGACTCTAGTCCCACCACCACCACCACCACTTACTCCTCCACAAAACTCATCTCAACACTAAAGCCAAACTCCTACCTTTATCAGATTCAAAACAAACCCATCTTTTCTCTGAAACTCAGGGAGCAGCAGCAGCAAGCAGCAACACATATTCCAAACAAAAACATGAAACAGAACAAAACAAAACAAAACAAAAACAGCTTGATGGAGCCACAACAGGAACAGAAACAAAATTCCACAACTTGCAAGTAAATGGGTCTCTTCCCAGTTTTCAGATTTGCAATACCTACTACTACAACTACTACCAATCTCACTCATCACACACACTCTTTCTTCTTTTCTTCTCCTATTCCTCTTGCTGGCTGCTATTTTTTAAATTTTGGGTTGTGTTTCTTTTTCAAGATTCTCTTCTACTAGGGTGAACAAAAGAAAAAAGAAAAAAGCATAAGAAGATTCATCTTCTGCACTCATGAGCTTTAGAATGAATTACTAGAAAGAGAGAGAGAGACCCCTCCACCTTCTTACCTTGTGAAAAAACTCACTCCAATTGAATGTTTTATGCTTTCTTTCTGCAGAATTATACTACAATTGGGTCACAAAAAAGAATGTCACAAAGGTTTACCATCCCAGTTCTGACTCAGTCTCTTTTGGTCTGCTCACCCCTCCCCCTTGTTTTTAACACTAAAGGTGTGTTCACACTTGGTGTTACAGACTTTAGTGTTGAGTTCCCCCTAACACCATGTTAGTTATTTAGGACTTAAAATCTATTTACCATGAAATTTTTTAATCTTAAGCTAACATTCTATTAACATTAAGGCAATTGTGGTGATTTTTGGTGGTTTTTTGGGAATTTTCTTTTCTTTTATGGCTATTTTTTGGGCAAAAAATCAGGGAATTTGCAAAAGAAAATTCTTTTATATATATATATATGTACTTTGAAGAATGGTGAAAATTCGCCACAAAGAAATCACTACACAACACTATAAAGTTCCACTCATTTAAATTGAAAATAGTTGAAACCACAAAGTTAACAAGAAGCTTACAACCTCTTTTTAGAAGGTGGACATTTTCTAAGTACTATCATAAATGGGCAAAGGTATGAATGGGTTTGCCTTTACTTTTTATAAAAGCAAAACCAAAGACTTTGCACAACTCTCCACAATGCATAGAGGCTAGGCATGCTTTTTCTGGTGGGGATGATTGACACTACCTTTTTGCACATAAAATAATTCATAAAGTGAGAAGAAAACAAAGTGGAAATTTTCAAAACTAGGAAAGTGCTGATTCCAAACTTCAATACACTAAACCCTAAACCCTAAACTCTCCACAATGCACATAAGGCTAAGCATGGTTTTTTTTTTTTTTTTTAAAGGGATGATTGACACCACCTTTTCTTGCACATTTAATAATTCATAAAGTGAAAAGAATACAAAGTTGATTTTTTTTTTTCCTCAAAATTAAAGGAAAGTTGCTGATTCCAAATTTCAATATCCTAAAGGTGTGCATTTCACACTTGGTGGTAGTGACTCTAGGGTTGAGTTCCACTAACACCATGGTAGCCCCTATTTAGGACTTAAAAACCTAGTTGCCATGAAAAGTATATGTTAAGCTAACATTCACTTAACATTGAGCTATGGCCCCATTTAACATTGTGCGCCACCTAGGATGCCATCTAGATTTTCATTTAACACTGACTTAAAAGCATAAAGTGTGAATGCACCATTATAATAAGGTTGTGAATTTTCAAGGGTCGGGATAAACAATACTCCCAAAAAACAGAAACCATACACACTAGAAGGTTGAATTGGTGGCCCGGGTTGCTTAAAAAGTTTTTCATTCTACCCCGGAGGACTAGAAAGCTCTAGTAGATTCACAAAATATTTGCACTAACAAAATTATATCACGGATAGCATCATACCCGTGACTGTAAAAGCCAGTGTGGGGTTCTTCAATTTCTTTAATAACCGCCGGTTCTATGCACTTAAAAAAAAAGGGGTGAAGAATCAAAGAAAGAAAGAAAGAAAGCAAGAAAAAGAAAAGGAAGGAATGGCATGGAATGGAATGGAATGGAAGAGAGGGTTTAGGGTTTACAATTTGGGCACTACCTAATTTGGGTATCCCCCCATTTTGGAGGGTAGTTTTTGTTTTTCGGAGCGCCCCTTCTGCACCTAAAATTACTTAATATGCACCATCATCCTATATTTTACAAAGTTTTGTGCCTGGAGGCATATGGGCCAAATATGGCAAGCATTATAGCAAGGCCATGGCTTCTTCTAGTGTAAAAGCACCAGGCAGAATTTTTTTTGGGGGGTGTATTTCTGGAGGGCCTGTTATCAAGCAGAATCTGTCCTCCACACAAAAGGTGGGGGGGGGGGGGGGGGGGGGGGGGTTTGGAAAACCCTAATTAGGGTTTTTTTTTTTTGTTTAAATTTTTTACCGGTGTTGGGTAGTTTTTCAAATTTATGGAGAACCACCGGTTCTAAATAATTTTATTTATTTTTGTTTCCTTGTTGCAACAAGAATAGGAGGTACATAATTTTTTGGGTTTTTTTTTTTGTTTTTTTTTGGTGTATTCTTGTTGCAGTAGAAGTTGGAGGTGCAAGAATTTTTTTTTGGTTTTCTTTTGTGTGTGTCTTTGTTGTGGTAGGATAAGATGCACAATAATTGTTTCGATTATTTTTCAATTATCTTTTACTGCAACAACAAAAATAAGAGATGCAAAAAAAAAAAAAATTAACCTTTGAATTTTATTTTATTTAGTACTAAAGTATGAAGTGATTTTTTCATTGTTTCAAAAAGTTTGATTTTTTTTTTGGATGTGAATGTAGGATTTGTGACACCATGGTTGGTGGGAAAAGATGCCACTTACATCAAGCTTGGGACAAAAGTTCAAAAGGAACTATGGTTGTAGTTCAACAACATGTTGTTTCATTATATCCACTTCCAACTCATCCACAAATGTGTATTAGAGGGGATGATCAAGCATAAGGAGTTGAATATCTTAGCTTCAATCACGTAACTCAATTAGCATTATTTATTTTGAATTTGAGTGTGACTTCAAAGAGAATCAATGAATTCAACTTAGTTGAAGCAAATGATTGTTGGGATGTACAATTAGGAGATGGTAAATATAAATTTCATTTAACCTTTTACATTTGGTGAATCTTTTTGTGAAACATCATTTGTTTTAGGACTTTGAAAGATGTAGGTTGAAGTTTTTTCTTTGATTTTTTTCTTTGTGTAATACCCACATAGTTGATCATTTCAAGTGTAAACTCAAAATAATTTGGTTTCAATTTCAATTGTTGTTTCAAGGGGGCCAATTGAAGGAGCAAATGAAACCTTTTAAAAACTTGAAATAATTCAAAAAGATCTGGATTGGGCTAAGGTGGGGTTGAAGTGTATGTCCAAATTTGGCATATGTTCCATTGCATATGCCATGAAATGGTTATTTACACAACATTTCAAGAAAGTGCACAAAAAAGCCAAAATCAATAGCCCTTTAATTCATGAAAGGGGGCCATGTCATCAAGTCCAGGTTCAAATGAATACATGCATCTTAAGTGATTCACATGCAATCCAATCACAAAATGATCAAAAGGTGGTTGCTCGAGCTTACATGAAGGCCCATGTGAAATGGGATCACTTCCAATCACTTGTAAAAGAAAATTTTGAGGTGCAAAAACTTACTTTGGTGCATTTAGCTTTTGATTGATTGTTACAAGTTTTGGGCATCCAATCTTGGGCCATTGGGAACATCCTATGAAATGCCCACATATGCATCGGGAAGGATGAAGACCTTCAATCCTTCATTTGCACTACCTAACACATTTATGAAAAAAAGGTGAAAATCGTATGGGATGGCACATATTGGGAGCAAAAATGCATGCAACAAAATAATTCAAAAATGGGAATTAGGCACAATCACTAATTTTCATGAAGTCAAAATAATTCATGGACAATATGCCCTCATAACCATTTTGTTTTCCTTGTTTGGTTTAGGGTTTTTGGAGTGTCCATGGTAATTGTGGGTTGTTGAGGTAATGTAAAATTTGTGGAATCAATAAGGACGAATCTAAGGCAACCATGGTTCATTTCCAGCTAAACATCATCACATTTATACCCACCAACATGCAAAGAATGTTGCAAAGGTGACAATAATCTATCATTAAGCACGTGGGATAGGTGATATGAATGATATTTCTAGAAAAAAAAATCTTCTAGATAAAGATTAAGGTGTAGGAATATATGGTGGACATTTTTTACATGACTTTCCATCCACATAGAAGCTAGGGTTTAAGGACATCATCTCCTAGAACATTAAAAGATATGTCATTTAAAAAAAGTTATGATAAACTTTTGTGTCATGGCCATGAGTTCAAAAATTTCTAGCAAACATTGCATCATAATTTCACATTTGCATTTCTAGAATTCAATGTTTTTATGTAATACCTACACAACATTTTATAAAATCATCATGATGCAAAGGTACAACTAGAATACCCACATATGGGTCAATGAAATAGGTGTTAGTATTCTAAACAAAATAAATAATACCCATACACAAGGCTTAAAAAAACTATTGCTTTTTCACATAATAGATGCACAAATTGGGGAAATGTGGATATTGCATTAACATATTTTGATTTGGTCATCACTTCACCAATTGTGAACAAGAAGCAAGTCATTTAATTTGCACCCTTTGTGGGTATTGCACAAGGAAAATCCATTAATATGGTGAAATACCTTCATGTGGATCATGAAAATATGTGTTAATTTTTGGAACCCTTTAAACTTTTAAACATGATGTGGGTATTGCAACTTGGATTGGGTCATCATCCAATGAATCTTGAATAAGATCTATGTGGATTTCATATGTATTCTTATGAGGGTATTGTAGTATACCTTGGTAATTTTTATGAATGAAATATTTAAATCCCATGGTAGACCATAAGTGCTTCACAAGTAATACCCATAATTTTTTTATAATGTCAGTTGTGGATTTTAAACAATTTGCAATACATGTAGATGTGTTTTTCTACTTCCATGAACATTGGATTTGAATGGTAATACCCACATCAAATGTGTGTTGTATCATCATCTTACTAGTTACACATTGCAACACCTAGATGCATTAACTTGTATGGGATATTAAAGTTGATGAAAATTTTGAAAGGATGGTGTAGATTATATTTCAGTATGATGGTCGTAGAATTAAACCCTTATGCCATGTTGAGTGTAGCTTTAAAGTAATAATCAACCAATATGATCTTTATTATGAAATGGATGGGACATCTATTCATGATATTTTTTATTACATGCATTCTTATGCTTAAGCATTGTTTCATGTCAATCTTTCAACCTTTCAATCAAATTCCCTTACCCATCTTCCACACATTGAAAGACCAATCCTAGATGTGATTATTCATTTCACTTTGTGAGGTGAATGTTCTAAATATTTAATGCCAAAACTTTCATGTGTGAAGTGGCATGGTCATAAAATGATGCCCCTCCTTATTTGTATTTTTTGACAATTGCTTGCATTGTAAAACCCAAATGAGCTAAGGTTTTTTCCATTGGTGCATATGATCTTGGATTCCCATTGGATCCTCCAACACTATCCATAGTAAACTCATTTTCATTTGTAATGAGGATGTCACCAACATCAATTATCCCTTCTTCACTTTCAATAAATTCATCATCACCATCATCAACAAAGTCCCCATCATTTGGAATATGTTATGGGTACACAAACATGGGTGCCAACCCTCCATGAATAGATCCATACCATGTTCCATAATATTCAATGATATCTCCTTAGGTAACATCATTATATGTGATAATAATCACAATTTGGTGTTTATTCCCTTGCAATGCCCATTTACATGTGCAACATGCATATTGAGAAAATGGATACTTCACTTGGCACATGATGGCATTGGCAAGATGTTGATTTTGCATCACCTAGGCACTATCATTCTCAAGGATTGGTTGGGCAACGCAGGTACACTTGATATCAAAACTATTTTTTCCATGTTCTTTTTCACAACGGCCTCCATAGCTTTGTTCTTTATGAACCTTTTTCTTTCATCTCCATTGTGTGCATCTAATGGTGTGTGATGGTTATGGTTAAACTTCACACCAACTAATCAATTCAACACCCTCTAAGACCCTTTGTGTCATAAAGAAACCAATGTTTTAAGGCACCATGATGATATGACTCAATGATTTTTTATGTGTCTTGGTTGGGATGAAGCATTTTTTGAAGGCCAACCATCCATAATTCTAAAAAACCATACTAGTTGTAAGAATTACATATGGCCACCCCAAAAATAAATAAATAAAAAAAAGACAATATAGGGGTTAGATGATAAAACATGACAAATTGGAAATGATAACATATTGAATTTCCTCATGACATTCATGGGGTGTAAAAAGACATATAAGGAATAGATTTGGGGTCATCTTGGCCATGTGTAGGTGATCCATGATCCATGACCCATTCACTCGCATATGTGATTTAATGGTAGAAATGTATTTCCACTACATCGTGTCATGTGTAAAGTCTATTGATTGAGAATGAAGCTAAATAACCTCACTTGATATACTGAGTGGGTGGGGCCATCATGATGGTCATTTAATCCATATTTGCATTAGTACCTAAGTAAACAAAAATTAAAGAGAAAATATAATCTATCCATGTACAAAGTAAATTTGAAAATAAAAAACAAAGGCATTGATGTTTACCATGTATGCCTGAGGTAGTTTTTAATAGTTGGATGTTTGACATCTTATTGAAATGGAAGTTTTTATGTATGTTCCACTCCATTGAGGTGTTCATATCTAAACCCTAAACCCTACCATCATGTCTATCTTAAATCCACACTATTTGTGGGTACCATAAATACAATACCCACATGATAGTTTAAAATCCACATTGTATGTGAGAACGATGATTGCAAGACCTACACTATGATGGAAAATACACATTGCCTATGAAGGTGAAAGTAAAATACCCACATGGTGGTGTAAAAAACACATTGCATATGGGATATAAAAATGCAATACTCACTCGAAAATTTATAATCCAAATTGTCTATGGGTGGCACAAAATATCCACATTATTTTCTAAATTTAATTTTTTTGTGGGTAAATCAAAGTCCAAAATCCATATGTCAACCATGGAAAATTCCTAGTGCAAATTGATGACCTTGTTCAAGCCATTCAAGGAAAGTGAAATTTCCTAAACTAAACAAAACACAAGAAAACTTAAAAAATATGATTAAAGAAAAAAAAAACATATAATTTATGTTAAAAGATGTTGTCATATTCAAGGGAGTCCTAGTCTAGCTTGAAAACAAAACCTTAAATAATCAACATACATTTCATTAATCCCTAAATTCATAGCCTTGAATAATCCTACTAGTAGATGCTTTCAACCTTAATATTTATACAAAAATATATAAATGGAAAAAATAAAGATTTTATAATAGTTAAATATGTAACAAATTAAAGCTCATCAAATGAAAAAACTAATGAGTGGAAGAATAATTAACCTTATATAGTCTAAAGCTAATTGACCCTAAAATTTATAGACAGACCCATAAATAATCCTATTGTTAGATGCCATCAACCCTACCATCTATAAAAACATATGTCAATGCGAAATATCAAATTTTTATTTGAATTAATTATGCCCTACATTTTAAAGCTAATCAACTAAAAAATAGTGGAAGAGGATGTATGTTTATAAACTTTCCAAGTTGAGACTTCTCCATTTCCCTTTCAAAGAAATAAAATGATTGTCTTGCTCCATATATGTCTAAATGAAAAATTCCCCCCAAAATCCAATGTTGGGTTCATTTGAATTAGTAAAACAAGGTGAAAAAATCATAGTTATTTGTTGAGATGTAAAAGTTTAACCAAAAATATATAAAGGTTTTTTTTAAAGGTAAAAGTTTCGTCAAAAGATAGAGGTTTAACCATAAATATGTAGAAGTTTTGCCAAGAAGTAAAATGTTTAACCAAGAAATGAAAAGGTTTTGCCATGAGGTAGTAGTTTAGCTAAGAAGATGAAAATGTTTTTCCAAAAGATAGAGGTTTAACCAAGAAAGAAAAAAAGTTTTGTTAAGAGGCAAAGGGTTAGTAGGAAAGAATGAAGTTATGTCAAAAGGAACAAGTTGAACCAAGAAGAGAAAATTTTTTTGTCAATAGATAAAAGTTTAATGAAGAAAAGAAAGAGGTTTTGCTAAAACATAATGCTTTAGCTAAGAAAATATAAAAGTTTTATTGAGAGATAGTGGTTTGGCTAGGAAAAAAACCATATTTGCTAATAATTAAAGGTTTAAATAGGAAAAGATAAAGGCTTTGTTTGTAATTAGAGTGTTAATCAAGAAAAGATGCCAAGAGTTAGAGGTTTAGCTTAGAAAAGTAAGAGGTTTGTTCAAGAATTAGAAATTTAACTAGAAAAACAAAAGGTTTTGTTGAGAGTTAAACGTTTAACTAAGAAAAGATGGAAGTTTTGTCAACAGTTATAGGTTTAGCCAAGATAGGTTTTACCAAGAGTTAGAGATTTAGCCAAAAAAATATAGATGTTTTGCCAAGAGATAGAAATTTACCTCAAAAAGATAAATATTTTACCATGAGTAAAAAGTTTAGCCAAAAAAGATAAATCTTTTGCCAAAAGTTAGAAATTTAACCCCCAAAAGAAAAAAACTTTTGCCAAAAATTAAAAGTCTAGCCAAAAAAGATAGATGTCGTGTCAAGAGTTATAGATGTCTTGTCAAGAGTTTGAGGTTTAGCAAGGGTAAGTAGTAGGTAGGGGTTGGTTGGTAGTTGGTAGGTAGGATGAAGATGTAGGTCGATCAGGTACCTAGATTAGTAGGGTAGCTATGTAGTCAAGGTAGCTAGGTGGGAAGGTAGTATGGTCAGGTTGGGATTAAAAACGCCCCCCCAAAAAAAAATTAAATAAAAAAAAATCCAATGTCAGCAGCCAAAAAGGTTAACTGTGGTAATGTTGGTTAACACAGGGTGAGGAGGCAGATGAAAAAATGCAGCCCACTGGATGGACAGAATGGCCAACTGGTGCAGTGGTGGGTGCTGGGTTCACTCTGTCCCGAACTGGTCCAGCGTGCTCAGGCTTAGAAGAAACGGCGGTTGACGCTATTTTGTCTTTGTTATTCACGTGTGTGCATGTGGTTTAGTAGGGTTGTCGGGTTCTTGATTTCAAAAGCAATGTTCGACCTTGATTTTAATTAATTTATTTTTTCGTTTTTGATGAAACCTTTGATACAATCTTGAGACCGATTCTTTAGATTTCTAAATCTTTTTGCCTCCAATCATTTTCACAAAGAACTTAGAATCGATTCGGTTTAACATCAAGTCCAATTCCATCTTCATTATATATGATTAAACCTTTTTTTTTTTTTTTTTTTGGGGAGGTGTTATGTAAATTTTTTCAACTATTGCACTTAGTTCAAAATAAAGATTATGTGATAATATTGATTATGTAAAATTAATCAAATGCAATAATTTGCTTTAAATGTAAGACTTAATATGTACATTTAAAAAAATAAAGTTGTAATTATTTACCTAGAGAATTTGAACTTGTTTAAAACAAGTTAGCACCCTTTGTTCAAGTTTTAATTTAGTTTTGAAAAAAGGTTGATTACCCGGTTAGGTTTTCACGATAATTCCAACAAAACTTGAAACCTCCAATCTAGGGACCTTAGACCTTAATGTGAAGTTGAACCTACCTAAATCCTAAAACTTGCCAACATTTGGTGTAAAGCCCTCAAAACATCTCCCCCCCTCCCCAAGGAGTTTCTAAATTAAGTTCAACTTTGTCACATGAGTCTTTCTTTCTCATTTTTATAAGAACAACAAAAACCACTTATTACATGAATTTGTATGTGTGTAGGGGTTGTGGAAAACAATTGTGTAATGGGACAAAAATTCTATTTTGGAAGTCTCCAAACTAAATTTGTTTATGTAAGAAGCTCCAATCAAAGAGACTCAATGCAATAAAAAAAAACATTTGGAACTTGAGAGGCACACATCCCCCCCCCAACTTATCAAGATTCAAGAAGGAAAAACACGATATGCATGTGAGCTTGGAAGCAACATTTTGATTTGTGTGTGTGTGTGTGTGTTTTTGTTTCAGCTTTTTCAAGTTGAATAGAATGGTGTGCGTATGTTGGATTTGTGGAGTTGTTGTTGTGACGAAGTCACCATGGATGGTGGTTGCTAAGTACTTATTATTATTTGCAAGTCCCTTTTAAAATTTCCTATTTGTAGCTTTTGGTTACATACATATATACATGCATGGAAATGCTGCAGCCTTGGCTGACAGTTCTCTCTATTGGTGATATATGTTCTCTATAAGCCTATGACAAAATCAAACAATTATGAAAGAGGCATGCTTAAGTGAGACTTCTGAGTGGCCATATTAAGCCCTAATTTTGAACAATGTTAGATTTGAACACGGAGACTCTGATTTAGTCTAAACATGCACATGGGATGCTTCTACTATTTAGAAATAATTGAAATGAATTTTGAGAGTTTTACCATGGCACTCTTGTGAGTGCTGCTGCTTCACTCAAGGCCAGGCTCAGGCAGGTGCTTTATTCCAGTAAAGCCCCTCTTCTGGGGCTTCCCCGTACCCATGACCAGCTCACAAAAAGGCACCACATGCAAAGGAAAAAACTATGTGTCCCTGAAGCCAATGCATTTGCTTGTTAAAACCAAAGTGTGGTTCTGATCAACAGAATAATATAATGCTTCAAACAAGCATATCTCACTTGGCTACTGGATCTACTACCCCCTTTTGGCAAGTTTCAAATCATTGTTGGGCCATTATCAAAAATGGAATCGGATAACCAGTATTTCTCATATAAATATATGAACATATAAGTATAAAATTGTGGATCTCACAAAATCAAATAATTGGTCTTAATATATATATCCACACTCATAAAGATAATCTGAGAACTGATTTGTTATATAAATGTAGTCTCATATATTTGAGAACCAATCAAATAACCTTTGATAAAATTGCCAATTCTTTGTTGGTTATTTTGTGAAAATGTTGGTTTTTTTAAACTCTTCAAAAACACCATTAGGAGAGGTTCTTTCATTCTGAAAATTCTTAGAAAGCTACAATTGGAGGTTCTTTGATTTCCAAATTTTAGAAGAAAAAATCAAAGCATGACAAGTCAATAAAACAAAGCACCCAAAAAAGGTACAAAAAGGAAGGACCCAAGTCCAAGCAAAATGAAGAAACCACCAAGGGGGTGGACCAAAAGGGAACATCACCAAATCATGTACTCAAACATGCCCCTCACCCCCAATTCTCAAGGAGCATATCAAAAGGGAAGAACACCTATACGAGCATTTAACCTAGAAGAACCCATGCTTATACTAGCAACACATTTCAATATAGAGTTTGCTTGTGCTCATTGCAATGCCATCCACACCTTTTGCTTGTAAAATGAACACAAAAACAAAAGAAGATGGCCTTCAAAGCCTTTTGTGCTCCATGCCATGTTGGCACATTGATGAAAAAGTTTGTGGACCTATTGATGTAAACACCCAAAGATTTTAATGACTAGAGAGAGAAATTGGTTCGTTGGATATTGATCGCAATAAAGGTTGTCCTTATGTTGAGCTACAATTGTAACGGCTACCCCATGAGGTAAATCTACTCACGAAACCAAATTTGTTCAAGTGGGGTTAATGATGATTATGTCAACCAACATACGAACACCATCCATTGGAACCACAATGTCAACCTATTAACGTGTAGATTGAAAAGTAAGCGGCAAAAGAACATGGGTTTGTTCATGAAAAAACGTGAAATCTCACATCCTTTGAATTAGATGCAAAGGCATCCCACACAACATCATGGAAAGTTGTTGTCTCCCCCACCATAGGCATCCTTGTAGGGTCCAAAAGTTGACCACAACTGTAACATGTGACAAACCAAGGGATAAAGGATATGAGAGGTCTAAGTAAATGTGTAATCAAATGGAAAAAGCCTCTGAAGTTAATTGAAAGAAATGGATCATTGAGTGAGTAGATAACCATGCACCCTGCACCTTGCACCTAACCTTGCACATATTCTCAAATGCACCTAATGTGAATCAGAAGGAAAATAATAAATGATTTAAAAAAAAAAGTCATTGAATCTTTTTAAAATACATTCCTAAAATCAATCTATTCTTTTCTTTGCCAATTGTTCAAAATGAGGTACACATGTCCCACCATTAGAGGAAAAGGCTCCTACACAATTTCAAATGGGCATGGGAGGATATTGAATTTAAGTTACTTGTCCCTATTGCCTTCAATAAAAATGGGTGAAAGTACAATATGAATCTAAAAACAATGATGGGGGTAATTAAAGCCCAACTCACTAAATAAATTATTGGAGTAATGTTATTTGTAGAAATGAAGCTTAACCTTCCATTAAAATTGGGGAAACAAACTTGCTATTAGACTAAGGGATCCTTAAGGCATTCAAAAGAACCTAGGCCCAAAAGATTTTCAAAAATTCCCAATGAAACATAATCAAAAGCAACAAACTAGCCCCAAAAACTTGAAAGAGGAAGGAAACAATGGAGTAAATAGGAAGACTTTTAAATAAAACATCGAGAAAGAATCCCAAATGCTACTTGGACATCTTTTAACCTTGGGAACACACTAATATGTCAAACATTTTCATCCAAAACCTCTTGCAAAAAGGATGAGGAAAAGGAACTAGAACCAAAAAGGACACCCAAGATCCTAATGTCATTGATAAGGCAATAAAAACCAATTAAAAAGGCAAAACCCATGAGGCAAATCAAAATACGCCCAAGCTAAACACTTGCAAGGCTAAACAACCAACTTCATATAAGCTAATTAAGAAACGAAATGATCAAGTGCAAGGGGAACAACATGGGTAAGGCTGAACATATGGGTGTCATTAGCTAAGAAAGGGAAAAGATAATAGAGAAAAATGTTTAAAGAACTATGGAAAATAGGAAAATGAGTGAACACAAAAAAAGGCCTTACAAGGGGGTCAATTTGGTGCCCATAAATAAAAGGATGATTGACAATACTAACAAATCTCCCAAAAGGGAGTGATGATTAAAGAACAAAAGAAGTTGAAGGGCATAAAAGAGATGAACAAAAGGGAAAAATTAATTTAACTAACCTCTTGTGGCTGGAAGTTTTTGGAAAATAACCTTATGCAAGATGGTGTTGAAGGCATTCACCACATCCATTTGAAGCACCACCTAATTGGTGTGGACATTCAAAACAACTCGAATATCGTGGACCATTGTTTTGCAACCACCCTTAATTGCCACACTGAATTGATGCAGTGACAAATTAAAAAAATAACACATTACGAAACTAAAAACATAAAGCCTTGTTAATCAATTAGTAAAATGCCTCATCCACTACAATTGCCTAAATGCCACTTGAGGGCTAAGCCAAAGGTAGAATCTTAACAACACCACATGGGAATTCAATTGATGAAGTTGAATGAAACCACTAAATAAATCCTTGGAGTAGATTTTTTTTCAAAAATGTTCAAAGACCATGCATATTAAACAAATTATTGATAAATGGGACATGCACAAAAAAGTTGACCTAACAGAATCTATGGGGAGTTCCATATTTGTGTTTGATTGAAAATCCAACAAACAATCCAAAAATGGAAAAATTGAATTTGAAAGGTGTAGTGTTTGCAATATGGAAATCATTTTTGATAATGTGGAAATGGCACATTAGAGCAAAACCTAAAAAAGGTAAGGATATTAACAAAGCCTGATTTGAAAATAAAGTTGTCATAAGCACACACACTCAAAAACAAAAATTCTACTTAAAGTTCCCTCCAAGTTCATTTAATATGAATTAATTTGTATGTATAAGGGGGAAGGCATAAAACACCACCCAAGAACATGAGGTTATTAAGGAAATTGGATAACCACCCAACACTACTTTAAATTTGAAACTAACAACTTGTAAAATAGGAAATGTTGGACATGAAGTTCCCTAGAAATGAACTCATAATCATTCATGGTCAATATTTCTCAAAATGTGGGACCAAATGAAAACTACATACCATAGTCACCAAGTGTGTAGGCAAATCCCTTTGAGGCTGCATATATTGTACATACACACATAAAAATAATATGCATGGACACCAACTATTAAACCCAAAATTTATCTGAAACCTTAAAGCAGGGTGATTGGATGAATATTTGAATGTACTAATGATGAAGGGGGATAAAAATTTCCAAAACAAATGCCATTTGTTAATTGAAAATTACAAATACATGTTTTTTTTGTTGATGAAAATTTTATGTTCATACTCCCACCTTTTTTTTTAATGGCCATTTTAAGGACATATTCATTCATTGTACGTGGGGCTATAGAAAAATAGGCCATACTTTGCATTTAGTGAATTTTATTACATAGTTGCATGATCTCGTTTTTTACATGTTGAGCCAAACATAGTTAAAGATCAAAATTTGTGTGTTCAAATGTATATATCTATTAAGATCAATGAATGAAAAGGAAGTGGAAAATGGAGTTAAGATGGGAATGCTCTTAGGTATGGAGTGAATGTAGTTAAGGTTACAGTATTGTGATGGTTTCACGATTGATAATCACTATATAAAAAAGGGTGTTTTGCAATTGGCCTTACAACTCAATTTTTGAGTTGCATAAGACATTTGCAACTCATTATATTTATACGCTTTAAGTGCTAACGGACAAGTTGCATGAATTGTACAGTTGTAATTCACCATATGTATGGTGCAACTAATTGCAACTCTGTTAAAACAATTAATTTTCAACTATTATGCAACTCCATTATAGTTGCACCCATGATGTCATGTTGACATTATTAATTATCATACATCTATCAAATTTGATTCCTGGCATTATAAAGATTTTTGGACACAATTTGTTTTTCAAGATATTGATCATCATCCATTATGATTGTCAATGATGGTCTAAAATTGTGACACATGGCATAATTGAAAATTATCACATGGCTTATTAATTATATTTTGGAAAAATAGAATTTAAAAAAAAAAATAGCTAAGTAGGTCATACACAACCATAGGTAGGTAGGTTGGTAGGTTTTAAGACCTACATATTTATGTATTTTTTTAAGACCTATGTATCGACCTACCTACACATGTAGGTATAAAAATATGACCTACTTATTTACTTAAGTAGGTAAGTAGGTAAGAAAACACAAGAATAAATGAAATAAATAATAGCCATCAAATGTTTTAAAATGTTTTTAATGTTTTGCCTTTAGGTCAAGCTTTTTAAAGTTCACCCCAGAATGGCACATGTATTTTAGTGTGATAATTTAAGAGAGAAAACCCTCTTTATATAGTTTGTAACATGGGATTTGAAGACAAAAAAATATGGGTTAAATTTTTTTGTTATTCCCTAGTTGCAAATTGAGTTGCAATTGAGCTAAAATATAACATTTAAACATTTAGGGCATGCTAGATCCAAGGGGAGGGCTTCATTGTTTTTTGTGTCCAAACAAAACTTGAACCCCTCCTATTGGCACATCTAACACATTAAAAATCGTAAAAAAAACCTAGAATTGAAAAGGTTGCAGCCCCCCAAAGTAAAAGGGGTCAAGAGCTCCAAAAAAAAACCATTGAAATGCTACAAAGGTTAGTTCCTAAACACCAACACCTGATTTTTTTTGGGTATGTTGCTCTATTGTTATTATAGTTCAAATGTGATTTGTAGAACTTTAGGTGGTGTTTTGATAACACTTTAATTTGTTAAAATGAGTAAGAAATAAGAAAGTTTGGAAAGTAGGAGGGGTCCAAGGAGAAAAAATAAAATAAAATCCCATAATGGGTGGTGGAAATGTGGACATGTGGCATGATCACATGTATGTACATTATACATTAGTTACAACATAATTGTTGCTTTAATGCATTCACAATAGTTCTAAAATAGTTGCCATATGCAACCACAATGCAACCCCTAAAAAAATCAAACATGGTTGACTACATATGTATGTATGATGTGTATAAATTACTATATAGAAGACTCATTTTCTATGCACTTACAAATTTAAATAATTAACTTATTTTTTGACATGGCAATTTATTTATTCATACATCATATTTCTAAGGGGATAATTGTACATTAGTTGTAATACCCAAAGGATAGTTGCACAATAGTTGCATATAAGTCGTTTTTTGAATTTTAGTTATAGGGTAGTGTGATTTCAATGAACATAATTTCTCATGGTGAATGAACATAATTCACAAGGTGCATAATCTTCATGCAAAAATATAAGAAATTTTTATTGCCAACATTCTTGGACCGCATTATGACATTGTGAACATGAAGGTTTGTTATTGGTGTTTTTTGTGGAGGCAAACTTGGTAGTTATTGAAGGAATTGTACAACAAAGACAACTATGTTATATTAAGCAATGTTGAATGTGCAATTTTAGCCTTTAGGGTAGGAAATCAATGAAAGGATTTCATTAAAAAGACATAAAACAAAACCAAATAGTTGAATCGTAAGAGAGTTTTGACATGAGGTGGGCTGTTGATCATTGCACAACTTTCTTCTCCACCTTTTCCCATATATCTAGTGGAAAATAGTAGTACCAGTGTATTCATTGCACATCATCTTTTGGTCCATGAGTCTGATGGGAAATATTTAATTTCACATTAAATGCTTGGTAAGATGTCATGGATGAACTTTTGTTAAAAGAGAAAATAGATGAGTAGAGGAATATATGTCATGTGAAAATCATTTTTGGGGTTTTGCTTTTTTATGTTTTTTTGCATGGGGATGTGATCGTCACCTTTTGGTTTTTTGTTCATGAAATTAAGGATGATGGCAATTAGCATGAAGGATGCCACTATTTTGATGACCTTTCTATATTTGGTTTGTTATTGAGTTCTATGTGCTACTAGATAAGATTTGTGTGGAGGTGTGATTGAGGATGGAAATAAGGAATGTTGATGGAGGATTTAAACAAGGAAGTTCTGGGATGAACTTGAGAAAAAAAGCTAAGTGCATATATCTTTAGGTTATGTGTGTGTTTTTTGTCTTTGTTATACATGAAATATCTAAATTTTCTTATTCCATTGCGTAGGAAATAATGAGCTAGGAATTGTACATCAAAATGTAGGTGTTAATTCATTTGGTGTATTCTTTGACCCATGACTAGAGAAGGGAAGTGCTAACAATGTTTATAATTCACCATTTGACAAGTCCCACATTTGAGCACTTTGGGAAGGGCTTTATGTTTTTGGGTGGACTATGAAAAAAAGAAATTACACTATGTTGGGTTTGGGTGGAATTCACATCATCAAGGGAGGAGATAACAAGGTTTTGATGTTCTAGGTTTGTGCTTGCTCAATAATGGGATGAGACCTATCAATAGACGAGAGATGTGAATAAGAGTTTGATCCATTTTCTCTGGCCATTGACTTTAAGGTGTATTAAGATATCTATTAACTTGTAGGATATGGTGATTTTGTTTGTGTTGGTGTGAGACAAATCGTTGAAAACCAAGTTCTTGTGACCTTTTGAATAAAAGGATGAAGCATTGTTGTGTTGATCATTCATAGTTTTATGTAATGAGATTACTATAGGTTGTTTATTGGCTCCCTTCATTTTTGGTTACATGGTTTCTTTTGGGGGATGGATGTGGTTGAGTCCTCACACTTTGAAAAATGATGGATTTTATTCCAAGGGTATCTGTAGTTCAACCCTACCAAGAACTATCCAAATAGGTATTAGCCACTTTGAATCAATAATAACCTTGTGGCCATGTATGTACTATCTACATGGCCATGGGCATTTAATTATTTATGCACCACATGAAATTATTTTCAAAATTGTATTTATTGTAGGGTATAAGGTTGATTGGGTTTCAATTATTTTTGGATGTGTTGTATAAGTTGTTCTAAAATTAACCTTATTGTGGCCAATAGTTATTGATGTAGGGTATAAGAATATTAATTTCTAAAAATTGATATGTGGCCAAGGGGGGTTTTTTTTTTGTGGTGCAAGGTATAAGATAATTGGCTTTTCAAAGCCTTTATTCACCCACAAGTATATATTTATTGATGCAAGGTATAAGATAAAATATAGCCCTTATGTGGCATAGGGACCTGCATTTGGATTCTAGGTTTATGATAAATGGTTTTATTTATACAACAAAATTCATAACATAAATGGTTATAGTGTTATTGCAATATTTTCAGTTGGAGTTTGTAAGAAAATAGCAAAAAAGGGATAAAAAGGGAGAAATTCATATTTTGAAAAACATTCACCATTATTACATCTACTAAGTGATTTTGTTTCATTTTACTTTCTACAAAATATGTATTTCTTTCGAAGTACTATTCAAAATCTTATTGTTCAAATAATTTTTCTCAAAATGTACAACATTTCATGTACACTTTCAAATTAAGAAAAAGTGATAGAAATATAGATAATATTGAATAACTATAATGTATTATTTGCATATTAATGTCAACATTAATTATAATATTTGCCGAAATGTTCAAATTTTTTTGAAAATTGTTTTTTCAAAGAAAAAAAAGTTTTGTGAAGGAAAATATAGAAACAGTTTGGAATAATATTCAAAAATATTCTATTCTATTTTCCTACATGGAATCTTAATAATTAATTAATTAATTAATTATTCGACAAACAAACCTATTCTTCAAGCTGCCCTTGTACTACAAATATAGTCTTGTCTATTTTTATATTATTATTTTCTTTGGTGACCGTCTATCCCACCATGGAACACTCATTGAAAAGCGTTCATTATTCATAGAAAAATAATTATCAAAATTTTCCAAAACACAGGGGAAAAGCCTATATTAGTAGGAGAGAGAATAAAAATCCCACCTAAATATCGAAGAATTATTTAACTGCAATAAAATTGAAAATAATGTGCATTTAAAGCCCATGAATCAAATCATCTCCTGAGTTCTAGGGTTCCACGGTTCAGCCTTTTTAAAATATTTTTTCTGGCTATTGAAAATAATTAAAAGTGCCAAAATCGAGTGTTTTTTGAGATTTTCAATAGCCAGAAATCGCCATAAATACAAGAGAAGTGGCCAGAGTCCTTATACATGGTTCAAGTAGGAAGCGAAAAATATAGAAGGATGTTTTGCTTTTCATATTTAGCTTGTAGCCAAATTTGGCTAAATCTTCCTATAAATGCATGATGATCGCCACTTTGGGTACATCACAAAATTCACCAACAAAAAAAAGAATTGGCCCAACCAAAACCCACCAATTACATTTGGATGATAGAATTTCCATGAGGATGGAATTTGGATGACAAGGGGCATATGGATGAACAAATGAAAGGTCATCCATCCGGCTGGCCAGTCCCGCGGACGGGGTGCGTGCCTGCTTCCTTGAACTTCTGTTCTTCGTCTTCGTCTGCTTCGCTTCCTGTCCTGACGCTTCCGTTGCTTCGCTCCCGCGCGCCATGGCTGGTTGCAGCAACAATTCCAGATGTGCCAGCACCTCCTCCGGCCCTTACGACTCTCTCACGTGGTCAGCAGTGCCGCGAATTGTATGTAATTCTCCTCACCTTCCCTGGTTTTTTCTTTTTTCCTTCAATCAGTCAGTCAGTCAGTCAATCATTCAATGTTGTGGTTCGTTCTTGTGCGCGCGCGCATATATTGCCATTGCCGTGTTGCCTGAGAGCGTTGCTGATCCTTGCAATGTGTTAATTGCCTTGTGATCAAACACTGATCGGCGATCCATCTTTTTCCCTCTCTGCTCACCCTCCCTGGTTTTCTTTTTCCCATAGATCTATCAATCAAGCAATCTTGTTGTGTGTGTGTGTGCTATTTCCCTATTGCCTGAGAACGTGATCAATGCCTGAGAATGTGATCAATGTATATGTCCCTGTGATCAACCATTGGTTGGTGATCCATGTGTTGTTGGCGAGTCTATTATGTGGCGTGATTGGGGGAATGATTTCTCACTCGTTTGAACCGTGTTCTTGTATGTCAGTGTATGCATGGTTCATTCCTTTCTCTTTTTTCTTGTGCAAACTTTTGGTGGCTCAGTCTTTTTCTTTTCTTTTAAATTTTTTTGAAAATTCTAAAAAGTTGATTCCAAGAGGGATTTTTTCTGTTGTTAAGGTCAATGGAGAGAACTTTCATGTGGAAATTGCATGTGGATGGTGGATGGGACAGGGAGCAGGTCTATCAAACTTAGGAAATACATGTTTTCTCAATGCTGTCTTGCAATGCCTGACATACACACCGCCACTGGCTGGCTATTTAGAAAGCGGCCAGCACAGGGTTACCTGTAAGTTGCTTTGTTTTCTTACCAAGGAGCTTTCTGATTACTGGTTTTATAGAGAACTTGATAAGTCTATGTTAGGGTTTCTACATGCAGTTTTCCAGCATATCATCCGTTTGAAATATGAATGCCAATTCTAATTCCAATGTTGTTTCAGGACAAAATCAGTTGGCTGAACTTTTTGAATAATCTTGACACATTTTTCCTCTTCTGGCTTGAGAAGGTCAAGCTGCAGGATTTTGTGCAATGTGCGCTCTTCAAGAGCATGTCAGACAGGCTTTGGGGTCATTGGGGGGTGTGATCTCACCTTTGAATCTTGTCAAGAATTTGAGATGTATCCTCTTGTGATGTGTTTGAGTTTATGCCCACTCTTCTGTTACATGAGTAGCTTACATGAAGATGACTGTTTTAAGGCCACTCCCTGGAAAAAAAATTGTTGATCAAATGCAGACATCATCATATGGTCTGGATGCAATCCTTGACAAGATGCTGGATAGGTATTTCAAAGAGCTTTCGGATGTGGCAGCAAGAAGATGCACATGAGTATATGCGATACCTTATTGAAGCTTTACATAATTGCTGCCTTCCTGAGGGAACTGTGGCAAACTCAACCTCAGCCCAAGACCGAAGCTTGGTTCACAAAATATTTGGCGGTCGCCTTAGAAGTCAGGTTGCTCTGAATCTGGCACATTGATGTTTTTACAGCAAGACAAAGCCATGGATGATTGAGTAATGCTTAAATGGTGTGGATTGTAATGGACTTGTTTCTTAATGTGCATCATGCATGTGGATTTCATGAGAGTTCCATTGCTTTTCATGCTTCTTCAAGGAATCATTGATGGGAATTTGAGGTGATATAATCTGAAATGTAGGAATGTTTTCTCATTCTGAAATGTGAGGGAAAGCTGTAGTAGTGACTCTTGTGGTGGGTGCAGGTAAAATGTACAATATGCTCCACATGCTCTAATACATATGACCCATTCCTAGACTTGAGCCTGGAGATAGTGCGAGCAGACTCACTTTCAAAGGCACTAGTTCGCTTCACAGCTGTCGAGGCTCTGCAAGGTGACAACAAGTATCATTGCAGCAACTGTCAGAAGAAAGTTCGTGCATTGAAGCAATTCACAATTGACAAATCTCCAAACATTCTTACAATTCAGTTCAAGCGCTTTAGTGGATCTGGAAGTTCTGGTGGCAAGATTGATAAGAAGGTTGAATTTGGACGTACATTGGATATGAAGCCCTATGTTAGCAATCCTCAGGTAAGTTGTAATTATGTGATGGCAGATTAGATGAGTGAGGACAGTTAGCAGATGAAGTAAGCAATGTATTTAACATGAGCGATGACAAAGTCTCTATATCAGTGCACAGGAGTCTTACTGTCTGGCATTGTTGTTTCTTATCCATGCAGTGAGAATCCTTGTGAAATTGAGTACTGAAACATGTGAACACTGTAGTCTCATTTTTTGTTGCTAATTGATCCCCTTCAAGCTGTCTACAATACTATGGATTTTATTATTGAATGCTTACTTTGTGAAACAGAAGAAAGTCCTGGTGACACAATATTGCTGGTTCATGTGCAGGATGGGGATGCAAAGTATTCATTATATGCGGTGCTGGTACATGCAGGTTGGTCTACACATTCAGGTCACTACTACTGCTTTGTGCGTACTGATGGTGACACATGGCATGCCCTTGATGACAGTCGGGTATCTGCTTCACCACCTGTGTGCTTATGGTACAGATTTCTCTCAATTTGTATGTCACAATGAATGTCAAAACTCTGAAATTGCTCCTCACACACGCTGTAATTGCTTAGTCATTCTAATTGGTCTGTGCTGGAATCTGCAGGTGAAACCTGTAAGTGAGAGAAGTGTGCTTGATCAAAAGGCATACATTCTATTTTACATGCGGGATTCAGCAAGCAGAGGCTCCACAGGAGCACAACAGTCAACACTTCTCAGCTTGTTTCCAGCATGTAAGCAGTTGCTATCAGATGGTGCTGGTGAGACTACTGATGATGTCGACACACTTACAGATGAATGTGGTGATGTGGGATCTCAAGCAAGGAAAGAGGGAGGTTACCATGTTTCTCATAGGTATACACGTGGAGAGCTGGGGGAGGAACCATGGGATGTTATTGATTCTGGACAAATGAGACGAAAACCAATATGTTGCAGCCACCTCAGAGCTGTGGGTGATTCCTACGAGTTTGTTACTTGTTCAAGCTAGTTCTTCTCCAGCTGCTGACAATCATGATCATCTTATTGTGCTTAGAATCAGGTTGATACTTGTGAGGTTGGGTGTCTCTCAACTGATTTTGTCATAGGAATCTTCCTAGGTTGCACATGTGGCCAAAAATGTTGTCAACTTGTCTGGGGGAGGCAGTGAGATGGGTCAGAGTACCGGAAGAGAAGAAATCAGCAATTTGCCTGTTGAAGACAAAGCTACCATTGGAATGAATGCAACAGGGTTGTATCGCACTCAAAATGAGTCAGTTGACAACGGCACTGTAGATGGAACAGGAGATGCCAGATGCAGTAGCAGTGGCAAAGAAACAAAAGAGGATGATGATTGGGGTGGTTCTGTTAAAACCAATGGGGCTACACTTCACAGCCACATGCACTACTTACATGCTATGCCTCCTACTCAATGCTGTTTGGTCACCAAAACTCTTCCCATTTATAGAGACAGGAAGCAGCTTGTATGCATGAACAGTGAGGGGCACAACATTGAAGGAGACATGCCATACTTGGCGATGATCAGTAGGACAGAGTCTAAGAGATCTGGTTGTGTATGTAGAGCCCACATCATGGGGAAAAAACTGAAGCTGTTAGATAGTACTGAGAAATTACAATTGGACCCAGAAATTGGAGCCACTCCACCCATGCAAATGCAGGTAGAAGATGGTGTGGACCATACTTGACTTGGGTGCATTAATGTTTTTGCAGAGTAGGATGGAATTAGATGGTTTGGCTGAAGAACTCGACTTGTACTTGGTGCCCGAAAGAGGGACACAACAGACACACTGCAAAAGACAGCCACTGTAGGGAGTTTTGGAGTGCAACATCTGGATGTAGTCCTGATGTTGTCAAGGCTGCTGCAGGTCAAGAGTAACCCTGATTCAATTGTGTTGACGATGGTGTGTGTTGATGATTTAGAGTTTGAGGCCAGGACAGGTGAACGCAGCCTCAGCAGAATTTTGGGGAGAGCCAGCCTCAACATTAAGTCTATCAAAACTGAGGAAGGGAGCAGGCACTCTAGGTTTAGCCTGGTTGTGTTGCAATCAAAGAACCTTTATGTCCCTCGGCTGATCTAAATATTTCTTGCAATGGTGAAATTTATTTATTTGTTGCAGATTGGGTGATGTGGCACAAGCATCGTTTAATGTGCATTTCATGTCAGTTGCTTGATTTATGGATATATATGATCTGTGGTTGGAATGAGATTGATGGGAATGTGTGTGCAGCTGGGAAGGAGATTGATGTGCTGCTGCAGGCTAGAATTCTCTTGGTATAACAAAGACATGTGATCCACACATTCCTCATCATCAACCAGAGGTTGCTAGACAAAGAAAGATTTGTGTTTGGAGTTGCTGCTGTCGGAATCTTCAAAAGGATGTTTTGAAAGATTTCTCATTCCTAAGTGCAGACCTTTTCTAAGCCCACTTTATCTTTTGAAGTTCTTGGTTCGAAGTTCTCCTTTCTTCTCTCTGTTTTCTTTCATTGCCGGTCTTTTTCCCTTTCTATGTCCCTTTTTCCCTTTGTTGTTCTTTTTGTTGAGCTAGCCAGCATTATGGCTGAGTTTTCCATTACTGCCAGTCTTGTGATCCATTGGTGATATGTCACATGACCAAAAACTTACTCTATGACTGATAATCTCTTTACTTCACAGCACCATGGTTGGCGACAGAGATAATGGAGAGCGCTTTGCACTAGCCAATGAATCACTTCTGTCTTCCACCAGTTTGGTCTGTATTGGGAAAATATAAGATTCCATGGCCTCATACATGGACTAATCCATTCCCAAAAATATCATGATGTTTAGACCCATTCATCTTTAGACTGCAGTTACATCTTTGCACCCTTGGATTTTCATAACTGCGATCAATGTTGTCTTGGGTAGCTGATTTTCACAGGGTATGCACAGCAAATCATGGAAGTTTTGAGGTTTGCTTAATCCTTCAGCATCATGATACTCACATGAAATTCATCATTAGATACCCGAATTTCCCTCATGGTTCCTCATTGTGAAATTCTTTTCCTTAACATTATTTTCTCTCCCAAGCTTTTCCCTAACAACTATTACCCTAACTCTCATACACAAGAAAGACCAGTAGACTTGACAAAATCCAAATGCTGGTCAATAGCCAGATCCATAGTAACTGTGTTCAAACTTCATAGGCCTGGATATGGGTAGTCATTTGTCATCCAATCCTCAGCATTCTAACCTAGCCCTCAGCATCTCAAATACTGGGACCTCTAGATAGTTAAGAAGGAGGAATGGGCTTCATCAGTATAGAAGATCATGCAGTGTTCCACCACTGCCTTGCTCATCCTCATCTATGCGCTGCCGATCTATAACAGATCTTGAAAGCATCACAAGGTGAGGAGGATTCAGAACATGAACTTTTGTCCTCACGTGAGCTCTTCAAATGACACTAGCAAGTCCTACTATGAGAGTTCTATCAAGTTTTTGGGTGCTGTTACCTTCAAAGGATGGCTTCAAATTGAAGCCATGTTGTCCTTAAAAGACAATAATCACGAATGTTTGCTTCAAGCCAAGAGGCATTGAAACAATTTGACTGCAAACCATGACACTTATGTACAGATGTGAGCAAGGTATAGTTTGTTTTGTTTGTCATATTAAGTTCTCCCAAACCATGGTGCCTACAATTTCCCACTTAGTATCATTGGAAAGCCCTTGATGAGTGGGATTTCTTGGGGATGATTTTGTAAATTTTTAGAGCTATGGTGTAGTAGAAATTGAATTTGAGTACTTTTTGACATTGACAGTTCAACTAAATTACATAAAATGGTTTTGGAAGGAGAAATTAGTTGGGTAACAAGTTCACACTCAGGCCAACAACACAGGCCACACTATCTAGTTTATGTTATTCACATATATATATAGTTTAAAAAATGTTGTCTGTCCCAGGATGTGAGTTCACTGGGCTCCAAAACATGAATGTGGGAGAGGCTGAAGTTGGTACCATAACCCAATGGGGGTGGAGATCAGCATGATGGGCAATTGGGTGGAGATCCAGAAGCAGGCCATGATGGTGGGGATCATCAGCACCAAGGCTTCAAGTCTGGGCCCCTGCTGGTGTCCAGACAGATGGTCCATTGCATCAGGCAAGGTCAAGCCTTTGCACCCTTGAGGTCTTTCATAGAATTGGCCACTCTGTTGTGCCTCGGATAATTTGCATGTATGAAATGGCTTTGGGTACTTGGGTGGGAATCTGAATTGCAGAAAAATGATATGCCTTGAACATCTTCAATGAAGGTTTTTTTGTTGCTGATTTCTTCTATGCATTGTGATGCTGTAACAAGGCTTGTGTTTGGAGAGTGTTTTGAGTCTTGATCAGTGTTGTTGGGCAGTTCTTTAAAATTTCAAAGAACCGCCAGTTCTGGGTACATGATTTTTAGCAACAAATCCAAATTAGTGTTATCTGACATGTTTTGGCTTATCCTTTCTCTAGGTTGGAGCATGTACAGAGCAATATGGTTTGAGCACTACTTCAATTCGAGTATTGCATATATTGGAACTATCATTTTGGCTGGTGAAGCTCTCAAGGTAATTAGTTCTTGAACTCTGAACAACACTGTCACAGGCATTTGCTTCGATATATGTCACTTCTGTCACCATATTATATAATTTCATAGAAAACCCCAAGCAGTCCCTGTGTAGTACATTGATGGAGTGATACTGTTATGTACAAATGTGAAAAAAACCACTATTAAATAAATTATTTTATTTTGGACTATTCAAATTTTCTTACTTAAATTTGTTTATATAAATATTACTTGTAGAAAGTAGTTATAAGAAAATCTAAACTTTTGTCCTTTTTCTTTCTTTTGGTACACCAATTGTGAATGGACCTTAGAGATGTAATACAAATACATAAGTTCAAAGAGTTGAAAATTATGACATGTTGTAACGTGAGAAATTCAAAGTTAATCTTCAAAGGTTGGATGGTGGTGGGTGGGTCACATGAAAACATTTTATTACATTTCTAGCAATTATTTAAATCAATTAAATTCTTATATGATGCTTTTCAAATGTAACAATGACAAGTACCAAATGTGATCAACATGCTTTTGAAAATTAAAAACGAAATTTCATTCTTCTCATCATTTTGAAGCTATTTTCATGTACTCACTTTTTTTGTCCTTTAAATTATCAATTTATGTGACTGAAATTATTTAAGCCGTTGTTTCAAACATTTCCTTTACATGGACTTCATTGCCCTTTGTCGTTTTCATCATTTACAATAATTTAACGAAGCTGTTTCTTTGAGTCTTTTTGAGTTACCAATTTTCTTGTAGTTGTGCTTAGGTTTATTGTGTCTTTGGTTTAGCTTGCCACCCTATTTACATTTCCTTACTTGACTCTTTAAGGGTTTCCACTTTTGTTATATTCTCCTTCAAAGGCTCTTGCAAAAGCTTCAATTCTAAAGCCTTCTGCATTGTTTTCATCTATTAAGACATTGGTTATCCATCTCCTCTTGCAAACGACATTATGTATATGCTAATTTCATTTGCATATAATTTACTAGTTTTTTTTTCAAGACACTACATTTCACTTGGTTTTTAATTAGGATAAAGTTAACATTCATCAAACACCTTGAGCCTATCATCATTGATTTTGGCAACTAATGAATTCCTAGATGCAGATCGATTCATTATGTTGAACCATGATTAAATTCCATATTGAAGGACAATTATAAGATTGGAATCAAACTAAGGACCTTCATATATATGCTATGGTAGGAAATTCCTTAAAATGTGTCTTGTGTTGCCCAACATCATTAGTCTTCCTTCCGGAAATGTGATATAGAATCTCATTACACAGATGATTTGTACAATGGTTTCAATTGCCTCAAATTTCGCTGGATTATCAAAGCCTTTAAATATGTAAATTATAAGATATTAGCTCATCTCTTAGTGTAAAAAAAATGTTGTCCTTTATCCATGATATTATATTGACCAACATATTGATTAGTTTGAAGATATTGATTAGTTAGCGAAAATGATGATGGTTCCCTAAAGTTCATAAGTACTCATAATTTAGGTGCCTGTACATGTCTTTCATATGTATTACTCACAATATCGTCACTTGGTCTTCAAAGGTTTTATCATAATCTTGTCTTTCTAATAGACTTATCCGTAAAGTAACCTTGTCTTCACCTTGTCTTTGAGCCTACTTTCACGTAACCTTGTCTTCACCTTGTCTTTGAGCCTACTTTCACCCCGCTATCCGCTCTTTCAGTGGTATCACAAAGTAAAGACATTTCATTAAATCTCAGTATGAAATGTTGAAGCTCAGCATTTAATGCACAAGGTTCGAGATTAATTATAGTAGTTGTACAGTTAGGAGCAGTGAAAATATATGTAGCAGCAGTGGAGGCGCTCAGAAAAAGAAGAAGAGGAAAGACATGATGAAACTCAGTTTACCACCAAAATTGATGGTTTTCTAAGCTTCATCCCCCATTGAATGCTAATGTACTTTTTTTTGCAGGTTTCTTTTGAATCTCACCAAAAGAATCTCACGGTGTATGACCAAACTCAGGGTTTTGCTGCTGTGTTTTTCTTACTTCACGGATAACTTTAATATCTTATCTGCACAACTATCTTAAAGGTGAAGCTAGAGATGGAGTGTGAAAGTCAGCAGCAGTCATGGCATGTTCAGCAACATGCCATGATTGTACATCGTCCTCAATGCTGGCTTCCACAGCACTGAATGCCAAAAAAGTCCAAGAGAAGCATGATTCGGTGAGCTAAGGAAGGAAGCATAATGCCCACAAGCTGTGCTTTTCTTCGTCTCCAATATGTTCTTTGCCGACAGCAATCGATTGAGGTGGGTACTGCTTTAACTTGCAACAGGGGCAAGCCACTACCCACAGCAATTAATGGGTGCCAAGGAATTGGTCATCCTTCTGGTTTGCTCCACTGTGCTTGTCTGCATTGAGCTAGTCCTCAATACCAAGGATTTCAATCCCCAGGCGGATTTTCAAGATGTTGTAAAACAAGCTGCAATGCAAGTTGGTGTAGCAGCTTCTAGGTCAGCTGTTCCAGCGGGTGTGTTAATATCTGAAGCTGCTGCTTCGGAAGTTCAACAAACTGATAGTGTAATGGCTGCTGGCGCTCTTAAAGATCTAACCCGCAAGCTTAGAGAAGCCGCATTCCGAGCTAATGGAGGGAAACCTGTCGAGCCTCTTACTGAAACTGTGAGGAACGAGTGGCACAAAAAAAATCCTTGCATGAGTCGAGAGAAGCTTCCGCTGAGGTATGCTGCGAGGAAATTCGTGAAAGATTTGAATGTCAGTGCTGCATGGGACGCAGTCTTCCGCGAGTACGAGATTCTTCATCGGACTTGTACTACGAAGGTTCAATTGAACATTTCCCACAGTGACCTCCACGAGAGAGATACGACCACTGGTTGTGATTATCTAGTTTGTGAGCCGATGGTTAACGCAGGACTAGGTAACAGAATACTCGTCGCTGCATCCTGTATGATTTACGCGGTTCTCACACAACGTGTCCTGTTGTTACCTTCGTCCAGTCTTGTGGCAGAAGTCACTTGAGGGTTCCTCTTGGAAGATGAACGAGGGAAGCATTGGTCTTCCAGTGGTGCCAAAATTCTGGGCATCCACTGATCAGTTCCTTTCTGCTGTGGACTCGTCCATGGGTCGATCTGTCTTGAAGGACACTGTCATACCAAACCGAGCCATTGAACTTCATGCCATAGAGTTTACAGCCGAGATGCCGATTCACCCTGACAAAAGATTCTTTTGTAGCACCGAGCAGAACTTCTTGCGGGGCGTGACATGGCTTCATCTCACAGGCAATAATTATTTTCTTCCCGAACTCTTTGTAATTCCGATCTTCCGCACGGCGTTAGAGGCTCTGTTTCCTACTCGAATGGTCCTCACGCACATGCTCAGATATTCCATACTCCCAGGAGACGCTGTCTGGCAGCGAGTTGAACAAGTCCATACGATGCAGCCCGATCGTACAGACCGGCGCCTTGGTGTTCAGATTCCTACTGACCAGCAGTTCGAGGAGACACACTCGCTCATCAAACAATGCGCTTTGGACAACGGAATGCTGCCTCAACACGGGTTGGCCGCCAGTGATCTTAATACAAGTTTGCAAACCACCAATTACTCGTCGATAGAAGAGTCGATCCCCGCTGTTCAATCGTTCATCGAGTCTCCAGGTAATGTGGATCACACCACCGTATTCATCGCTTCTCTCTACAACAATTTTGAGGTATCTCTGAGATCAGATTACTTGCGAAACCCACCAGCAAATGGAGAGAACGTGACGGTTGTAAAACTAAGTAACAGACTTGAACAAACGTTGAACAGCGCCAGAGACAAAGATGAGCAAGCACTTACCGAGATTATTCTCCTGAGCTTATGTGACGACATAATTGTCATTCCGATCTCTGAATTGGGGGGTGTTGCTAAGGCATACGGAGCATTGCTACCATGAGTGATTGAAACACAATCGATCGACGTAGGTTGTGTACGAGGACCAACCGTAGATGCTTGTTACAGCACGCCATCGAGATACTTGTCTTGCCCGTATGATGATCCTGAGTTGCATGGTAGGTCCGTCGTGGATGTCGTACCATACCTGAAGGACTGTTTCCCTGGAGAAATCCCTAGTGGGATTCAAGTTATGACTGTCCAGTAATCTTGCTGATCGGGATGATGGGATTTCAAGGGCTCGATCGGTGCTTGTAACACCATTGAAAACAGGTAGCAATTTCCTTCTTAGCATATGCTTCCTCACAAGAAAGTTTTTGGGCATTCCCTGTAGAAAAAAAAAGTGGAAATGTCTGATGAATCTCGGTTGATGATATGGAATGCACCGAGTTACAACCAGATGCAGCGGCTCTAAAAATATTCGTTTGCAGCCTGGATAGAACTAAATCTCTATGAACAAATAACTAGATCTTCCCGATAACGAACCTTGGACTATTTCTTGGCCACAAGAACGTGTGTGCAGCATTTGCTTCTGTGGCTAGGTGTCTGGCAGTTGGCAGCGTTTGGTGTGCTAGCAATACCGGGTCCATATCTGGGTTGAGCAACTTTGGATCTTATATTTCTGCATACAAAATTAAGTCAACAGCAAAACCATCTCCTCTGAGGCGTTGCTCGACAAATTAGTAGTGTTCCCCCCAAATCAGGATTCTCATATCTCGAGAATTTTACCTGAGGACATACAATTGGACAGACACTAGTTGAAACTCCAGAGTGTAGAGTCTAGAAAACGACGATGCAATCAATCATGGCTTTGAACTAGAACATTTATCCAGTCTCTTTATTGGTCAATACTATTGGTGGGAGTTAACACAGTTTTCAGAGCTTTCATGCATCACTTGGTGAGCTTGCTGTCTCTCAATCTTCATTGCAAACTCCTTAGAACCAGAAATTTTTCTACTGCAGCAGTCTTCAGGTCTAGTTCAAAAAAGGTTTATGTGACAATACTGTTGAAATTGTAGCAATTTTCTCAAATCTCCAACTATATGCAATTTTTTCAACTATATTGAGATTATGATGATAGGAAAACCAGTGCAACAAGTGAGTGGGAATCAGAGTGACTTGATCTTAGTTTTAGGCCTTTAGATCCCAAATTCAATAGCACTCAGACCTTACTTTCATTTCTTTTCTGAGCCTTCAGGATTCTAATATTCCAGAACTTGGAAGCTGGACACAAATAGTTCTTCTTGACATTCTGCCTCTCGAGCACCAGCTGGGTTTATAAATTTTTGTTGTGCAGTATCACCAAATACATCGTGTGACATAATTGAATCTCCCAATGTTGCAACGAATAGGTGAACCTGAAGATTGGGTATCTATGTCAAATTGAATCGTAACCATGCTGCACATGTGACAGACGCAGGCAATGCTGCATCCACAAGAATTGCATTGGCAGCATTTGCATATATGCCTTGCTGGTACCATACAACCCAGTTGCCTCAAAATACAATTGCAACATAAGCACCAATTTGTAATCAGCTGCTTGAACTGCAATGTCCATAGCTGCCATACCACTACTGTCCTTTCCATCAACCTTGATATGATCACCTCTTTGTAGCAATACATTGACTACTTTTAAACTAGCATGCCTTACAGCAGTATGGAGTGCAGTCTGTCTCTTGTTGCCTAGAATGTTTATAGCATCCGGCTTGGCTCATTCATGAATTTTAATAGCATTGTTGTGGTTGGAACTGCAGTTGCCATTTCAGCATTGTTGAGAGCTTGATAAAAGGGTGTAAATCCCCGTTTGTTCTTAGCAGTGATGTTTTTGGTCCTGCCTTCATAGGGGCCAGAGGTTAGATGCCAGGCCGACAGTAGTTCCACTGTTCTTGTGAATCCTAAAAATGTAGCCAAGTGCAAAGCTGTGTCATTCCAAGACTCTGTGTCTAGAGAGCTTGGCAACTTTCCATTTCCCACCTATGTGGCCACGACGTTAGCAGCAACATTGGTGATCTTTAGCATCTCTACAATGACCTTGTTGCAGCTGCCATGACATTGTGAGTGAGCAGCCAAGTGCAAGGCCACTGTGTAACCAAATTTGTCCACAATGTTCACATTCACTCTTCTTGAATGTTTGAAACCACACATGTAGCTCACAATGTCCACATGTCCATTGGAGGCGGCCATATGCAGTGATGTTCTACCCTCATGGAAAGCAGCTAAAGCGTTCTCCAAGATATGCCCCTGCCATTCTATAGGAATCTCATGCTCTGATGCATAGATATTGAGTGTTGGTGCCTCGTCGTCTTCAGAGTGTGCATTTGCACCTGCCTGAAAATTCTCGTCAAAGGTATCCACAAGAGTTTTGAATTTTTGAAGTTCACCATTCCTGGCTGCTCACAAAAGTTTGTTTCCGTCATGTGGGGATTGCCACTCAATTCAACTAGCTTGAAACAGATGGCTGAAGCAGTAGGTACAGTTCAATTTGAGCCTCAGATGAACATATTTCCTTTCTCTAACAAATGTTCCCCTCCGTCATTTTTGGTTTTGTCCCTTCTGTCATGCCACGTATTGTTTCATCTGGGATTGATATGAATCGTTTCTCCATGACTTAATCAACATGTTGCAAGAGGATTTACATCCTAGAGGTGAAACAGAAAATATAAAAACTTGAGCAGAAATACTTATGGCATTGTAGTCACTCAAAACAGCTACCCAACAACACTTCTGTAAACATTTCTGTTATGCACAAACATGGGGCCTTGAGCATATGAGTGTACTAGAAATAACACACATCATCGACAAGCCCCTTAGCCCTCTAAAACACATCAGAGGGAGAGTTGATAGAATACAGAAGACCTGCTCCTGCTATCACATGAGCATTTGGAAGAGAATATAATTCAGACAGTGAGCAGGTTGACATGTGTGTAATAGCATGTTCAAAGGGTCTTGCCCTAGGGTCCTTGATTGAAGGAACTTGCCAAAACTTAGATGGGAGCAGGTTTGTAATATCACACCTGTTAATGAAAACCAGCGTTTCATATGCAAACCCTAAACTAGCATGGAAGTGACACTGTTTTGTTCCTGAAATATCTCACAACCTGCACAAAACATACAACCAGATTTCACAATGTTGTGATTACTTAAAGTTGCTCAGGAGTTTCATTCTCGTCATAAATCTCTTCCCCACTCTATCAGAAAGACAAAGCATTAGTCACCTAAATCAAATTTCTCGGAGGAGCTTCCCGGGCTTCCACATTTGATGTACTTGTAAACTGAAGATACGATTAAGGTCCATTTACCCTGAAACTAACCTACATCACCTATCAGCCACCCTACAAGAAACAAGAAATGCAGAGGAGCTCAAGTGTTTGCCAAATTTGAACACAATACAAGAACCTATTACTTTAGGCAACAGATAAAAATTCATTATGTGCGAGGATAGAAATGTGACATGAGCACAAGTACAAATATTCCCGCTTGATCTTGCTCAAGTTTCGCTCCCGCAAAACCCCGCAACGGAGATTGCAGATTAGGTAACAAACACTGATTTCCAGTGCTGTTGTACTCTAGTTGAAAGTCCAGTTTGAATTTGCTTGGTGGGCCCTGTGAAGGGCAGTCCAAAAATTGGGATATGCCGCTAAGTGTGGCCTGCGCACGGTATTCTTTAGTAAAAGGCGAAAGAATAGTTCGCTTTGCGCTGACCACGCGGCTCCTGAGCGAGTACTCTTTCAGCCTGGATTTTATACTGCAAGAATGGGATTTTTCTGGCAATGATTATGGGACAAAACCACAGCTCATGGCACAAAGGAGGAGTTCCTTGACAGACGTCTCCGATTGCCTCTCTCTCTCTCTCTCTCTCTCACATACACTCTGTTGTACCTTGATGACTTCTCTCCTTTGGATGAGTATCAGGAATATCAGGGGATTGATTGATCTGATTCTCGGAATTTTGTCGTTGTTCGAGGTTAGGAACAGAAAATTCTGCATTGGGTGACTTGTATAGCTCTCGTTCTAGGTTTTAGTAGATTGAAATTTGAGCTCAGAGAACCAGATTCTGCAGGGTTTCTGAGCAAGGGATTTTTGACTTCAGGAGAATTTCTAATGGGTGGTGGGATCAAGTGTGAAATGGTTTTTCTCTGTTGGAAATTAGTGCTACAAAGCTTTTCCATGGTCTACACAATGTGGAATCTATCAGACAAGAGAGATATATAGAGAGATAGAAAGATGGTTATGCTTGCCACACTGTTCTGCTCGGGTCCTACTTACTGGCAGATCAAAGGAAAAGAAAGGAACCAAATCAGTTCCACAGTTTTGGGTTCCAGGAACCCATGTGCAGAAATTTGGAAATCTCCTGACATAAATAACAGATTGATACAAGTCATGTGGAAGGTGGTAAGGAAATGATAAGACTATAGAATCCTCAAAAGTAGCTGCATGAGTCTGTCACCTAGTAGCACATATCAGTGAGAAAGAACCCAAGATCTTGTCACAGTGACGCTTGGAAGAATGCAAATTTGCAAACCAAATGTCATCCCCCAAACAAGCAGATTTATGCTTTAACTTCTGTTAAGAACATATCAAATGCGGTTGGGATGGTGTTGCAATAAATGCAGCAAACTGCATTAATCTACTGTTCAACTAATCTATGTCCCAACACTCCATCCTGAAGAACCCAATTTATTTCTTTCACTCAACATGATGTGAATGAACAAATGGGGCAAGGACACACATGCAAGCAAAATTTGGAGGCTATTGAGAGCTAAGTTTCAAGGTTTCAGAAGCCAACACACATATCTGGAAAGGACCTCTGCAGGAGTAGACTGAGTAAGCCAGGTGGTAGAATTCATGCCAACAGCAACATCTACATGGTTGATTCACAATGGCTATTATCCATGAAGAATCTTCTTGACTCAAGATCTATCAAGGAAGGCATGTGATAAACATCCCGATGAGATTGCTTGTTGGGAGAGCATCAGGCATTTGTTATTCCAAGGTCATATGGTAAACTAGAAAGCAATGTTGCTCTATTTAATTGGAATGAGGATGCCAGATTGTAGTGCTATGGAATACCATGCAAGTTATTGTCCAACCTTTCCTAGATAGCTTTCAAAGACATAGGGTGAAGAAGAGTGTTAATGTTGTCTGTCGCTGGTACAATTGACGATACTTAATCAACTTCTAATGGAGAGATTGAAAAGCTGGTCCAGATGAAAACACAAAAGATTGAAACAACCTCTATGCATTCAAGAGGAAATTGTTGATTGATGTTTTCATTTACTACAGGGTCCCTTGTTCTTTGCGGTCCCACTTCTTTGTTGGTAGCCACTGTATTTCTCCAACCTGTACTTTTATCTCATTTAGCTGAAGCATTTCAGTTATGGATATTGTGAACTTATTTGGTGCACCAAGTTTGAGCAAATGTGGAATTAAGTCCTCCTCTATGGAACTCTGTAAATTCTTTCCTCCCTCACAGCTCATTCCCAGAAATGCCAGTTGTAGAGTTGGAGATAAGAAGAAGAAAAAGTTTAGCCCTCCCTCTCATCCAAAGGCAATCTTAGGTCTTGTCCAATTATTGGTCTGTCTGGCTACCTGTACCATCCACAGCTCTAATTTGCTCCTCTGAGCTACACATCTGATGAGAGTGCCCATGCTTGGCAAGTAGCACCTTCAGCAGGAAAGGAGGAGTTAACACAAGTCTGTTGTGGGTTGTGGAAATTGGAGCACGAAGGAGCATTTGATGGTCCATTATTTTCCTAGTAATTTTTCATAAGCTGTTTTATCACACAAGGTGACATCTTTGTATAAAATGGGGAAGCTGGGGATCAAGAAGATGAATCTACAAGCAACCAAAGAATCCATGGCTGAGATTAAATTGCTCACTCATGTGCATGACATGGATGCCGATTTTCTAAGAATAGTTATTTACGTGCACTGTCAACCTCTATTCATCTGGGTTGTGGAAATCGGAGCAAAAGAAGCATCATGAAGTGATTGCGCAGGTTTATGAGGACAGAATATGCCAGTTATTTGATTGTTTGTATCTTTTTGTCCTCCTCTTCAACACAAACTGTTTTGAAGAATGACCGTGTATTGATAGATGGAAAAACGAAGAACATGATAATTATCAAAGAATTTTGAGACTGGGTCTTAGAAAAATTATTAGTTGTGAAACCAAAATCCAACACGAACCTGTTGTGTTGCAGGTTTTTACATGATTTTAACATCTATATCTACTTGGTGATCTGTTGTTGATGGCAATTTATGTGGCAGGTGCAACTGGTAGGATATTGCACTGTGGAATACCTATCTGTTTCTAGAGTTTGTAAAAGCTTATAGCAAATGGAACCCCTTGATCAGCATCCATGCACAAAGCTATGTATGCTTCTATTGATAACTTTGATGTTTTTTAAGTGATTTAGTAGAGTGTAAGTGAAATGTGAGCCTGACTTAAGTTTGTAAAATTAATCAATTGGGTGCACACACAATCAAATGAGCCAACAATGACAAAGACTGAAGTCCTTTTTTGGTCATTTTCACTTTTTCATAGAAAGGACTTTTGGGGTGAATTTTTTTGCAATATGTTACTAAAAATAAATATAATTTCTTAATACATCATATTTATTGTATTGAATTTAATGAATGACTAAGAATTTTTTTAATTATGTACAAATTCTACCAAATTTTTTGTTTTGTTTTAAAAATTTATCCTAATTTTAAATTGTCTGAAAGCATATTAGTTATTTTATGTTTTTAAATATATATATAAACTACAACTTTGCTTTAGATGCCATGTACATTACACTTCATTTACATATGTTAAAAGACTCTTGAAATTTTACAATTATATTTGATAAATTTTTAATGTTTAAAATTTTCAGATTTCACAACTTCCAAATTATGAGTGTTTTTAAGTGTGGATAATCAATTAACATCATTTCATTTTTTTCTCATCAAATTTTTTTTTATAAATTTCTTTTTTAACATAATAATTTACAAATTGATTGCTTTTGATGCAATTGTTGTTCAAGTTCAAAGGTCCTTTATTAAAACCAAAATTCAAAATAATTTTTTTTGAGTTCTTATTTTGAATTCCTCGACAATTATATTAGTTATTTAGCACAGCTTCCTATGATTAACATGATATTAAAATGGCACCACAAAAATATATCTAACAAAGTTACAATTCTAAAACAATTTTGGCGGTTGTCTGACATGGTTTTTAACTTGTTTGATTGTGACCACACCTGGTTGTAGATCCAATTCAACGCTATATTGATGGATGGAATCACAAAGGACAATATTACAATAGCCTAATGGGTTGAAGTGCAAATAGCAATAGATGCTTATGGAGGTTTGGAGTATATATGCAAGCTTGCACACTAAGCCAATTTACATTCACTGTAGCAGAGAGCAAGCCAATATTCTCCTTGTGAAGCAACTCCTGTGTTCAATGTAAATTTTCTTTCATTTTTGTGCTGATAAATTTCCATTCATTGGGAGCTTTATGTCTGTAGCCATGCTTCTGAGCTTGAGTAATATACATATTGCAAGGCAAGTTGCAAACTCGTGATTTTATATGCACATATTGAGGAGGGGTCTGTAATGAAAATGTGGCAGAATTTAGAACAACAAAATTTGGCAGACCCCAGGACTGGGGAGTTTCTGAATGAAAATGCCAACAAATAACCTCTTTATGATCTGACAGAATCACCCGCCCATAACAAGGAACTATAGTATGTAGCAAATGACTTACAGAAAGCAAGCCCACTGTCCTTGCATAACATTTAACATTGTTAAATCCTAGTGATACTACAATCTTCCGATCTTTATCTGAGACTAATGAAATTTCTTCATTCTAGTGTCTTTGCCTTTGCTGTTCCCTTGCATTGTCATGTGTGTGCCTGATTTCCTGATGCCTCTCAAACCTTTCAACATCACCATCTGGTTTCCTTTTGTCTTTTTTCCAACTTCTATCAACATCACTAGATCGATCTGCTCTTTTTGACCTAGTTGACTCCACTAGACTTTCTATCTGACTGCTGTTTGTTGCATGTTTTTGATGCTTGACACTGCGGTCACCTTCAGCTGATGAAGCATCCAAATCACTTTTACTCCAGCGTTCCTCTCTTCTCCTATGACTCCTTGGAGGTGCTCCACTTGTGTCCTTGGACTTCACTTTGTGGCGCTTTTTGCTCTTCAGTTTGTTCCCTGAGTGTTTAATCCTTACTGAGCTATCACTAGTATCAGACTCACTGCTGTGGTTATGTTTGTGTTCGCGTTTCAGGTCCTTTTTCTTCCATCTTTTCTCATCCTTCCGCAAGCCTGCAAGCTCTTTACGTTGGGCCTTTGTAAGCAAGGCCAAAACATCTGGTAGCTTGCCTTCCTCACCCTCCTCGCCTCCAACCCCAGCCAAGAACCCTACAAATGTAGCCATAGATACAGACCATACAAGTTTTTATGTGAAAATCCAGCAACAGGATTCTGCTATTCAAGCATCTTAAATTCAACAGGCAATAATAAAAACTGCGTCTTAGGAAATGAAAACTCTGGAACCACTGAATGAAATATGGTGGCATACCTCCATACTCATCATATATATCCTCATCAGCAAGAATTTGTTGATTTGGGTCATCAGGCCTGAATCCACCACGTGCTGGACTCATAGCACCTGGCTGCCGTTTAAGCTCCCATTGAAACGGCTGCATTGAGAGAGCAATCTCAATCAATGTTACTAAAAGATCCGGAATACAAGACTCAGATGCAAAATCCTTGACATAAAAATCCAACAGGTGAGTTCTCTCTTTTGCAGACATCTCCTATCACAAAATAGCTGAAATATTCCATGAGTTTCAACTGTAACAATGCCAGTTCTCAGTTTGAAGATCTGGACACAAAAACCTTCCTGTCATGTGAGTAAAGAATGTGTGTCTCAGTTTAACTGGACTGACTGACATCCACAGAAGTTCAAATGCAGCTTACTGAGGCTAAGACAGGTTTTTATCATCTCAATGTGACATTTCAGTGTGGAATGCTATGATTCCCAGCCATTCAGTTTTTTGTTTGTTTGTCATGCTTTCCTGTGTATGGTTCACTAGAACCTAAGTTCCAGAATGACTGTATTACTATATTGGCCTCAAACTGATTCAAACTTTCTTTGCACATCTTACACAACTGCCAGATTGACTCATTAATATGAATTGTCTGCCAGTCCACCATTTGCTGAAACATCATTGTACTTACATCTCTGCTCCATATGTGCACTTATGTCACTCTAGAGCAGCATAAACTATCACCAAACAGGCTGATTGCTGTTGGCGGGATTTCTGGAGATAACAATAAAAGATCTCAAGTGATAATTGAAGTTTGAGTGAGCGGACCTCATCAGATGCTTGCGCCATGATAACTGTAAGTGGGTCATTTCGTTTCAAGCGTTCTTCCTCATTGGGCATTATGACATCTTTCAAGGAGCACTCACGGTCCCCACTTTGATGACCAAAAGCACCACATCTGGCACACTTCACATTCCGAATCTCAATGGCAAATGGCTTTACTCGTCCTGTAACCCCAGTCTCAAGTCTGCAAGGAAAAGTAGCATGAAGCAAAAGAGAGGCTCAGCCAAAGCATGATTTGAGAAAGATATGACCTAAAAGGCTTTCAGAGTTGTGTAATGATGTGATTCTGTGACAGCTGTAAAGACATGCATAGAGTACATACTTGGGGGCATCCTTTAAAGCCGGGAACTCCTCTTCAGTTGGAAGTGTACGCCCAAAGACGTCTTTGGCACGAGGTTTTTTTCGTCCCTCAGCTTCTCTCCCAGGTCCCCCTTCATGCACATCTCTGCAAACACAAAGCCCTCTGTTCAACACTCAATTTCCCGTTACATCAACCCCTCCAAACTCATATGCCACAAACCAAGTGGCATTTTCCCATCTAAGAATCAGTTTCCAAATGTTGCTTTAGAGAGGATGAAAAATGACAGCTGTATCAAGGAAAACTACAAAACAAGCATACCCCTCGGGAGCAACAGAAAGAGACACATTTTGAGAAGGGGCAGCAGGCACATCGAGCCCAAGTTTTCTCCTCTCATCAGCAATTTCAGCTGCCCGAGCACTTTCAGCATTATAGCCAGGTGGGCGCATATACATGAACCCCACAGCCTGCATTGCCTCCACCTGCACATGCTCCATTCAAAACACCATAAGCCTTTCGAAATGGAAGGCATCAAAAGGACCTTCAGACCAAGCTTTCACCTCTACAGGATTCATTCACACACTCAAAATCCAGAAAACGTGACCTACATCTCCAAATTGGAATTTGGGAGCTGAACAATCCCTAGGCAACAAAACATGAAAAACATCAGAATTAGGGTTTCCATTTTCTTGTGTTTTTCATGGTTTCTATGTGGATACTATCAGAAATTAAACTACAAAGAAGTGGACAGGAGGCATTGCTTGTGGACAGGCGAAAATGCATGCCCCAGACTTGAAGACCGGATGACCTAATTTGGACAATCCATTCAGTGAAATGATGCAAAAGATGGAGAAACAAAATTCCTGCATGATTGGGCATTTCGTTTGCTAATCTTCTAACTGTGAAGAACGAGTTAAGAATGTGAATACGTTAAAAGGCTAGGGGAGGAGGAGGAGAGGAAAAGAGAAGAAGAGTAAGAAGTACCTTGGCTTTCTCCCTTTTGGACATTTCTGCAGTTTGACGGAAAAATTCCTGCTCCTGTGCAAACTGCAAACGAAGAACCACAACAGAATTCAAAAACATTTCCCAACTTGCCCACACTCTTGGAAATCCAAAAGAAGAGCGCAAAAAACACAAGAAAAAGGAAACCCTAATTCAGAGGAAGCTTTAGAACACAAGGGCAAATAAGATAAACAGAAACAAACAGGAGAGAGAAGGAAAATCCGGGTAAACCTCTCGAGACACTTCGTCGGCTTTGCGGTCCCGTTGTGCATTCTGCTGCTCGGCGATCCACTTGCGTCGTTGATTAGGGTAAGAGAGAGGATGCCATGGCTTCTGATTGAGATAGGAATGACTCCAGGCAGTGCCTGACTTCACCTTATACTCCACCTCCTTTCCTTCATCCTTCTTCATCTTTCGTCTCCTACAGGACTTTTATATGTCTTCCCTTCTTGAAGCTTTTTTTGTGGTTTTCCTTCACTCCTTAACCATCCATAGTAATCGCGCTGCAACCTTCCCTGGATCTATCTAAGTGAGATTTCTGAGCTGCAGAACTTTGGTTCGCAAAACAGAGCATGGACTCAGCCAAAACTTCCTCTTCTGCCAACTACGCAGCTGAGAAAGGCTTTATGGGAAATGAAGAGGAGATTCGCACCCTGGAATGCACGAAAACCATCGCGGACATGCGTCGAAGCTCTGAGGACGAGAGAGACAGAGCCCGACGAGAAAGACGACGAATCTTTTCGACGAACGAGAGAGTCCGGCCGAAGTTGGACGTGTCGTTGGACGACTCAGTCCATGGCGAGGAAAACACTGGGAAATAGAAAATACCTAATGTATCTTAAAGAGGGAAAAAACACCAAAATTTTAAAAAATTAAAAAAAAGCAATCCAAACTTGTACATCTCCTTCTTTTTATTTTTTTGGCAAATTTATTGCTCAAAACTTGAGGGAAAAAAGGATTTTTAAAATCCTTTTTTGGGGGAAAAAAACTATCAAATTCATCATATTGAAAGGCAAAAAGAACTTCTCAATTTGCCATATTTAGACATTGCCTTCCAGCTTGTTGCCAGAATATAGGCTAAATTAACGGTTTTCCTAAAAATATCGAATTCCCTCTCTAACAACCTATAGCCAAATTTAGAAATAGTGACAGAGGCTGGCTGGTACCTTCCGCTGGTCAGAAGATCCCAATACAGTCTCGCTGGTATCTTCCACTGCAGAAGATCCCGCTTGGTGAAAACAGGTTTCTTCAGGCAAGCAAGGGAGCTGAAGATACGAAGGAAAAATCCAGGCAGTGCTTTACGACATCTTGACGGATTTTGGTTTTCTTGTAGGAAGTAGACTGATCAGTTTGATCTGGATTTCTGGTTGTCGACAAATGAAAGGTATCCAGATTTCTAACATAAGAAGACACACGAAGCACTTTGGCTTGAGTACCAACGAAACCCACCATGGGTGGCAGCAAACATGGCTGCAATGGCACCAGGCATAGTGCAATTGAACATTTCTGCATGGAATCAAAAGCTTAAAAATTATATGAAGGATGGGCAACCTGATAAGATATTGAATCTTTTTCAACAAATGTGATGAGAAGGAATGAGTCCTGACAAAATTCACTTTTGTTCAGGTGATTAATGCATGTGCTGGTTCAGGTGCACTTGAAGATGGCAGGCTTGTTCATGAACAGCTTGTTGCACTTAAAGAGGGCAGATGTGCTCATGATTAGATCATCGAAAGTGAATGGGATTCAGATGTCTTTGTGGGGAGTAATTGGTTAACATGTATGCAAAATGTGGGAGCATGGAGGATGCTTGGAGAGTTTTCAACAAGTTCCCATCTTGAAACATGATCACTTGGACCACCATGATGTTGGAACATGTAAACTGCGGGCAAGGGCACAAATCACTGGAACTATTTCTACAAATGGAACAATAAGGTGTGGAGCCAGGCTCTGTCGCTTTTGTGGGGGTGCTGAATGCATGTGCAAGTGTAGTTGCACTAGAAGATGGCAGGTGTGTTCATTTGCAGATCATTGAAAGTGGATGGGATTCAAATCTCTTTGTCGGGAGCAGCCTGGTTGACATGTATGCAAAATGTGAGAGCATGGAGAATGCTTGGAAAGTTATCAACAGTGTGCCATCTCAAAATGTGGTCTCTTGGAATGCCATACTTGGAGGATGTGTCATGCATGGGCATGGTAAGGAAGCTCTTAAACATTTTGATCGAATGCATGAAGAAGGTGTGCAGCCAGGTGATATCACTTTTGTTTATCTTCTGTCAGCTTGTAGCCATGCAGGTTTGGTGGATGAAGGCATGTGTTAACTATGCTTCAATGATCACAGTTTACAATATTTCTGCAAAATTGGAACATTGCACCTTCTTGGCTGTGCTGGCCATCTACTGGAGGCAGAGAATATTGTCAAGGCAATGCCCTGTAAACCATATGTGGCTGCATTGAGGGCTTTGCTTGGCACTTGCACAATTCATGGTAATGTGGAGATGGGAGAATGGGTTGCTAAACAAGTTCTTGAATTGGCATCTGGAAATTCTGCTGGGTATGTGCTGCTATGTAATATCTATGCTGCTGATGACAACAGGCATCTCTGTGAGAATGTTGAATGGCAAAGAATGGAAAGAGGTGTGGAGAAACAGAAAGGCTGCACCTGGGTTGAAGTGAATAACAAGGTGTATACATTTGTAGTAGACAATCAAGACCACCCTTAGATGATTGAAATCTGTGCAGAACTGAAGAGATTGTCACAGCTCATGCTATGATGGGGTATATGTGCCTTAAACTGAATTTTTGGTGCATGGCCTGTATGAAGAAAAGTTGTTTTCATGTCTATCACCACAGCAAGAAACTGGCTATTGCATTCAGGCCCATCAACACAGTTGCTGGTACTCCACTCCAAAAAAAAGAAAGAATCTGGGGGCTTGTGAAGATTGCCACACTTCCACAAAGTTCATTTCAAAAATAGTTGGGAGAGCAGTCATGGTGAGGGATGTCAATCTCTTTCATCACTTTTGAGGCTGGTGTTTGTTCTTGCATGGACCATTGGTGATGCCAGTAGTTGGGTTGCTGCTCTTTATGCTTGCTGATTTGTTGGTGTTGTGTTGTCAATCTGAAGGCTCTCTCCTCTGTAAGCTTATTAGTTGGTCATCTCTCAACTCTTTTCAGGTTCAATCATATGGAGGCATTGTTGGTACTCATGAAAACATATATGTTTTAGCTATGGCATGATGCATACAGCTGGAAGGGGATCTGTCATCAAGAATGCCATAAAGTGACAGGATTTGCTTGATGTCAATGCTCCAGGCACAGTGTCACACCAAAAGGGACTGTTAGGTATCACCAATTTCGGTCATCGTTTGATTTCTTGTTAGAAAAAACTGTTAGGATCAGTGTGTGTTTGGTGACAGCAGCTCCTATAGACACCACAAGTGCCCATGGTGTCAAGGATGATTGAGTTTGTTCCTGAGCAGTTCTAGTAACAAACTGATTGAGGTGTAATTCTTGTTCTTCAATCAATGTTTATAGGAGCTGGAGACCTGATTGAGAACCACCTCAAGTGGGTGCTTACTTTGGGAATGCCCCGCTCCTCAGGCATTGCCCTACACTTCAGTATAGATGAATCTGTTCATTCAGTAAATAGGCCTTTCCAAACTGAGCAAAAATAACTTTGAACATTGATGTGGGAATATGTCCATATTGGCAGCATTCAAGTCTCAAGATCAATGGCTAGTTTAAAACATTTTCCTAAGATCGTGGTTTAGAAAATAAGTGCCTCTACTCTGGAGTCCAATTGCTAGTTAAAATTGGCCATCTTTTTCTTAAAAGCATTAATGAAATAAATGGGTATAGTAAACTTGTGCCAAGCTTTATGCCACACACAATCACCCTTCTTAAGTTGAAAAGAAAGTGTATTTGCAGTAAAATTTTGGCTTGAACCAATGGGTTATAGAAATTCTGTGGATTTTCTTCCGACTGGTTGCTCATAGTTTTTTCAGCTGCATTGATTTGGGTGGTAGAATTGCTCAGCTATTCATCTTGTAACTGAATATTTGTATAATAATGAAAGGTGATATTTGTGCGTCCATGTCATCAAAACCTACCTCTTCCAAGCTTAACTACCTCACTCCTTTGTCCAACCCACCTCCATGGATATGAAAAATCAGGTTAGCATGTGTTCATGTCCGTGTTATCTATATTAAGAGCTTACATCTGTTACATTGCAGAACCCAAAACAGATGCAGCCAGAATTCTCACAAAATTAATGCTTAAGGTGTAATGCCAAATTGTCCTCATGGGATCTAACCATAAGTGAGAATCAAAGTACATTAGATCTGTAAATTCGCAAATCCCAAAGTTGGATTCCAAAGAAAGATTTGTGGTGATCTACAAACTTATGAGTTGCTCTCTACGTCACCTTAACAGATTTCAGATTACTTGCCATGGGTAGTTGTCTGTGACTCTTGTCCATTGCTTGCAAGTCCCTCCTCGAGGCTTTTGGAACCTGGCTCATGGTGATGATGATGCTTGAGCCAGAGCCCCCAGGTGAGAATTTCAAGCCCTATACTGCTACTACCCAGGACAACGATCACTGAAATGTAGGCAGTCTGCCATCCATTTCCTGGAGACAAGATTTCAATTCCCTCAAAAATGTTGATTATGATCAGTACGATTGTGCTGTAACCAACTGCATGATGATAGACATTCCAAATCTTTCGTACTTTGCGGTCCTTCCTGGGTCTTAAAATTATGGCTAACACCTGCACCAGAGGAAAAAATGTCAGTAGTCTATGCAGACAAGAGGATCTCTATTTTTACTCAATGGACTTGAAGAACTTATGGTCACACATTCTTACTTATAGCAAGCTAACAGTCCATAAAATTAGTGACATAACACCATGCATTTATACTAAGCTACAGAAGCTACAATCATAATCCAATAAATTTATACAAAATCTATCTACTCTCCTATTTCTTGATGTGATGGATTGTGAAGTTTGCTCTATCTTTGTAGTCATAGAAGCCATCCTCAGTTTGGCTAGGCCAGAAGTTTGAGGCAGACAAAGAACTCATGGAGAAAAAGAGGGGCAGCTGCAGATTCATACCTGGAGGGTAGCTAGGGTAAAGATTGCAATCCCCAAGTTCCGGTGCTTGTAATGGACAGTGCTCTTATTGTAGTTCTCCAGCTTAATGCCCAAGGCCCAGCCCACAACACCAAGGAGGTACCCAAGGCACTGACAGGTCACATGAATATAGAACCACCACGGATTTGCTCCTGAAAATCGGCGAAGATAGCGAGCTGCCATCACCCCCAACGGAAGCAGCAGACCCCATGACACTGCATTGATAATTCCATGCACCTGTCCAAGCACAAGGCAGTTTCATGAGGTTGACATGAAAGTCAAATAGCTTCCCTTCATTGCTCCCAATGAGCTAAGCTCTGACATTTGTACCATCCAGTGCAAATGACGACACAGTTGACAGCTTAAACATTTCAAAAGGAAACTATGGTCAAAACAGGCAGGGAAACAAATGAATGAATTTTGGTGAAGACATCAACAAAAAAAACAAAGCTTCACTGGTTCTGAGAAACTGTCTGAAATGACTAAGAACTGCGTGAGCACTGAAAGGTGTGACCTACATTTTTCAGTTTCTGATGAGGTAGTTCACTGATGGTGCTGATTCCTGTTGCCATATTGATAGATGAGGCACTCAGTAAGTTACCACCAGTCATTGCGTGTGCTCCAGGAACTAATTTGCTGATGTCAATACTGCGTCCTTGATTCCAAACATGGTTCAGTTCCAGAGATTGGTTGGGTCGAAGATGGAGGGTTGCAAAGATTGTCATGTCTGCTCCTGTCATCTCTGCAGACATACCTGTGAAGTTCAGTTCAATTCTACCGGGTGTCAAGGGTACACCCTGTAAGGTCGCAGCTGTCAGATTGTAAGTCTGCAGAGTTGGTGCATATTCACCCTGGAAGGCTATGAGGGCTTGAGTTCCCTCCATAGCCAGTGTGACAGGATTGATGCCCCATCCCACCCAGCCATGAGGATTGATCATGGAATCTGCAAAGAAAGTTCACACACAAAAAAAGTGTCATTTGATTGAACTCACCAGATGAGTTTTGTTTTGGATCCATTTGAAACTTTGATAGTGTCCCATCGATTTCCAAAACTGAGACCTCCAAACACTAGATCTGCATGAGAAGAACTAAGTTTCCAATTTCCTGGAAAATTAATCTACTTTGCTAAAGGACATTCAGCAGGAGGACAATACAATCTCTCGGCTTGTAACATGTCAAGACATAAAATCACATCTGAAAGTGATGTGCAAAAGTGAGTACCTGAGAAAGCAAAGTCTATGGTGTTGCTTTGGTCATAGAATGTCCAAGCAAGTGTGGCTTGCAGCTGTGGCAGTTGTTGACAAGTTTGAAACCGTCTGTTGGAGACAATTGTTTGGCAACTCTGAGCAGCAGTGGCTGCTGGTGAAGAAGAACCTCCTTGCAGTATGAATATCATGGCTGCTGTGACAATCACCCATGGTGATGTCCAAAAAAATGCCATGTCCCTTGGCAATTGGAGGCTGGCAGGCCAGGCCCCTTCTTTCTTGCAAGAAGAATCTGCAATCCTTGTTCAGGCTTTTTTGCCCTGAATTGTTTGTCTCTGTGGAAGCAGCAGTAAGAAACCAAACAACGGCCTCAATGCTCTGAAACTCAAGAGATGATGGCAGACAGTCAGACTTTGGGTTTTACACCAGACTTAGCTCAGCAAGCTTCCGGATGGCATTGCAAGTGGGTTGTTCTTCTTTGCCAAGAATAGGATCTACATTACATGTTGTCTTACAGAACTGCACAGTTCCTTGAGTCTGGAAATGGAACTTAACTCCCAGTATTAAGAAGGAGAGGATTCTGAAGCTTGCAACAACGACCCAGCAACGATCCAACAGAAAAGAAGAACATGCAACGTTCAAGTCAAAGTGCAGGAAGTGGATTTTGAAGCGTCGATGAGCTGCGATGACGACGTCCTCAATGCAGACGTAATTACCTCAGGTGCACGAGACAGCACCGATGCTTATGCAGGAAATTGCCACAAAAACAGAGGTCTACACGAATGATTCTCTCTGTCTCGCTCGCTCGTTCTCTCTCTTATTTTGTTCTTGTTCTTTTTTCCCAAAAATCCGAATGAAGAAACAGCAGGGCTTGCAGGTTTAGGAACTCGCGCGTACAGATGCGGAGGAGAGCACCAAAAGATCAGCCGAGCTCCACGGGCGCTTGCAGCTTCCGGAGAGAAAAGAAAAACAACAATGGAGCGACTCAAGGAGCAAAAGAAGAAGGGAAAAGGGGGTGGAAAAAAAGGGAACAAAAAAACGGAGAGAATAAAAACGGCTCTTGCGGAAGCTCTGCGTCTTTCTTCTGCCCCCAACAACGGCTTCGGAATCAGGAAAACGGTACAAAGAAAAGACGTGCAGAGAGGAAGAATGAGAGACACGACGATGGCGCAAAAGCTTCCGCGAGGAGCTCAAGACTTCGTAGGAGACGACGGGACGAGGACGACGGCGACGACGACGTTCGCACGTTCTCGAGTGCGTTCTCGAGGCTCCCATTCTCATGTGATGTTGGAAACTTTTTTTCAAAAAAATTTAAATCACTTTGTAAATTTATTAAAAAATCAAATTTATTGAAATTAAATCATTTATAAATATTTTTAATTAAAATAAACAAAAGAAGAAAAAGAGGAAAATAGGTAAGTAATGTAATGATTTTTCTTTGCAGCTCTACCCACATCATTTATTTTGGTCTCTATCAATATTCACCCACACCTCTTATTTGGGTCTCTATCAATATTCATAGCGTCCAACAACATAAAGATACTTAATTATTATTCGAGCCTCACAATGCACACAAAAGCATGAAAAGATGAATGGAATAAAATAAAATGAGCGACTATTTAAATAAATATCATTGCTCGAGCCAATCCTTATTTATACCATAGTACACATTTTCAGGTCCGGATTGTAATTAAATTATTTTTGGTAATGTAAAATTTGTTAGAAATTATTTGTTTGAAATGCAAAGTTTTAATTACATAACTTGATTTTCTTCTTTTTCTTGGTGATTAGGGGTTTTTGGGTTGTAAGCTTTTTGCCTTGCATGAGGTAAGTAGGTAGGTGTGGTTAGAGTTGAAGAAGAGGGTTATAAAGGCAAAGGTTTTTTCTTAAAATATATATGAAAATCAAAAGTTAAAAATAGGAGTTGAAAAATGTAATTGTCTCCAATGGAGATAGACAAATCCATTATTAAAACAAAGATGAAAAATGTAGATAATCTTTAGGTTATAGTTAACAACATAGAGAAAAGAACTAAAAAAAGAATAACAATGCCATGCAACACATAACAAACTCAATTTTAGCAATGTCGTTTGGATTTACATTTTTTTTAAAACGTTTTTCCAAATTTTTTTTCACCACAATGCAAAAATTCCTCCAAAAACAAAAGTTGATTCAAAATCTAGAAAAAAGTTTATTGCCAAAATTCCACGAATTATTATTTTTTAACTGATAAAATGAATTTTGAAAAAAAAATAATTATTCAACCTATAAATGCCAAACCAGAAGAGGTACTTCAGTATTTGGCTATTGGTAGGGATGGGGGGAACACTTAGAGCAACTCCACTCGAGCTAAGTATGTGATCATGCAAATAAAAAAACCAATGAAGAAAAAAGTCCAAAGCAAAGCTTGTTTGGGTCAGCAAAATGGTTTTGGCCCATCATTTTTGCCACATTTGCTGAGGCTGGTACATGGTACAACAAAGTCTAACACCTGCCATCCCCAAAACTAACATAAAAGAAGAGCCTAACACCTGCAAGAGAAGAGTGTAGTAAATATGATTTGACTATTGTTCCATGTTTCTGATTGTCAAGGTGGTTTGCTATTCGTAGTCTCCCACCTATTTGCAGTCCCAATTCTAGTTTATGGGCAGGGTTGGGGACCAAAAAAAAACCCTAAACTTGAATGTGAGAAAAGTTGTTTTTGTGAAGACACATAACGAGCACAGCTGAAGATGAGCTTACCATTGTATGTTGGATGTAGTAAACATTGATAGAGTATTTTGGTTTGATGGGTGGTTTTGGAATGGAAATGCTCCTTTTTTTTTTAGTTGAGCTTGTCACTTTGCCCCCCTCATGTGGCAAGCATTTTCACACATAAATAAAAAAATTCATGAAACGAATATGACCATCACTTTGCCCAATCACAAATGTGTGATTTTGTAACAAGGCAAAAAATTTAGCAGCACTCAAATTCCTTTTTGAGAAGTGTACATTTGGATATTGTAGTTTACAGCAATTTGCTGAATATAAAAAATGAAACTCATTTATATTTTTATTTATTTTGGCATTCATGCAAAAAGTATGTCGCCTTAAGTTTTGGTGAAGATGGCACATTAATGAGTTCAAGGAGAGTGACTTGAAGGCATCTGGCCATTTGTTTCATGAGCATTGTCATCTACTTCGAAAAACAAATGTTTGGCTTAATTCACTCTCAAAGGGTTGCAAGTAACTAGTGTTGAGCCCGTGGGGGCAAATGGATGATTACTAAGGTCCATGACTCTATGTTGAGTTGTGTTCTACTTGGGTTGCCCTACAAAGGTATCAGCTCCACAAAACCACAATACGCCCAAGTTTCCCAAAGGAGGCTAATACCTTCAGCAATGCCAAGTGAAGAAATTGTTGGTCATGCTTATTCTAAGCCCATGTTATGAAACAAGGTAGCTAGTACTTGCAGCAATGCAAAGGGAAGAATTTGTTAGTCATGCTTGCTTCATGAAGTTCATTGCTCCAACTTTCTATGGCACCCAATGTGTGTCCCATGTACAACATCTTGGAATCCTCCAGATACGACAACTATGCATACATTTTGTAACTTTGTTTCTCCGATTTAGATTTCTAGATTTGAAGTTTAACAGAATTTTATTGGAAAGTTTGAAAATAAAATTGTCAATTAAAGTGATAATTTTCAGATTTTTAATCACTCTATATCAACAATAATTGTCGGATTCCGGAATTAGGTTCAAATATGTAATATGGAGCCAACAATATATATCTAGGGATGCTTAGATTTTAATTTTTAACCTTAACTTGAGATATTTAATCATGATATTTCAACAAGAACTTATGAGAAATTGTCAGATTTTTTTACATTAGGTTCTAGTTGGTACTACTAGGTAGCCAACAATTATCAAAGGAGGCTTAGATTTTTTTTTGCCATTTAACAATAATATCTCCTTTTACACCCAAATTTCACCCAAATCTCCTTTACCCAAGGATCACCTACTACCTATACACCACTTCAGATACATCACAATTTTAAACAAAATGAAACCTCCTAACTTTTAGGGGTTAGGTACAAAATTGAAAGATACCATGTCCCACAATTGAAAGATCCCATGTCCCACTTGTCTCATGTGTGTAAAAAACTCACTCACCATTTAGTACTTTGCAATCCAATCCTTTGAATGAGGATTCATTAAGTGGGTGGCATTAAGTAAGCACTAATAATAGAATATACAAAGTCATGAATTGAACTCAGACCTTTTGTACTTTCAAGTACACCGTATATTTGGTAATGGCTCCATAGCCCTTTACTTATCTCTCATCATCAATGCCACCAAAATCCACAAGGACAACAATAAATAGGCATTTTTTACTCAATAGATATTGTCTTTTTTTTGGAATTTTAGAGGGGCAACTTGTGGACAAGTTGAGCCAAAGCATATAAGAATGTGGCTATCCTTTTGGTAATAGAGTTATTCGTAAATTCACCCTATCTTCACCCTGCCTTTGGGCCTGCTTTCACCCCCTATCCCCTCTTTTCAGTGGTATCCACAAACTGAGAAGACTTTATTAAATCTGAGTATGAAATGCTGAACCTAAGCATTTAGTGCACAATGTTCGAGAGTAATTATAGTAGTTGTACAGGTAGCAGCGGTGGTGTAGGTGCTTGCGTAAAAGGTAAAGACAGGATAAAACTCAGTTCACCACCAAAATTGATGGAAAAACTGGTATGGGTCCAATTGATTGAAAAACTAGTAAGGCCCAGTTACTTTGCTTTCTAACATTTTCATTCCAAGTTACATGTTTGGTGCCCTATTAAAGTAGAACCTGTCTAAATTAATATTGCTTAAATTAATAACCTGTGATAATTAATATGTGCGGTCCAGTCCCAAGTCGGCCCCATACATTTATTAATAAACCTCCAAAAGTTAATAATTGATACTCCACAAGCAGTCCCGAAATTTTTTATATCGATAACCACTATGGTAGACATAGATTTGACACAAATATTTCTACATTTGGGCAGTTAAACGTTGGAGAAATACTCCGAGATTGGCTTCTGAACGAGCTTGCTAGACCTCATAATGTTGATCTTGTCCTTGACTGTTTGGATGCCAGCAAGCATGTCATGGTCGACGATGTCTTGCTGCATCCAGAACTGTTGCAGCAAACTTGCACAATGCAGTGCTTCAGTTGCCTTTACAAGAATGGATTCACTGTCGTCGGCTTGCACTTCATCTTCCGACACAGGAATCTGCGGCAAGCTCTCTTCAATCACAACCATGTTGGCTAATCCAGACTCCCCAAAGCGGCAGTAGAACTTGATGTCGCGGCGATTTTTGAATGCCTCCAGCCACCCATTTGAAAACTCAAAGGCCCCGTGGCCAGGGTAGAGCTCGGCAAGGAAGTATGCAGCCTTCTCGTTGGTGAGGTCACCTGACATATTGACTTGGTCTTGGTATGTGAGGAACCACCGGTATAGAGCTATCTCCATCAGTGGGTACTTCAAGGTCCACTGCCGCTTTGCCACTCGGTTCACATTCTCCTTCTTAGCAAGGATTTTAGCCAAGCATTTGAGCGTCAGAGAAATCGTTCCCTGACTGACAGAAATGTTATGCGTCTCCTGAAGCCATGTGATCAAGTCTACTTGCGTGAGCGATGGATGATTTTTCTTGTGCTCACAAAGAGCTATCCGAACCTCGTTGGTCATGTTCGTATTGGTGGACCTCTTTGAAGCCATTGTGTTGTGGTTTTGGTTGTGGCTGCAGTTGTGGTTGTGGGTTGCTGCTATCCCAACGTGAATGCCACGGCTCGCAAATGTTACAAATGGCGCGAGCGAAGAATTATTTAATGACCCTCTTTTTATTAATATCTTGTCTAAATTAATACAGAACCCCCGATCCCGACAGTATTAACTTAAACATGTTCTACTATATGTCGAAACTGGCCATTCTCGCCCCTTAATCATGGAACTTTACCGATAATTCTAAAAATCCCATGGGCGTTGTGAAAGGCTGCCCTGGCTATTGTGGGAAGGACAGCTCCTGAAAATGTGTTTTACTAAAGAATAATAAGTACACAAGATGCATTAAACTTCAATTGTGAACAAAGGTGAATATTTTTTTTTATCACTTGACTTTGTTTGTTGTATCCTTGTTTCTTATTTCTTTTCTTTTGCACTCCTTTCTTCATCATTCGTATTTCTTTTGAAGTCTAAATTCAAGAAGCTTAAAGGTTGTTAGTGGTTATGCTATTGTAGGTTGTTGGTTTCTATCATTGTTTTTTCAAACTGCCAATCCTTTAATATGCATCCATCTTCTCAAATCAAAGTTCACTTTCATTACATTTTGTGATTTCCAATTCTCCCCCCACCTTTCCAACCTATTGCTACCATGGAGTCTCCAACTCGCTAGTGCACCTAATTTTAATTCCTTCTATGTTGTTGTTAGGCACATTACAAGATAAAGTAGCAATAGTGGTAGCAGTATCATTAAAAATATGGAACAAGAAAGCTTGTGTGACACCAACACTAATAATCTTGTAATGCATGAAGGAAACATGACTAAAGAGCTTGAAGGAGCGACTAATGTCTTGGAAACCTTGCTATAGCACTTTGACCACTTGGACATTCTTCAAGTTAAACAACAATCGAGAAATTGATTTGCAATAAAGTCAAGTTATGCAATGTGTTGTTTACCATATTGAAGTAATGGATCTTGAAATTTTTTCTTTGTGCACAAGGTGTCACAAAGGCCTCATTGCTTACAGTAAATGTTCGTGGCATATTAGCCTAATGAAACATGTGGAGCAAGAAAATGCCTATTTACTTAAGAGGTTTAAAAAGGATGCGAAGTTTAAGGATGAAATGAAGCAAAAATAATTCCCGGATCTTTGCGATTTCTGATTTCCCTTTCTACTTTTCATTTTTTTTTTTAGATGTTCCTTGTTCCTCACTAAACAAAAATGGGCGCATATATATAAAAAATTTATCTTGAGCTTTATTTCAACTTCATGGAATATGGATTATCATTTTTTTAGTTGAATGTTTTTGCACCGTTGGCTTGTACAAACTCTATCATGTACAAGTTGTAAATGCCTTGTGCTTCCGTTGAAAAACAAAACTTATTGAATTGCATTGTCATTCTTTCATTGAAGCATAATTCAAATAACAATTTATAGATGCAATTCAAAAATTTGACTTTGCTTGGTTTAATATCTAGGGTAATGCATCCAATTCAAAAAACTAGCCTTGGCCAATTTAATACCCATGGTAATGCATCCAATTTAAAAAGTTGCCTCAACTAGTTTTAATACCCATGGTAATGCAAAATTAAAAGATTCCCTTTCAAAACTTTATTTAAGAAACTAGTTGTTCTTCTTCCAAAACTTTGCCTTAGAAGATCAAATTTTAGATCTTGTGACTAAATGGAATTGACCAATTATTTAAAAATTAAAAAATTCAAGAAACTAAAATTATCCAATTCTTTAAAAACTAAAATTTCAAGGTTCAAATCATTGAATTTTATTGATTACGTAATGGTCCACTACCCAAAATCAACAATTTTTTGAAAAATAAAAAAACCACACAACATTATTTTTCATTGCTATGGATACATCTTGGAGTGGGAAAAAAAAATAATAATAAATCCCATTGCTGTTATGAAAAGGTGTTTTGGCTATTGGAGGAAGGATAACAATTACCCATGGCTATTGTGGCTAGCACATTAACAAATGATTAGTAAAATTATGTTTGCCCCGTATCCCCACCCAAGTGTTTGGTATGCACAACATGGGCTATGTATCTCTAAATATACTAGTGGGTAACCCGTGGCTATGCCACTCTAGCCACCCCAAACGCTCTGTTAAGCTTTATTGTTTGCACAATCATAAATTCTCTCATAAATTCTCAGCAATTTCCCATGTATTTTTCTTCTCTGCCCAGAGAGAGAGAACTCCCATTCAATAACTCCTGTCATAACTTCTCAGCACGGACAATGCACTGGCCCCAATGAAAACTTGTCCTTCAGGATACATGCATTGTAGATTCCGCCTCTTGGTTTTCACGCACGACGCGGCAAGAGGCACAAATGATTTTTTGTGGGGGATTTTTTGTTTGCAGAATCCGACTGTCCAGGCCGGTTTTCGGTCTCGAAATCCGACTGTTCGGGCCGGTTTTCAATCTCGGAATCCTACTGTCTGGGCCTTGGTTTTCACGCACGACGCGGCAAGAGGCACAAACGATTTTTTGTGGGGGATTTTTAGTTTGCAGAATCCGACTGTCCGGGCTGGTTTCCGGTCTCAAAATCCGACTGTTCGGGCCGATTTCCGATCTCGGAATCCGACTGTCCGGGCCGGTTTTCGATCTCGGAATCCTACTGTTCGGGCCTTGGTTTTCACGCACGACACGGCAAGAGGCACAAATGATTTTTTGTGGGGGATTTTTAGTTTGCAGAATCCGACTGTCCGGGCCGGTTTCCGGTCTCAGAATCTGACTGTCCGGGCCGATTTCCGGTCTCGGAATCCGATTGTCCGGGCCGGTTCCGCCAGTCAATTAAAATGTGGAACAGTCGTCGGACGCACAGATACACGTACACACATGTTGTAATTATATATAAGATTCACTTACCATGCTGAAATTGAAAAAATAACATACATGGTGTGTAACGGCCACATAGGTTACTTCATCCATCGATTTTAGTGGTGTTCCACAAAAAGAATCTAAAGTTTTTAAGTAGGTTTAGAACTTGGAGTGTGAAAATAAATAAATGTGAAGTTTTAGAGTATGTGTGACTTACAAAAATTAAGCTTTATTTCTCATCTATTCACCAAAAAATAACAAAGCATTGCCTTCTTATATTTCATCCAAATCATTATGAGTTTTTATTTGCTTAAAAATAGATGAATTCCAATGATTTTTTGTAGACTTACATTAGACGGGCAACTTTGACCATTGATTTCTTTATCATTCCAACTCCATTTGTTTTCATTTTTTCCTCACATAATTCATATTGATGGTTTGTATCTCCTACTAATTTTTATGATAAATGGAGCATGTCATCCTAGTACACTTTTCCAAAAATTTACAATTTTGAAAACTACATAAAATTAAAAAGACTAAACTTACAATGCTGGAAAATTTCCCTTTGTCATCCAAATATTTCTTTTTTCTACCAAAACATTTGGTTTCAAATCCTTTACAACTATGTTGACTTGAACTTTTTTAATTTCAATGTATTGCACAATTATTAAGCATGTTTGTGGGGCTAGTCCATTTCTTGGATTAAATTTATCGTGGGTTAATGTCAACTAAAGGGTAACAAGTTAAATTAGCAAAACCAAACTAAAACAAGTAGATGATTCTTTACCCTATATAGGAAAAAACCTTTTAAATGCTTCAAAATGACACCAAAATTTTATTGATGAAGCAAATATAGTCAAGTTTTATTATTAGATGAAGTTTAAAATGAATGTAAGAATTTGATAGGGCCCTTGTTTCAAAGTGACAAGTACCTAGTAATTTTGATAGGCAACTTTGATTATTTGTCTTTCATTTGACAAACAATTTCAAAACATGGATTTCATATCAAAGGTTAGATTACAGATAAACTACATACGAAAAGTATACAAATGAAGTTATGTTATCTATTATTTGCAAGGGAAAACCCAAAGAATTAAATTCAAACACAATTCCAACAAAAACATGCCATGGTATAAAGCTTCAAAAGGCATATTATATGCTATAACAAACATCCCCAAATCCATCATTGTTATATTTGTTCAATGGTAACACATTGTCATATGAAGAAAATATTTCAATTGGTTTTATAAGTGAGAAATATTGACAACTCACATTGTTGTAATGGACCACAAGAAGTGCAAAATCAAAATTGTATACATGGAACTTCGACAATGTAGATATTTATGTATGATTTAAAATTGCAATGAACAACTTGATAATCATATTCAACAAATATAAAGTTCACTTCCAATCCAAGAACACAATTCAACAATTTTTGTTGTTACACCAAATGTCAAAAAGTGCCATCTAGTTCATATTGTCCACTTCAATCCCACATTATGACATGTGCATAAAAGCATCTAATGTGTCCAATCTCAAACTTGATTGAAGATGACTTTTTATAGCATTTTTTTGGAAGGGTCATCATTCACATATGATTGTGCTTATTGGAATTTAACAAGCATCTTCTACCATATGTCATAAAAAATGGCCAAAGGGTATGTTAATCATTAGTTATATTTGTCATCAAGGTAATGTTTAGTAGTGAAGAACTTTGATATAGTGAAAATTGGTAAGTTGAGAAATTGTTTCTTTAGACTATCTACAACTATTTACACAATATCTTGAACCATTATTTTCATCTTCTCCAATGAGTCAAGATGGTTAAATATGCATGTGTGGTGCATGTAATGCATTGTATTATAATCTCCTCTTTGTCATCTTAAAGTACGTTCAAAAAAAGGAGTAACAATGGAAAGGCCAAAGTTCTTGATGCCATGTGTAAAGTTATTGAGACTTGAAACTTCTCCCTTATTATTGTGCATACATTGTAGCCTTCTTGTCTAATTTTCATACATTGAAATTTCATGTGACATGAATATTTTCATTTTTACCTTTCATTTGACAAGCATTTTTTTTTTGCCTTTCCCAATGACATTTTTTTTTAAATTATTTTCAATTGACATGCAAAACAAAACAAAAAAAAACCCCTATCAAAATGCATGTGATGAACAATGAAAGATATAAATTCCAACTTTAAACACATAAGCTTAAATCTAACAATATGTACCTATGGTTGGATATTACTCAAAGTGTGGGTGATGTTTGAAATGTAACAAAACAAAAATCCAAAGAATTTTTAGTTTGGATTAGTTTAAGTTGTTCACATTTTATTTCATTTTGGTTAATATGATATGTTTTGGTGTTCACAATTTTGTGTGAGGGAGGTGAAAGTTTTGTCAACTGACCATGTGAAATGCATTTGTTAAAATTGTTGGTCACACACAAATGCAAAATAAAAACTAATAAAATACGCAAACTTGCCAAAATATACCACTTATTACTTTTGTTGCTTTAAGGATGTTGAAAGGTAAATGTATACAAGTCAACTTATTACTCCTAAGGTGTGATGTAAGTAATCAATTTTTGTTATATTTTAATATGATTTTGAAATCTTTGTTAAGTAGATGGAAGCAAAAGAGAAAGAGATTAGAAAGTCTTGAAGAAGTCTTGTGTTGTGTGGACTTCCCATGTGTAAGATGATGATAAAACCATTGATCTAATCTTTAAAGTATAAACCTAAACAAGGGTATGGGTAGGGTAGATTGGTTGGTGATTGAACATATAGGAATTCAAAGGAAGTCAAATCCCCACACACTGTTCTTATGCTTTTAAAGCTCAAAAAACATTTATAACCTTCCACTAGTGTTTTCAATGCCACAAAAAATGTTCAATTCAATAAAAGAATGAGAAAGATACGAGGTGTTTGGTGTAAGGATGTTAAATGTTTAATGATGGGTAAATCAAATTAGATAAAGACTTTAAACTTAAATTTTTTTATTGCTATATCTTTGCCTTTGGAATACAAGAAGTTTTGTAAAGCCCTTATTGGTGCACCCATCAAATTTTTAAATAACTCAAAATAGACTAAAAATGATGAAGCTATGGGGCTAGAACTAGAAAGGGGTCTAAAGCTATTTTTTCAAAAAATTTGAAGCAAACTATCACTGATCCTCTTTCTATGTTGTTCTTGTACTACTAATGTTTAAAAGACATTTGTAGACCTTCCAATTTTTGTGTCCAATGACACAAATATTGACCAATTTGCTTAAGGAATGATGAAAATATTGGAAAATGTGTGATGATGGACAATTTATCATAGGAACACTCACTACATAATCGTTTGGTGACGGTTATACCTTGTAACATTGACCAAAATGTCTTTGTTCAACATTAAAAATAATTTAAATCGTTGAATCTATCACCACAAATTATCATAATGTCAATGGAATGGTCTTTCCCTTGCTCATTATGTTTTATTTGTTGCCTAGGCTGAATAGGCAAGGGTTTGACATCCTATTGTTCATAATAAATCTATACTTGCAAATTCAGCAATTTTTTAGGCCCACTATTAAATTGTAAACTTCACTTTCATGCCCAAGTTTATCATTTTTCTACCTATTTATTGTGAGTTGCAATTTACTTATGATACTTTTGAATGTTTTTAAAGACCATCATGCTAGGAATTCCCCCTAAGGGAGCAAGCATTCTACTTCTTAGTTTGTCACAAAATTCCCATGTTAGTTGATATGGTTAATTCCATGTGAGAATTGGTGGGGGACAACCCATTCCACCACTAGGATTGGTTTTTCTTTTCTTTTGGAAAAGAAGAGGGTTTAGGGTTAAATTCACCCTCCTTTAAGTTCTTAAATGTTCACTCACCAACCTGTCTACCCTATTAACCAAAAGGAAGTACATGGAAGCACAAAAGGACACCAAGATTGGTTTGCTATATCGATCCATTGCATGTGTTTTGGTTAATATAAACAAACATTTTTTGGTTTTTCAATGGTGAAATTATTTACTTGAAACTTCTCAAGGAAGGTATATTTAAAAAATCATTCATCTATAATTAGCTTATAATTGTTTTGCAACTAGTTCCCATTGATTTTTGTTTATGTTTTTCTTTTGGGATTTTCTTAGTGCAAAAAAAATCAACAAAATATCCAAGTTCTAGTCAACAAAGGTTATTTTCAATGTTGTACATCACAAACTTCGTGGGTCATGATTTGACAATAATAGTCGTGCAAAATCTATTTTTCATAAGTGCATATGGAATAAACACAGATGTCATTCATTAATTTATATTGTTTGAACATTAATGTTGTGTGCATTATTTAGACAGAAATGGCATATGCCTATTCATATTGTTAAAACACGAATGTTGTATGTCTATTTCTGCTGTTTACACATGAAAGTCATGCACACAACTTTCATGTTTAAACAATGCATGGCATTCATGTTTATACAATACAAACTTATGAAATAATAGGATTTGCATAGATTTAAAATGAACCCATGAAGCTTGTAAATTTGTGATGTGGGGTTATTTGAATTTTCAAAAAATCAATAGTTTTGGTTCTTTTAATATTTCAAAATTGGAAAACCACTAGTTCCAACTCTTTGAAAAAAATCAGAATTGTAGAATTGGTGATCCCAACCATTTCACAAATCTTTTAAAACCTATGGTTTATGAAATAACCAATAAATAACGGATGGTTTTATGGTTGGTTATTTGACTTTTTCAATATTTTGAAAAATGTGGTTACATATTAAAATGTAGTCTTTGATATTTTAGAACAAAGGTTATGAATCTTAAAAACCACCATGAAAACCACCAAGGGTATGTTTTAATGTTGGCCTGTTTTATTTTTTGGCTAGTTCAGGTCCACATTTGTGGTCAGGTTATGAGATACCTAGACCACCAATTCAAAATTTTGAGAAAAGAAATTTTAGAATAAAACATTGGCCAAAAACTAAATTGTTTACTTTTAGACCATGTTCAAGAAAGCAAAAAAATAAAAATAAAAATGGGTTTAAACATGTATTGAAACAAGTGGTCACATTTCATTGGTGGTAAAAAGCTAGTAACTAAAATAAAATCAATTTTAGGTTATGCATAGGTAAGTTTCTGTCTAAATGTCAAAACTTGTCATTTATTTTGTTTTCATTATTTAGTGGATTGTTTGTTGATTTGTGTTGGAATGATGGAAATGACTTTTGATAATGGTGGTGTGAGATTTTTGGGATGTGTTATGCTTTGTTTTTGTTTTTCCTATTGTTCTATCATGGAGCATGGGTGTTGTTGGCAAATTGGATGGAGTTTTAATGCGAAGGTCAAGGATAAAATGGAACAACTTTTGGCAAATTAAGTATATTTGCCTTATTTTTTTGGTTTTGATTTTCATTATGATTGTTTGAATTAGTTTAATGTTGCATTGAAAGGAAAAATGATCACAACATGTGAAGCTCTCGGTTTGTCTAGCTATAGATCTCCAAAATGTCCATTGTGTAGGAGATTATTTAGTTGGAAAATTGGAGTTAAATAAGTCATAGTGGTATGGGTGGAATTGATGATAGGTTCTGGGGGATTATAAAGGTTGATTTGTTCATGGCATCATGATTTGAAGTTCTATATAGTTAACTTTTTTTAAAGGATTTTGATTGTTATACATAGATAGGGAAAGTGAATACTTATTGATGTGGGAATTGTTAGTGAGACTTCATTTCTCCTTGAAAACCATCTACTATCTTGGGGTTCAATTCATGTTATATATGTGCAAGGGGACATTTTCTTGGAGGTTGGAATTATGTTTGTCAATATTTTCCTATGTTGAAATCTCTAAACAGATAATTTATTTGTTATCAAATGTTGAAAAAAAAGGTTGATTATTCAAATCGTAGTTGTTGGGCCATCTTGTAGGGCAAGTCTAAATGTTCTATGAAGGGTTTATAGGTTGGGTAGATAACTATGATGCCATATGGAAGATCAAAACAACCTATGAGTGGAGATTTATAGTGATTTGACCTATGGATACTAGTAGGTTTTTGCTTTAATCTTAAGCCATGTAAAATTACTTATTAGGTAGGAATCATATGAATGTAAAGTAGGTTTGAAGAAAATATTGACAATGAACTAATGTGATTTATTCCTCCCATGGACACATACATGTATTTTGGCCATGTGTTCATAATAATATGTGTTTACATCAACACCTTCTTTTTGGTTACACTAATTTTAATAACTACCCAACATTGGTTATTTCATTGCATAATGTTTTATGTTTTAGTTTCAAAATAATCAATGAGATGCCAAGCCAAAAGAGGTTATTTGGTTGTTTCCAAATGTCAATGTTCTATTTTTTTGTTGCATAACAAACAATAAAATTATTCACCCAATAAATCAATCATTTGTTGCTTGGATATGTTTTTTTTTTCCTAAAAATTACATTAAAAAGAAGGCTTTTGTTATAAATTAGCAATTGAACTTTGTGTAGATTTAAGCTTGACCTAGCTATTTGGAAGAATATAAATAAGGGTTGATACATTATTTGATATATTATTCCATTAAAATTATTTTTCAACTCTTTGTTTACCATTGCACCATGAAGTATGTTTTTTGCATCATGTATTCTACCTAGATAATGAAACATATATATAACATAGAGCATATCGAAACATATAACATATATATATTTTTACTATTTGATTGCCAAATGTACATTAGGTCAAAACATATATCCAAAGATCAAAAGTTTGATTGGTTCATCAATAGGGAAGAGACTTGTGATGGTGTATAAGAAAATGAAATCAAATAATATGAAGTCATGAATGAACCGTCCTCCACTATAAATTCATATAATATATGAAATAAAACCAATTATTTGTTGATGACAAAAATGTGTTAAATGATTTAGTATAATATGTAATATTTAAAAAATGTTAATAAAAAATATTCTAATGTTAATGTGCCTTTTGTAATGAAATGCATCTCCATCATTCAATCATCTTGCAACATAATACATTAAATCTAGTAGCCACATTCATGGGTGAAAATGTCAAGTTGCCATGGTGGCTAAATTTCTTCCCCATCTACGTCACTACTTTCTAGCCACCATTGTCGTCTCTTTCACATGTCCATGGTTTGAACATGCTACATACACATCATTATCTCCTTCATCTACTACATCTTGAGCAAGCACAACCATTTCAATTTTCAATCATTTGTTTTCTTTCATTAGGACCCATGCTTGATGCAAACAGTCAAGCCTTGACACACTTGATGTGGTTTTTGGTGGGTTTTTTGTGCAACTACAATTAATTGGGTTGTTATTTATGTATCTACAATGTGGTGATTGATTGTATGTATTGTTATGTGTGTTTAGACCAATGGAACAATGGTGATTTGAACTTGTAGTTTGGATTGTGTGAAAAATTGTCATTCTAACCTACAATTAAACTTTCTTACACATGGCAAAAGGAGGAATGCAAAAAGTTTCTAGAAGAATTTTTGTTGCTTTGAAATGCAACATGTTATTGAAAACATGAGCTTCATTCATTTATTATACCAAGTTGAACTTGTGATTCTCTAGGCATTTCACTAATAACATGTCCCTATTCAATTAAGGTTTTTGTAGAATTGGACAATGGAGTGATTAAATTTGGATTGGTTGGTAATGTTGTAGGCACAATATCAACATTCAACCTTGGTCAAAAAAAATCTTTTGACTTGCAAAGTTAAAATATTCATGGGCTTTGTTTAAAGCTAGTTGTGCATTAGGAACTTTAAACAAAATCATTGTGTTTTGGACTTCCACAATTGCAATTTTATATCCAAAGTTGTTGATATCATGGCTACCATTGCTTCCACTTGAATTTGAATGGTTCATTATTTCAATTTGGTGATTTTCTCTAACTCTTTCATTGCTTTTGAACTAGGTGGTCAAATTGTAGTAGTGGGAAGGAGGCCTATTAGGGAGCTCTTATTGATGATCTCCATTTTGCTTTGGTCAATCTTTAGTGAAGCCATTGAATACTAGTGTTTTGCAAAAATGGACTTGCTCATGTTGTTGGGCACTTCTCCCTTAATGGAAAGCTTCACACAATAATAACCAACAATGTAAAAAGGTAAAAAATTGTTGCCATGGATACTTTGATTTATAAAGCCACAAAGGTTTTTGTATTGTATCTTTGGTGCTTATTTTAAATTCTTGCATTGCTTGGACAAAGAAACATCATTTTTTTTATCATACTTTCATTTTGTTTCCAAAGATCTTGTTAACCTCACTACTAATCCAATTAGGCAATTTCCTTACAAGGAATCATCTCCATAACAACCCATATTTTTGCAACTCATCTTCAAATCAAACATTTTTGTGGTTACCATTTCAACTATCTTATGTGGCATCATGGTAAAAACAATTATTGGTCACATATTTGACTACAAAATTGTATTAAATTGTAGATGACTTGCAACTACTACTAATTTGGATGAAAATAAAGATGAAAAATGTGTTCATATCAATCATAAATAGTGGCATTCAACAATTTAAATAAAAATTTAATTATTTTTGGGATTGGTAATGTGATTCATAGGTCACAAGACAACATGTGGTGTCATTCGATTTGAAAATTAAGATTACATATCATGGTTGCAAATGTACATGTGCTAATGATTAATAAGTACATGTAATATGTCATCATGACAACAAAAGGTGTCCTTGTACGCCAAGTGATTTCACTAGATTTTGAATGAATTCACTAATCTTAGTAAATGGGAACTAGTTGGAAAGTAGTGAATTCATTGGTCTAATGAATAGGGACTAGTGAATTGCACCCACATTTTGTAGTAGTGCATTTTATTTTATGTATCTAAATAGCCTAAATAACCCTTATGTACATCCCTAGGTATTCTATGTAGCCTAGGCAAACACTAAGTAACCCTTAAGTAACCTAAACAACCATTAGATAAATCATTAGGAATCTTAATTAGTTTAGGCAACCCCTATGTATAGGCCCATACATAGCCTAATTAATCCAAACAACCCCTACCCTAGGTACCTTAGTTAATCTAAGTATCCCTTAAGTACGCTTTAGGTAGGCTAAGTAATTTAAACAACACTTAAGTCATTTAGATAACCCTTAAGTAGCCTAGACAATCTAAGCAAACCCTAGGTAGCCTAGGCATCCCCAAGTTTCCACATTTTAGTTGTAATATTAATCACAAATGACCATGCCACATAGGTGTATATCGCTACACATTTGAATGTAAAACTAGTCATAAATGATCATGCCACATAGACTAGATGTTAGTTGAATGAAAAGTGGATGTAAGTTGTACCTTGATGTGATTACCATTTCAACTTAAAGCCAAATAATGTTTTTTATGCTTAAAATTTTACATGATTTGTCTAGGGCAACTAAAGGAATTTGTAGTTACATGTCTCATTTATAATTAAAAATAGTAAAAACCCAATTGTTAGTATGCAAATTCTTTGTAGTATTAATGACTTTGATGCTTAGAAATCCAATCCTAGAAAGAATATTTGTTTTTAGCGATTGTCAATGATTGGATCTTGTGATACATGCAAGGAGTGACATATTGCACATCTTCATTAGCAACAAAATTCTTGCTTTTCTTTCATCTTGTTGGTGTTGAATCCATGTTGGAAGTTGCTAATGCCATAGTTCCCTTCCACATAGCTCCACATGGGCATTTGATTTCAACAAAATTACTTGCCAAACAATATCATGTGGTGAGATCTCATGTGAGAAAAGAATTTTTCTTAAAACCTACAAGTTTTTTGAAGTGTCAACTTGTGCGTGGGATTGCAATAATGACATTATCAACAAATTACACAACTAGTTACAACTGACAAAACATTTACTAGCAACAATGAAAACCTTCTTAAGGAAAGTAATTAACAACCCTTTGGACCAATGAAAATTTTGACCATATTCTAAACTTTAAAGGGAATAATGCTTTTTAAAAACAAATTATGATGTTGTGTCATATTCTTTTTTCATACATAATTATGTGAAAAAATGTACACACAAAAAATAGTTGATAAAAGGGGAGGATATAACTTATACAAATGACAAAAGTGAACCGGCCTAATAGTGCACCATGCAAGATGGATGGTGTGTGGACAAAGAACATGTTTTTGTTGTATTCCTATCACGCAAGATGGATGGTGTGTGGACAAGAAACATGCTCTTGTTCTATTCCTATTTTATTGTTAAACACAATGGTTTCTAATAATCTAGTGACCATTTTTGGGTTCTTACTTTTCAAAAACTTGCCGGTCTTGGTGTAAACTTTAAAAAATAAATTCAAAGAAATCCCAATTTTGGTCCTAGGAATTAGTTTTTTTATAATAGACCTTCAAGTTCAATTTTGGGCCTGATTTTTCATATTTCAAGATTCCTAGTTTTAACTACCTACACATAGCCCAAAATTGATTTACCAAAGAGATTTGTAGATTATAGAATAAAGGAGAAAAATATATTTTATAAACATGAATAAAACTAGGTAAGATTGTTGGAACTAAAAAATTTCAAACAATTCTTTTGTAGTTTGAAGCTCAATTGGCTTCTTATTGAATCTATTTCGACAAGCCATGATAAATACTCACAAACTCCAAAAACAAAATTGAGTTTGGTTGTAACTCTATTGTGGAATTTTCTTTCATATTGTTTTTCATTCTTTCAAAATTACAATTGCAAACAACAATTAAACCATGGAAAGGCAAAACGTGAAGGATGAAGCATAAGAACAAGTTTTTTGTAACTCTTCAATTGTATTGACAAAAAGAACATGAGACAAAGATTTTGAAAACATCAAAACTTCCTTGGAGTCCAAAGATTCAAAAATTTCAAAACTTCTCTTGAAAAATCTTTCTCCATGATGTAATGATGGGGCCTTTATCCTTGAAAAAGAAATTGATGTCATTCATCAATTGTGCAAAGCCACCAAAACAATCCAATAGAGGCAATGCCAACCAATAAATCGGTATGTACCTCTAAGCTTGACCTATTGATCTTTTAATGACTCTTCAAGGGGTCATTGATCTAAAAACTATTCTATCAACCAAAAAGGAATGGAAATTTTTTTATTGTCTCCTAAGGTTTCGAAATTCAAAAGCTTTTTCTCATTTAACACATGCCTAAATAAAAATAATTAATAATTGAAAAAACATTTGAAATATGCTCCAAAACTAATAATTGCATGTTTAACCCCATCTACCTCACCTCACACCTTCACATTTATTATTCCAAAAACCAATGTGTACTTGGGTTTTTATTTCTTTGCTTAACATGTTAAACCCAACTAAGAAAAAAATATTAGAACAGAAAAGATTAAAAACTAAAAATTCAACTTGTACAAAACAAGTTTGGGAGCTAGGTCTAGATTTGGTTCTAATAGGAGGTTGATTCTTGGGTTCTAGTTCAATTTTGAGTCGATTTGAGGGTCAACTCCCAAGGGCAGCTTTGGTTCTAATTGGAGGCCAATTTACTAGTGTTGGTAGGTTCTTTACTTTTAAGTGTTAAAATTGGAGGTTTAGGTTTAGTTTCTTGTGGCTTGGACTTGAATTGGTTCTTGTCTAGGTGGAACTAGGACTAGGATTGGACCACAGATTAGCCTTTTGCAATAACTAGGACCAAACCTAAACCCACAAATAAAAATTCTTGAAAGTAAGGTGGTCTTTTAAGTAAGAAAGTTGATTTCTAAAAAATTAGCACGTAGGCTAAATTTTGTAGGTAGATAATCTAATTTAATTTGCTATAAATCTTGGTATTGTCAGAAATCCAAGTTTTAATTTGTTATAAAATCAAATATTTTCACAATTTCAAGCCTTGTATATTGTATAATGTGTACATACAACTAGATCTTATTTTTGAACTAGACCCAAAGGCTCTTGGATTTGAAAAATAATGCCAAAACTGAAAATCAAACATTTTGAAATTTGAAGAAGTAAGCTCAAACCTAGACCAAAGAATCAACCACAAAAAACATATTTCTAAACGTTAAAACTAGGATCAGAGGCTTTTTAAAAAACAAAGAACTAAACAACACTAGCACTTAACCAATGTGGCTCCATTATTGAAAAAACACCCAGTTATCAATAAAGTTATTAATAACTTCCCTAACAATTATATATTTATTTTAAAATTGAGTAAAACACCTACTTGCTTGGTAGGTAGCATCCAAGGAACCAACATGACCTTTATGGATTAAGTATTAAAATTTTAATAACCTACTTCGACTATTGGAATTTCATTTAAATGTAAGGTTATCAATTTTAAAACCTTATTTAACTTGTTAATGACACCTATGATACTTGATGTTTCACAAAGTTGAGGGGTGCTTGCTAATTGAGAAGGCGGGCTCGGGGAACTTAGAGAAAGTAGGTTGAAGTGTTCAAACAAATTTAAGGTGTGGCCTCCCCCCTCCCCAAAGAAAAGGGGAGAAATATTGGCCGGGGTGAACCACCAACCGTGTGGGGTGGATGGTGGGTGGCCAAATACATTTTTCTTTTGGATTCGAGTTCCTAACCAAGGTGAACTAGCACCTACACTTGTAGGTTCACCTTCTTGAGTAAGGCCTCTTAGAGCTAAGAATCAATGGAGGAAATGTTAAATGTGGATATTCATAATGTTTAAAAGCAACCCAAAAAAATTTGAGGTTTTTAGCATGATATTAATGAAGGTGCTGGTTCACCCAAAGCTCTTGCCCCTAGCTGATCAAAGTGGTTAGCTTAGTTGTTACACTACCAACTTTATTCTTGAAAAAATAAGGTCACAAGGAAAAATAAAATAAAATAATCCCTAAAACCCTAAAACCTACCCTACTTTGCATAGAATAATAATAGGTGATTATTGAAAATAATAATTGAATAAAATTTTAATGAGGGTATTATATTGACAAAGAAATTGATAACAAGAGGGTTTAAAATAAACCACAAAACCCTAAAACATACCTTAACTGAGTGAATATTTGGTTTCACCTTGGTAACCAATTCTGTAGGAAATAGGTCTCATATACAGCTATCTAGGTATGAAAATAGGTAGGTAACTACTAGGTAAGTAAATGGTTTATATATTTGTAAGGGTTGTTTTTACTACCTACCTACTAACAACCTGCTTGTGGGTTGTTAGTAAGTAGGTAGGAAAAAAAAAAAAAAACAACTGAGCTAATCACCATGGTTAGCTAGGGAACTGAAACCCAACAGAAAATTGCTTCATGATCACTTACCATTCATCCTTCATGGTGCAATGGTGGGTGCTGCTGGTTCACTGTGGCCATGTTGTTACAATAGGAATAGCCTATACACTTTACTAATGAAAATTGCAATGGTAATATGCAAAGGACCACACAATTAACCACAAAATTCTGTGTTGTAGCTGGAGTTTGGATGCATGTGGTTATTGCCTTTGGGTGGTAAAGTCTCTCAAGCATTGTTAGGATATGGTTGTCAACTCTTGATGTTCATCATGGAGAAGGATCAGGATCCCCAGTAGCAATGATAGATATCAGCCCATATATCTTTCAACCTCCACAAGATCAAGGCTGCAATCAGGGATATTGGATCCAGTTTGGTGGTTATCAACTTCATTCATCATGGCTCAAGGGGTGGTACACAATATGTGCTCCAACTCCTTAAGATCATGTTCCTCTATGGACATACAAAATCTGTGAAATGTTGGAACCGTTTTATGATTTTAGCTCCTTTTGGTGCTGCATCATTAGTAAGTCTGAAGCAATTGTAGGATGGAATACAGGTCTTGTACAGACTCACGCAACAACATTTGTAATTTGCATGAAGGAGTTTCAAATCTTAAAATTGCATCAAAGGGATTACAATAGTTCGTAGCTAAAGAGCAAACAAAAAGCACATTAGAGTTCAAAAATTGCAATGTCATATGCATGGGCAATTGCAATTTGTTCCTTTGGAGTTGCATCCAGGTTCAATTTTTGGGGTTGTTGGTGAAGATACCCCAACCCAACTACTATAAATAGATGTCCAATTTAGGTTTTGAAGATAACATCTCTTCAATATTTGTGTATTTGATAGAGCTCCAATTTGGGTCCTAATTATTATCTTAAAATTTGATGGAACCTTTGGTCCATTTTCAAACCCAAATTTTCACATTTCTAAACTTTTGATTCTTAATTTTAAAATAATATATAAAGCCAAAGCCGATTCAATCATGCCTACTTGCCTACCTACAGATGACCAAAGATCAAAGATTTTGTAGGTATCAACACTATACAACTAATAAAATTTGAGTACCTGAATAAGAATTACACTTCCATGCAACTTGTTTTGAAAAAGTAATACATGCAAGGTGAAAGCATGAAATAAGAAGCCAGTCATGCCAAGTTTGAAGTCCTTTTCAATGCTTGTATTTTTCATGTGACAATTTTCTTTTGGTTTATATTGCATTTTTCACACATTTTTCAAACAAATTATCAAATTTAAGACCAAATATGACATATAACATGATAAAAACTCATATGTTTTTGCATCAAACCTTCAATTAGTCAAATCTATAACTTTATTCTAAACCATGATTACAAATTCAAAATTATAATAATTTTTAAGGATGGTTGAATATCAAAATCTAAAAGAATATATGCATATTTATTTTTTGAATGTTTTGAACATATGGATCCCTTCTTGTGGAATATATTGAAGTTAAAAAAAAAAAAATGAAATGATTTGGTGAACATTTGATACGGAAAAAGACTTTTGAAACAAAAAAATTGCATGTCCACATGTTTTTCTTAAGTGCTTGAAACATATAAAAGGACTCTTCAAACATGGTGAATTTTCATGAAAATTTTGTAGTTGCAACTTTGAAAGTATAAGAATTTATTTCAAAAATTAAATGAATTTTTTGATATATAATATTACCAAGGTGTTTTTCAAAAAAATGAAAAATAGTTTTTAAAGATTGTCCACACACTTTGTGGCTCCTTAGTTCATGTTTTCACCCTGCATGCCTACAAAACAAATAAATTAATATTTAGGTGCAAGAAGAACTAAAACCTACATAAAAAGTTTCTAAAAACCAATTTTGGTTTTAGGAAAAGTTGATACTTAATTCAAGTTCCTTTTCCCCCAAAACATAAAACTTGCAATTTGGGAGGCTTGAAATCGACCAAAAAACCAAACCCAAAATTGACCAATAATTGAAAAAATCAACAAAATTGGTGTGTCCCTTGATTTGTCAATACTATGTCCCAATCTAAATGAAATATTAACATTATCTAAAGGTCGGAATATCACCCAACACATTCCTTGAATAAGTCTTTTTTTTAATAAGGGTTTATTACATCTAAATCAAATTTCATGACACCATATATGTGATGCCTAAGCTTTCAAAACACCTTTTGTGTGCACACCAACCTACATTTCTTCAAGATGTATGAGAATTCAAGATCCTTGTTTTTCATCCTCTTTTGAAAAAATTGTTGTTGCATTTCGATATGCTTTGTGTTGTCATGTAAGTGACGAATCAAAGCCAAGACAACAAGATTAATTATTAGGATGGAGTGGTAAAAGCTTCAAGTTGCTAAACATTGAAGTACTTGAATAGTTGATGAAATTAAATGGCTTGTTTTGTAATTGAGGCAATGTAGTCACATTCTCATATTTTTTAGTTATGATAACACTTGTTGTATGTTTCCTACATTATCATACTATTGCTTCCACACCATAACACTCCATTTTCAAACAACTCCATGTAGTTAAGAAAGGCACTAAAGTTTTAAAAAGAAAATTCATAATATTTATTAGATCAAGTTAAAAAGAAGGGGAACATAAGACCCAAAACACAAAGACATTCAAGGTTTCAAACAAATGTTTTGTTGCACAATTAAAATTCATGATCTTTTCATGATTTTGTCCATCTACTACCAACACATTAAATTTGAGACCTAGGTTTAGATTTGTGCTTCATATGCTTTACCATGTAAGTAGTCTATTCCTACAAATCACCTACATTTTGTTAAATGTAAAGTGATGTTTCCTACTATGTGCAAGCATGTGGTTTCATTGGTTGTGAACTCTTCAATAACTCTTCAATCACATTTTTTACATTAGCTTTTAAGCACCATTCACACCTAGTGCTAAATCCATGTGAAGTCAATGTTAAATTTTCTTGATTTTGTGGTGCATTCTCATATGTAATTTTAGGTAGCTTTGTTTATGATGTGACATCTTAGTTGGCAAGTGGTGTTAAATGTATGTCATAATTATAATAAATCTAGCTTTAAACCTACGTAGATTTTTTTTCTCAACCAATGGTATGTAAAGCTAATAGAAAGGACCAAATAACTCAATGTTGCATAATATGGAGATGATTGTGGGGTCTAAACTCACCATCCATCTCACTTAAACCGTCTTTGACTAACCCTACTCCAAACCCTAGGTTGTTCCCTTTCAAGAAATTTCATGAACGTTTTTAGAAACTAAAAACTTCATGAACATTTATTGTTGTTTAATGTCCAAGTGTTCTATGGTTAAATGTCCAAATTCAAGGTTTAAATTCTCAATTGCTATTCAAAATCTGAGTTCTCTACAACATTTAGAGTTCTTGTTCATAATTCAATGTTCTTGTTTCTTTAATTACAACATGGAACTATTTGGTAATAACATCAACAACTATGAAAAGTGTAAAGAAGATTCAAATTCTTGTAAAAAATTCATTAAAATTTGTTTTGAATGTTCTTCACATCTAAAATCAAGTTCAAAATCTTCAATGTTTTTAGTGTTTTCAATTTCTACAATGTCTTCAACACCTTTAATCAATATTTACTCAATGTTTGTAATGTTTCAAACACACAACATAATGTGTATTTTTTCTATAATATGTTAGTAGTTTTCTTATGTTGAGCTATTACATAATAATGATAATAATAAATTAAGATAAAAGGAAGATTTTTCCAAGACTACAAACCTTGTTTGTTTTTAATTGTAAGTCTTCTATGGTGTAAGTCTTGGTTTCATATGGAAAAACACCAACATGCAATTGATAGACAAATTTTGACACTTCAATTTCATTTTTGACATGAATTAAAAAATGTAATGAAATTGAGCATGGATCTATGCAAAAAAAGGCCCAAGGCCAAAATAAATCATCACAAAACTTTGCTTATGCCATTGACACCCACTAAAGGAAACCTTGTTGGCCAAATTAGAAGCACAAGGAGATCCTAGTATTCATTAAAACCAAGAAAGATGAACATGTTGCAACACTAGACAAGGTGGATTTTATAGACAAGTTTGAAACATTTATTCCAAAATGGAAAAAAATATTTAAAATGGTGATGAACGCAAGTTCTTCTCAACATATGTGGAATGTTTTGGTTTGCAAGGATACATCGGGAAACATTTTAAGCAACTTCAAAAAAATCTATGATCACATGTTAAAAACTAGAAAAGGAAAAAGTGATGACTAAACAACAAGTTTTCAACATAAAGGATGATTTTACTTGCCTCATCAATTTGGCTATGGAATGTATGAAATGTAGATCCAAGAAAATTTTGTGGTCACTGCACCTATTATCTTCAAACGACCACATGTCCAAGATCTATTGGATGATCAAGATGGCATTTAAAAATTAGGTGGACACACTCCTAGAGATGCCATAAATTTGAATGAAATTTCCATTACTCAAGACAATGAATAACATGACCACATATATAATGTTGGATGGAATGATAAAAGTTGGTTAAACATCAAAATTTTCAAATGTTATAAATGTTCATACAACACCTTCATGTATGATCCTAGATTATCCAATTCATTATAATGCCGACTTGTTTGTCAAGCTTTGAACCCAATGAATTGCCAACAATTCCACAAAACCCTTTGCAAAGTTGATTGCCCACAATCCTACAAAGCTTTACATAACATGGTTAAATTATGTTACTTTAGTTGATTGAAATTTTAGTCATAACAGATAATGGACAAAAATGTCATTAATAAAATAAACTAATTATTTTAAACAAGAAATTGATTAAGTTTATTTCAATGTTATGATTGAAGATGATTATCCAAAATTACCAAGTTGATTGAAACTACTATTAATTGGCATGGCAATATTAATTTAATATTTTAAAAAAAACAAAAAAGTTAATAATAATAACAATAAAAATTTTAATTTTTAATTTTTGAAAAGATTGAATTATGCACAAATCCAAAATGCAATTGCATTTGACCTATAACTCCAACACCCTTTTATTATTATTATTATTATTATTTTTGGGATTACTACCAAAAGTTTACCAAAGTTGTGAAAAAAAAATCATGATGACATCATTTTCACAACATGTTCAAAACGTACTTTGAACCTATAATATTTAAATTTTGTAGTCACCTGAATTAACCCAAAAATACATGGTCCCATATATTGGTTGTTGGGTAAAAAATATATTTCTATAAAAGCATTATTCTTTATTCTCAATAACCAAATATAACTAATATAAGGTATGCATTGAATTTTAGTTACACTCACACACACACACAAACAAGATACTTATAATAAATACTAATTGTAGTAGTATGTTCCAAAGTTGCTACAATTGATGTGATGTCACTTTTATGTCAACCAACATGTTAATGTAATGATAGACATGTTAGTTTGTCAAATCAACAATGACATCAATAAAATATCCCACAATAAGATAATTACTATTCTTTTCATGTTGAAGGCAATATTTTAAAATTATCTATTTAATTATGAATTCATGAGACAAAGTTCTTCACCGAAGGTTAGTAAACTTCAATCCCAAGAAAAAAAGCAAAAAAAATCTTGACTGTTGAGATGTGCCAGTTGTATTTTGGTCACCATCTCAACAATCAATTTTCTCTTTTAATTTTTTTATAAAACTTTTGCAATGGAAATGTGGTCACCGCATGGACCAAGGTGGACCCCAAGGTGTCCACAAGGACTAGCACTAGGTATACTTCGAGTGCAGTCTTATGGTGATTGGATTCTAATCAAATATATTTAAAAATCTTGACAATGAAGATGACAATTGAAATTCAATCACAAGATGTGAATGAGTTTTTTTATTCTTTCTTTTTAAACAAAAATCTGGTTGCCACATGGACCTTGGTCCAAGCCAAGTCCACCCCAATCAATGTGCTAGCCAAATTTATGTCACACAAAGTTTCTTAAATGAAATTTGGAAAAAAAACCTTGATCATCAAGATGGTATTCGAAATTTAAGCACCACATTTTTACAATGTGGATTTGTTTTTTTTCATGATCAAAATTTGGTTGGCATATGGACTAAAACCTAAGCCCAACCAATCATACTTGTCTTTAGAATTACATGGTGATTAAATTTCAATTGCCATTGGGGTACACATTTAATCCTTGTAGAAATGTTATTATTTTGACTTAGGTTGATCTTGATTTGACATGACATTAGGCTATGTCGACATCAAAATGGATGCAATTTACTTGACTTGAACAAGTCATGGCCTTGATAACCTTAATATGTATAATAATTAGTACAATGAAAAAGGTAGAATTTATATTAAAGGGTCGTAGTAGGGAATGTAACATAAATGAAGTGATATTTAGTTGGTCTAAACATGGACTTTATGAAAGCTTGAATGTAGCAACTTGGTGGTCCACTTAATTTTTAGCAATCCACACCTTCTTTGTTTTGATTTTGAACTTCAAAAACTAAATTTTTTTTCCTGTGGAAAAAAACCAAATGTTTGTTGTTTGTGATTATTTTGTGGGTGTCAAACATTCAAGTCATCATCATCTAAAACATGATTTAGTATTGAAATATTTGCTTATTATTTTGAGAAATAAATTTAAGCATTCCAAGCATGATGTTTTTTTAATCATAAACAATCACTTTATTTCATCACTATTAAGTCCTCACGTTTTCAACTAAGATTAATAATTCAAACAAATAAATGGTGCCAAAATTCAAGGAACAAATTAAATTTAGATTAATCTTAATGTGGATTAAATATGTGGATATTAAAATTTTAGATAATAATAGAGTGCAGAAATTCTAAGCTCCTTCACGTAATACTCCCCCAAAAATACCCTATTTGATGCACCTAGTTAGGAGAATTGGCATGTATATAATGACCCCTCTAGGGCCTTAACATGACATGCCATGTATTTTCAAATGATGTTTTTAGAATCTATGAAAATTATGGTGTCGTTTAATAGGTTTGAAAATACAATATCATTACTTCGCTTTCAATATCACTTTTGACAATCACATATTGTGGCTCATCACGATCAAAACTAATTTGAAGGTGCATTCATAGTTTTAAGGGTTAAGGGTGTTAAGATAAAAAGTCTTTTTCGAAAGATTGCACATCATATGTGCCATTCATGTGTTGATTTACTATTCCAAATCTTGCATTTTTCACATGTAATTTACAATATTGTTTTGAATTTAAAAAAACTTAACTACATTTTGTAGGTGTTTCCATGGTATGATGTATACACTTTGTATCAAAACTAAAAGTACATATAGTATTAAAAGTAGTAACACATAAAATTTCACTCATTCTGAATTCTTTTTAAAATCTCATTAATTGATTTGGGCCTTGAAAATAAGAGCAATTATATTAAAATCATGAATATGAATTTGATTCATAATGTGTCTTTATGTAAATGTACACACATAATTTTTATAAATGTTATTTGAATCACCCTATTTAACAACAAAATACAATTTTTCATTAATTTTAAGTTTCCATTTTATTTTTGTAAAATGATAAAGGCAATACTTAACCCAACTACATCCAATATGGAAAAAAAATTTACAAATTTAAAATATCATAAACATCAACATTATAATAACATGATGTATTTTCAAGTATTTTCATACAATTTAATATAAAATTTCTGATTTTATAACAAATCAATATTTTTGATATAAAAGATTATTTAATATGGTGGTTTCTTTGTATATGCAAAGTTTCATGGACAAATTCCTATTTAAACTAATATTTTTAGTCCTTTTCTTACATTACAGTGTTTGTGACACATTGCTACAAATTAAAAATTTATTTCAATTAACAATTGAATTGTTGATATGTGCATCAATTTCACAACATTATGATAATTTAGGATGTTATCCACCTTCAATTGCACATTTCCATCAAAAAAATCTTCCCCAAATATTTATAAAGACACATTAAAAATGTGTTGTAATGAAAAATGTCAAACTATCATTACTTTTTGTTTACATTATATTGTGGAAACACTTTTAATCACACATTGTGCATATTATCCATCCATGTTCTTTACCACATAAAATGAAAAACTTTTGTTAAAAACACATCTTCATGTTTGAACCAAAGGCACTCAGATGTGTTATGCATATGTATTTTTCTTTTTTAATCATGAGTATTATGAAACTCAAACCTCTCTAATTGTGAGAAGGCAATTTGGTGCACATTTTATAATCGAATTTAAGGATGTTTGAAAAAAAAACATTGTCCACCTCAATGTTTTGAATGATTTATCACTTTTGAAACATCAACAATTTGCATCACATTCCAAGCATTGAAACTCTACAAGTAATGGAGACTATTTAAAAAAAAAATTGGTTCAATCCAAATTATTATGCTTCTTTTGTGATTTTTCAAAAATATAAAATTGTAGTTTCAAGCCATGTCCACCCCCTTAGGTGGCTTTTAAGATTGTGAAAGTTGAGTGTAATGATGAGGGTTGAAACATAATCAAGGATTGCAATTGCAATGAAAGCTATTTATTTAATCAATTCATTGCATTCTAAAAGATCATGTTTGAGGAAATTGAACTTTTGTGCAATTCTACATGTCCTTGGTAATTGATGTACAATTGTATCACAACTTTTACAAAAAAATATGATGCATATGTAAATAAAACATTAGATGTGCATTTGAAACTCAATAAGTTCCATTATAGTCCCCTTCTGAGTACACTATTTGTTCATAAGAGGATGTGAAGCTAAGGATCCAGATGGCCATTGCACTTATTCTTTGCAAGTTGATATTCAGATATTTTGGTCCATGGGTTATTTCATTGTGATGCAGATCAGGGTTTTTATTTTGATAATACATAGCAAAAAAATTGCAATTGGCCAAAGGTCATTCGCATCAACATTTTTTTTAAAGGAAATTTTTTGTATTGTGGTGACAATGTTTTGGGAAATTTTTGGGAATTAAGAAAAGAAAGTATAATTGCTAAAATTTGGGAAAACTTGTCAAAAACTTTCAAAACCCAAAAATTGGGGACTATAATTGTCCCTCTATGATCAAAATACACACTTGAGATATGGATTTGACCAATTTGTCATTTGACTTTATTCACAAGTTACACAAAAGTTCTTGCAAGCTGATTTTCTTTCAAAGGTTTCATGTCATATGTACAATATCTCTACATATAATATATACACCATTTTTCTCAAGTCTATTTGAAAAGCATGACCTTGAGGTTGTTATTGAAACTGAGAGTCTTTACTTTATGTTTATAAAGACCAATTTCAAACACTTAAATCATTTAAAACCCTACATCTTAACCTACCCTTCCAAATGTGCTCTTGAAATTTATCTGTAATGATGCTTTCATTCATTCAACTTTCCATAAAAAATTGAAGATAGAAGGAGAGGTCAATTTACTTATGTGAGGTACACATATAATCAAAGAAATAACTACATCCAATACTCCTTCAATATTCCCAAAATTCCCATGAATTCCCCTATGAGTCATGAATGGGGTAATCAAGGTTTCATTATTGTAGTCTAGGTTCCATAAGAATATTGAAGTCTAAAGATGCTACATGATCTTCAATTGCTTGATCAATATTTTAGTATTGTGCAATCACGAAATCTTGTGCTCTAGACAAATGAGTGTTGTTTCTCTCAATAACTTTGACAAGCCATGTGTATTCATTGCTAGATTCTCATTCAATTGAATCGGATGGAATCTAAGTCAAGAATCATAAAATGGAAGCTGAATTTTACATAGAAGCTAAGCCCATATAGACAATGATCCAAACATTGCTGCGATATTATTGTTTAACATAAAAGACAATGAAACATATTCCTCACAAATAAGGTCATTGATTTGATTCTAGATATGAACCAAAACAAAAAGACTTGCTCGAATGATGCTCACTACACTAATCAAGTATGGAAAGCACTAATTAGCTAGTCCATCATAAGAAACAAAATCAAAAACATGGATTTGCTTATTGTGTCTGGGTGAAACATTGCTACAACATTATCTACCATGGCCTATGCATTTGATCAAGCATGTATTTGTGGCTGATCAAGCATGTTTTGGGTGATTGAATGATTAGTGAATGGACGGCCTGGCACCAAGCCTGGGTTATAATCAGTTGTGTCCAAGACTATTGCATCAATAGTACTAATGGATTTTTGTTGTGCTGGACTGATATGGTCGATCGGGGACACACCGTCTCCTTGCTTGAAGTCTGACATTGTAGCATAGGTGTATTCATGGGTGACATCATGAGTAACATCAACTTCATGCTTGTCAACCATGAATGGGGTAGACTCCAGTTTGATGTGATTGATCTTGCCTGCAGTGGGGAAGAATGTCTCCAATTGTCATTTATTATGTGCTTCAACTACAATCATGTTTTCTAGATTTCTTCATTATTTTTTGTTTGAGCATTGATTCTATTGTTGACCTTTAACTCTACCAAGTTCTGTTGCTGGACAATTTGTGGAGAAAGAAAATGAAAACTCTTTTGAAAAGTAATTGTAACATGGAATGAGTCACCATTTTGCATTTTGCATGCACACAAAACAAGAACTGTCTTGCTCACCTTGAGGAGTATTGACTTGGAGGATTGAACTAACCCGGGTGGCATTACTGTTGCAGCTTGTATGCAACATTAGCAAAAGCATCAGTGTCATGACCACTGATTTCATCGTATATTCACAAGCACCTGCCATACTGTTGACCACAGGCGCGTACTAGTGATCTGAAAAAACAAAGAAACACCCACCACATCTCTCAATTAAATGACTTTGGTGCAATAGTTCAACCAGTGATCAACATGTGATCTACTCTAGACAGGACTGATTCTGACATCCACATCCCAAGAAGATTTAGTAAAACCTTCCCACCATAACAACATGAATTTGCACCACTTACAAGAGTCTCAACACAAATGTGAACACTAAGACTAAGGGACACTACAAACAAAGTTTTTCAACAACAAAGCTACTGCAATAAGAACAATATCGTTGACAAAAAAATGACAAAGATCTAGATCTAGAAACCAATTGAAGACATATCAAAAGGAAGCAGGAAATTTTCTATGGTGAATTATTAAAGATAGTATTGAAGGAAATCACCTTGATGAAGAATATTAATTCAACCTGCAGGCTCCAACTAAGAACTCCCGATAGCTAGCAAGTTTAAATGAGCTACAAAAAAATTAGCTACACAGCCTCGGGGCTGCAGTAAATAGTCTAATAGAGAAATTGAGAAGGATTTGAAAGCAAGAAGGTAAGAAACCATGAGATGAAAAACTGAAGAGCAACAAGATGATACATATAGGGGAGAGACAAGAAGCTGCCCCACAAGAGATCATAACAAAATGAACATGACAATGCCTGCACATACCACCACAACAAATCTGGCCCTTTGATGGTTTGAAAAATAGTGATTGATGTAAACCTGCTCAACTAGTGATTGGTGTTTTGATCCCCCACATTGTTAAAGATTGTCACCCATTTCTTCCCATCAGCTGGTTGTGAAAACAGATTCAAGGGTCATAGTCCAGGACAATGCTGCCTAATAGTCCCACTCAGCTAATTTAATTTAGTGAAAACTCCCCATAGAAATGTAACAAAACATGTCAACTGTCCGCATGGAGCCCTTTAATCTATAACTATGCTTTGCAAGTGCAGGGCTTACCTAGATATACCATATCTCTCTAGGTATAATTTCATATTCTATACCATGGATGCATTGAGTCATATACAATTCACCAAATTGGCTCATTGCAACCCCAAAAAAAAGAACTTGAGAGTCAACTCATCTAATTAATGCAAAGCACAATATGTATGCATAAACAATAAGTACACCCAGTTTATAATGGGAGTAGCAGTCCAACTTGAAGATGGTGACAATCCGTTGTGGAAATAGAAATTTCATGCAGCCAATGAGAAGCCTCAGGGGGGGGCTTAATTTTTTCTTTTGGGTTTTAGGGGGTGGGGGAGGGGGCAGATTTTTGTGTTTTTTCTGTTCCCAATGTGTTCCACCTGATTCTCAAAACGCTCTCAATTTACCAATGAGTTCCATAAGACATTCCCAATAACACCTGATTTTTTATCCCATATTGTTTGGCCATGTTTCAACTTCCATGTATGTAATTTGTTACTGCAAGCAACAGGGTGTGATGGGTGTCAAGGGAAGTGTTGGGAGGCAAGGAGCACACAAAGCATGCTCTTATTTTGGGGGGAGGAAAGCATAATTAGGCTTCTATGTTCCAAAAATATTGGTGATGGGCCAAAAATGTCTCCTTCTGTGAAGGTTTCTGTGAAGGAAAAAAAAAGCTGTGGGCATACTCCTCACTAATTAATAAAAGTGTAAATGAAATAAGTAACCACCAGTTATATAAACTGCCATATAATACTACATAGGCCATTAACTAAGATCAATAGCATTTCACATATCATATTCTGCCAGGGTAAGCCTAGCATTTGGAGGGGTTTGGGATAATGACATTGTCAAGCACTCCAATGCTCCACAAAGTAAAACTGACAAAAGGTTCTCAGGAATACCTACCCCACTTCCAGTCGCCATCTTGATGGTCTGGATTTTTCCCAAACAACAAAATTATTAATTTGTTTATTTATTTATTTATTTATTTATTTATTGCAACTACTATGTCATTTTTAGCATCTGATCTGCACTAGAAACATAAAACAATTTGTCCAATCTTTGTTGCTCATAGCAATGTAACATGCTATTGAAGCTGCTCCTCTGCCATTTTGATCTTCCTTGTGTTATGTACACCAATGCATCTCCTCTTTCCCAGATCTGCTAAATGTTATTCTACTCGTGCAAAACATATTAGATCAATCCTAGCTCACAAAAATATACAGAGCATATTGAATATGACGGAAAAGTATGCTCTTTCTGATCTTTTGAATCCTGCAGTCTCTCAAAGTATGCTCTTTCAGATCTTTTGAATCGTGCAGTCACATGAGAGAAATCCATAAAGTCACACTGTCTTCACCGTGTATTTGGGCCTCCTTTCACCCCTTATAGTAAACATTCGCTTAAGTCCGCATTCATATACAGTAAACATTCGCTTAAGTCCGCACTTTGATCTCAGACAAGTAGTGCGGACTTAACCGGGATGCGGACTTAGCACTAAAAGGGGTAAAACTCTTTAGGAAATCATAGTTCTATTTGTTCAGCTGAAGAATTCGCGTCTCCACATTCCAAAATGAGCTCGCAACGTGCGGTTAAGCGTAGAGGCGAAGGCTGTCGTTTAAATGACAGTCAGAGAATGGAGATCCTCGCTCTCCTTGAGCAGCCAAAACCCCCTTCCATGCGAAATATAGCAAGGCAATATGGGGTTGACGATAAGACAATAAGAAAGCTGAAAGCTAAAAAGGATGAAGTTCGTGAAAGAGCGCAACGATTGGACCAAGCGACAAGGGAAACGACTTTCCGAGCATCTGTTGGCATCTTTCCTGAACTTGAGAAACGTCTTTTTGATTGGATCGAAGCTGGCCGTCGTATGGCGCTAACTTTACCGCCCAACGTTATCTGCCATAAGGCTAAAGCAATCGCTGCTGCCCTAGATATCCCAGAGGACAAGTTCAAAGCTTCGTGGGGCTGGTTTGCCAGATTCCGCCATCGATTCGGGCTTAATAGCACCAACCTCTTTGGAGAAGGTGGTGAGGTCGACAAAAACGATCCGGAGATCATCAAAGCTCTTCGGGAGCTAGAGTCTGTCATCGACCAATACGACCCGTCCTGCGTCTACAACATGGATGAAACAGGCCTCTTTTTTCGGCTGGTCCCCCGATATACTGTTTTATTGCCTGGAGAAGACGTTTCAACCGTTCGAGGAAAAAAGAAAGCCAAAGATCGTGTGACCCTTGTCGTCTGCTGCAACGCTTCCGGGACTAAACGTGTGCCTATCACCATGATAGGAAAAGCAAAAGATCCAGCGTGCATTTCACGCAACACTTGGCCGATTCCGTACATGCAGCAGAAAAATGCATGGATTGATGTTCCGACCTTCAACAAATGGTTCGATGAGGTTTTCGAGCCTTTTGTTCGGAAACGTACCGGTCACAAGGTGCTGTTGATTCTGGACAACGCACCAGGTCATGCATCGACGTTTGAGCGGAACGGAATTCGTGTCGTGTTCTTTCCTCCCAATGTGACGTCATGGAAGCAGCCAATGGACATGGGAATTATTGCAGCCATGAAGAAACGGTACAAATACCTGCTGATCAAGGAGATTATTGCCTACCATGACGCCTCTGAAACTGTGAAGGCACAGTTGTCAGCCGCTGTTGCAAAAATGAAACGCGGCGCAGCAGGAGTGGCCTTCGGCAAGCCTCCTCACGTGCTTGACGCAGCTAATCTTGTCAACATCGCTTGGAACGAAATCTCCTCGCAATGCTTGAAAAATTGTTTCAAGAAAGCCGATATTCTCTCGAGCTTTCGCGGCATGAGTGAAGTCAACTCCGATTCCGACGACCTCGACGAGATTGTCGAGCTGTTCCAAAATTGTTCGATTTTGCGCAACTCTGACGACCTCAATAGTCGCGACGAGGTCCAGCAGTGCATTGATGACGACAATGACCAATCCGACTTCTGCAAAAATGTTTTAATTGAGGAGATGCGGACTTATATGAATGCGGACTTAAGCGAATGTTTATTGTAAGTCCGCATCCTAGTTAAGTCCGCATTTTGTATTGTGAAAAAACCGGATCAACATTTTTAGGGGTTATTCAATGCATGAGGTCAAAAAGAGTCAGCTGGCGGCTGTTGCGCATAGCCTCACGTGTTATCGCCGAGTGCCCGCTCTGAAGAACGCGTCGGAGGGTGAACAATGCAGACTTCGCATGATGTATTTGCTCCGACGTCAAGAAGGTCGATTCCTCTAGTTGATGCAATCGGACCTCCAATCCGATGACATCTTGCAACGAACAATCGAT